>VZSC01018005.1:71198-101172 GCA_013398225.1 Steatornis caripensis | reverse complement strand
CAGCTTCTGACAGGGGCCACCCACCCATGTAGCCCGTTCCCCTACTGCCAAAGCCCCACCACACAGACCCAACACACTGAGAAAATAACGTGTGAATTGAGAAAATAATTATGATTTAACAAACTGAACAGTACCACCAAACTGAAAAACCACGGTAGCATGGTTAACACTCATGATCACAGATGCAATTTCTCAACAATCCTAGGTCATGAGAATATTACAACTTTTACATGTTTCTATTGGAATATGAATCCTTTAGGGTTTGCCTACAGAAAATGTACTGGCATAGTTTTTATTGCTATAGTTACATTACTCTAATTCTCCTTGTAGATGCTTATTTTAGAATTGGTACCATGAGAGGGAGCTATAAATACAGTGGTATGATAACATTAGTATTTTCTTTCCCATAGATCTTCTTTCTGGGTAAATCTTTGATGCAGCACATAATTTCTATACCCATTTCACAAAGACACAGAGGCTGTGACTTACCAACATAAAACTAGCACAGCTGGAGGAAAACACCAAAGTCCTAGTTTAATCACCACTGTCTCTGAGTATACTTGAGGGCTACAGNAACATTAGTATTTTCTTTCCCATAGATCTTCTTTCTGGGTAAATCTTTGATGCAGCACATAATTTCTATACCCATTTCACAAAGACACAGAGGCTGTGACTTACCAACATAAAACTAGCACAGCTGGAGGAAAACACCAAAGTCCTAGTTTAATCACCACTGTCTCTGAGTATACTTGAGGGCTACAGCTATATTGGTAAATTACATTGCCTGAGAACATTCCCTGTAAGTAGAAGTTGTTTATCTGTGCAAGTAGGTTGTTAGAAATGCTATTTGCATCAGCTCGTCCCAGCGAACCACCAATCTTTCCAAACAATTCCGAGCTACAGTTCAGCAGTTAAAATGTCTCTGGGAGTTTGTGCTCTCCAGCAATACCCAAGCAGGCCTTATGTCATGCTTTAAGGCTGGGCTGGCAATTAAACCTTGTAACTCCGTGTGCTGTAACTCCATGTACTTCTTTGTGCTGTATTGCTGCTCTGCGGTTGCACTGGACAGGCAATTAGAGGATCATATGCATTTCCACCATTAGGGGGGCAGGGCAACCTCTCCTTCTCACAGCAGGGTGGAGTTGCAGGGGAAAGCAACCTGATGTTCAAGGAAAGCATGCTGCTGTTGCAGTCTGTGAGGAGATTAGCCATGAGTAGACTAGATGCAGCTCTGGTTGGCTCTCTCTCCTTACCTGTACTGAGATTATACGTGGAGGTGGGATGCCCTCCTCCTTCACCTAGAAAAAAACAACATTTTATAAGAAAGCCTGTGTCATAGAGATAGAAGAGAAATAGCACTTAAGACACAAGATAGAGGTGCAAGCAAATTCTGACTCAGCATATGCAAGCTGCAAACGTAGAGTACAGACAGCTCGAAACAGTGGAATCTAGAAACTGTTCAGCTGAATGTGGGTGGTGGGTGCCCAGGCCTCATCCAGAAAGTCTGTTGATGAGAATACTGCAGAGGCAGGTGGAGACCAGCCAAGGTAAAGGGCTGGAACAGCTGGGAGGTGGCTCTGATTTAGCAGAATGAATGTTGCACCTCGTCGCTACCTATCAGATGGTCTATGTTACAAGCAGATGGTGTGGCAATGGAGAGACAGGGGTGGTTATAAGCAAATGGTCCACATTATACCATAGGGGCTAGTGAGAGTGCTCGTTACAGATTTTCGGGTTGGTTAGCTTGTCTGTTTCTTCTGGTGTGTTTTTTTTTTAAGCCAGAGGAACTGAGGTACAGCAAGAGAGTGTGTTGGTGCCATGTAGACTGTGGGATTGAAGCCAGATCTATATTTAAAACCTGCCTTAGGGTATGGCTGATGGAACGTTGCTGCAATGCTCATGAATATTTTGCTGGAAAAGCCCTGAACTAGATGACGACAGTGAAGTCAGGCAAGATGTATGTCAGCTAAAGGGCCTGATCCTGCTGTGAATCCTCCTTTTGAAATAGTTTTCTTGTACTGTGATGCACATGTATAAGGTGCTCCAGGTAAAAGATGTTTTGCACAGCACTAAGCATGCTGATGTCCAGCCTGTTTCCTCGAAGTTTTCTATTTCAAAATCAGCAGGCCAAACACTGCACTGAGGTGCTACAGGACCACAGGTCCTGATCCAAGCACAGGTCTTGTAGTTGTTGTCTGAATAGCGGCAACTTTCAGGCAGAACCAACCGCAGTATGTGTGACTCTTCCCTGATAGTCTAACAGCAGCCTTCAGGATGTGGGACTGGAAGACTCCAGTTGCTGTAGGAATTCTGCAGAGACTGTGACTGCAGAGAGGAAGGAGAGGAGTAAATGTTTTTGGTGAGTTTACCAGTGTACCCATTTAAAAAATTCTTGTGCAGCCGGGGTTGTGCAATGTCTTCACACTAGATTTGCTAGGCCTTGCTGACATTGTGGACATGCACCGGTCATTTATGTATGATGGCTTTTGTACCATCTATCATAATCCTGCCTGCTATGAAATTTCTGACCCCAAACTGCTTGCATGTTGACTGGGAAAAGTCACTGGAGTGTTCCTTTAATTTTTATGACAAAGATGCAGGATATCTGAAAAGACAAGTTCACAAGTACTAGCAAACATAGTTTCCACAGTAGTCCTTTCCCATTTAACCACAGATTTTTCATGCACAAGGGAAAATCCTAACTTTCTAAAGATTACAAATGACAAGATGTTGAAGAAGAAAAGAAAGTGGACAACTTTTGAGATAGTACTAGAGTAAGAACAGTCAGTTTAAAATATTAGGTAATTAACAAAGTCATACACTGTAGGAATATTGCCCTCAAAATTTATGGGCAGTTCAAATGCTGATGAAGCATTCCTTACATAAGGTCATCATGAAGAAGAAACACTTCTGCATGAGTCCATTCGCATTGTGGTCTGTTTTGTGGGCAGACCTCAGAAGCATCTGGTTTGCAACTGATAGAAGCTGAAACTCTGCAGGTGTCCTTTACAGACAGTGTGTCTGGACACCGTCTGTATAAGCACTGTTCATTTCCATCAAAATGTAGGCGATGTTAGAGATGGGGTGTGGGCATTTCACCCACAGAAATAACTCTGTATGTTTTGATCAGCATTTCTAATCAAAATGTTATTCTGCCCAACTTTGAATAGATGTTTTATGTTCTATGTCTATACATAGCATGTCAGGTGGCAATTTGAGCAGTTAAATGAGATTATGAGGCAAAGACTGGAACAGAAAACTAGAAAGTATTAGTTTTTATTAAAAAAGAGAAATGTATTTTGATAACAGGTCTTGTGAAGCATTAAAAAATATTGTTTCTAATGCAGTTTATTCCCGGAAATCAATTGTATATATCAAATACATGAGCACTTTGTTAATGTGACTCCTTTTTTAAAAAATAAAAAAAAGGAAAATGATTGATGATTGTTATTGAAAAATAAATTAACTTTGGTTGTTGCCTTGTAGCTCCCCCTGTTCTATCTGAGATGTCATCATTGAAATGTTATCATTCAGACTTGAGAAATATTGGAGACCTATTGCCTAAAGCAGTGAGGAAGTAGAATGAAGGCTGTTTAATTGAACCTGCTAACAATAACTTTGACTATTCATGTGAAACAGAGGTCCATAATCAGAGGAACTGAGGAGAAAGGGAATATATTCATTCTCAGTCCTGGGATGAAGTAGAAGCTCCAGACACTGTTATTTTGTTTGTCGGGTTTTTTTAATAATAGAGCTTTATTTTTCACTGTACGGAGAAAGTGGGCTAATAGATATGTATAGTGGAGTAAATTTCCATTAGAGACTCATGCAGAAAAAAACCACTTTGGTTCTTTTTCTTTGAAAAATATAAAGTAACAGGTCTTCATGGTGTACAGTATCTTCCATCTGTCCTCCAACCAGTGTGGCTACTTGATGCAACCTGTAGAGGACACCACGCAGATGCAGGAAGTCCTGTGATCACACATATCAGTGTATTGTAATGTGAGTAAAGCTACACGGGGAACAGCGCACAGTCTTGATCTTGGATTACAAAGCAAGCGAAGGATGAAGTACCAGGTTTAGCTCCTAAACTAAAATGCATTAAGACAGACTGGGGCTGTGTCAGAAGATATAGCATCCCCTGAATCCTGACCTGTCCCTCTCTTTGGTGGTCCACAGGTGTTTTACACACCCGCACTTTGCCTTTTACTCTCAGATGTGCTGGTGCATGGTGGCAGATTCTCAGCATTTCACCCCTATTCATTTAATGGGAAGGTGTCCTGGTTTGGGCCAGGACAGAACCAATTTTCTTTCAGTAACTTTGCTTTTTAGTTAAGTCCCTTCTGAGGGACTTAAGCTGCGCTCTCTGAAATTAACTGCATGATTTTCCAGACAGTAGCTGCTTCTAGCAATGATAAGGCTTGATGTTTATAGTTAGTGCTGGAACATCAGTAGCAATGGTATGCAGAAAGGCTCTTGCTTATAGTTATCCCTACGGAGACCAAGGTCGGTGCTTGCTTCTTCTGACTCTCTTGTGCGCCGGAACTGAAAGAGCAGAGAAGTCATCACCCCTGCGACCCTGCGATGGGGAGGAGCGGGTCGGACAGGTGACCCAAAACTGACCAAAGAGAGTATTCCATCCCATACGCGTCATGCTCGGATTAAAGCTGAGGGATCACGAGGGTCTCGCTCTCTTCTTCTATGTCCAGCGTCCAATGAGGACTCTGTCCGATTCTTCTGCCTTCGATCCCGATCCGTGCATTCCTGAATCCAGCTCCTGCCTGCTGCTGCTGAGTACAGTTCGGGATTTTCCTGAGGTGTGCCCCACAGCTTCCGGGTGACGTATTAGTCATTCTGGGGAGTGGGGGCTTGGTATTGGTTTTGTACATATTTGTATATTTGTATGTATTTCATTATTTTTTTCCTATTATTATAACACATTAATACTGTAGTTAGGTTAAACCTGTTTTTAACTTTTCCAACCCATAAGTCTCTTTCCATCTTCTCTTTTCCCCCCTTTGGGGAGGGAGGGAGTTAACAGAGAGCGTCTGTCATTCGCTTAATAGCCAGCCCAGCTTTAAACCACGACAGAAGGAAGGACACAGCATTTGAGTACTGCATGCACGCAATGTGACCTACAGTGTACAGCGCAAGATAAAACTTCTGTGTTTGTTAAGTTTTACTAGACTAAGTCAGCCTTCTATAACCTCCCATAGACAGCATCTTACAGAGTGAAAGGTAGTCAGTAGTCAGCCATCTTGATGCACAAACTGGATGTTAATATTGTGGTTGTCATGGCAACAACACAGTATTTAAAAGAAAAATGCGGCTGCAGAATGTGCAAAGACAATACATTTCACAATTAAGAAGGAATTAATAGGATTCTCAGTAAGAAAAAGGAGGAGTACTTAGTTAAATCTATTAAATTTGGTACTGTGCAGGATTTGGGGTTGGATTAGATGATCTCTAGAGGTCCCTTCCAACCCCTACCATTCTATGATTCTATGATTTATGAAGTCCCAAATACCATATTATAAAAGACACATGGACTGGAATAGCTTTAGAAACCACTGAAAATGAAACAGTTCTGTGTTATGATATGGTGTAATGGAAACAGGATGGCAATTTGTGAGTGATCCACAATTTTCTGCAGAAATATTGCAGTAGTATGGAAAAGTAGGTGATTTGTCCATGGTTAAATATTTGAAGTTGATATTCAGTGACGTGGTAGATGTGTAAACAAAGTTCACTTAATCAGAACGAATGTCTCAACTGCAAACAATCATGAAATTACAGCTTAATGTAGTTTTCAGGAAGCTGAAATTTTCAATTAAAGAAAAGAATGTCTAAGAGATGAATTCTTCTTGGTTCTTAATGAGTAACCTTGGGAATTTCCAACCAAATCCTTTTTGAAGGGATTACTCTTTACTAATCCATATTATTAAATATAAGAGATTTTTTCTTTCCCTGGTGAAATCTGACCTCCTCAAATAAAAGCAATGAGATGTAGTACATTCAACATAACTATTTAAGTACCCATGTGTTTCGTTTATCGTGCTACAGCTATCAGGACCCAGTTGCTGACTCTTGCATTGTTTTCATTGCATAAAATTGTTCAGATATTTGTTTTCTAATGAAATATTCCAGGTCAGAAAAGTATCTCTTCTATTAATGTCAGTACTTCACCGAGGCTTGACCTTTTTACATTAAGAATCTGAAAACAGGAGAGGAAAAAAAAAGAACTGTAAGACTTTGGGGTTTATGACAATTCTAGAACAACAGAAAAATAGAAGAAATATTCACAGCCTAATAGAACAAGCTTCAGGGTACCTCTGTATTCTGTAACTTGTACTGGTAAAAGCATGCAGGAACCATTTAAAAAATTTCTGTTGTTTAAATATAAATCAGGGGACAATAATATTAATTTGTTTCCGTCACAGGAATATCACATAAGATAACAAATCATATACAATTCAAGTGGTAGAACTTACCAGTCCTTTTTATGAGTGGGGACAGTGTGTGCTCTGAATAAGATTGATTTACTGGAAGGAAAAAACAGGACAAACCTCAAAGTAAAACTTAAAGATACCAGCTGGATACTTAAATACTTTTTAATGCCAGGCTAGGTAAAATGAATACCATATTGATATGTTTCACAAGAAAGATAAATGACTATTTAACAAAAAAAGTTATCTAAAAAAAAATTGTTCAGACTGTGACTATACATATATNAGTTCCGGCGCACAAGAAAGTTAGCAGAAGCAAGCATCGACCTTGGTCTCCATAGGGATAACTATAAGCAAGGGCCTTTCTGCATACCATTGCTTCTGATGTTCCAGCACTAACTATAAACACCAAGCCTTATCACTGCTAGAAGCACCTACTGTCTGGAAAAACATGCAGTTAATTTCAGAGAGTGCAGCTTCTCAGAAGAGACTTAACTAAAAAGCAAAGTTACTAGAAGAAAATCGGTTCTGTCCTGGCCCAAACCAGGACATATACAGACATTAAAATTTCATTATTTAAGTCACAAAAGCTTGCTTTAAAAGAGATTAATCTATTTCAAAAACATATATATTCTCTTCAATCATGAAAACATCATGTGTGTTTGAATGTGAAAGACTGACCTAGTATTTAAAATGCCGCAGGGTTAAGCCTTCCCAAAAGTATATCTCAGATAAAATGACACCTTGACTACATTACGTAGCTCTATGGTGTCATTAGATGCTGTTCAAATGTGCTGTGAAAACAACGAAAGCACAGATAATTGTTAAGTGGAGATGTGTCACACACCTCTGGATTACATCTGCTCTGCTCTAATATTTTAGGTATGAGTGGGAAAGAAACAAAGCATCACAGTTTTACATCCCTGTAATACAAGTGACTTGTGAAACTGTGCTAATTGACTCTACATACAGTGAAATTCAGAGATTAGACTGGAGTGATTTAACCAGCAAGGCCACTGGTAGCTTGTGGTACCATCTAAATCGGAAAGCAACAAACAGTAAACAAACTAGCCTCTTGGAAGAGGATGTTTCCACAAGCATCTGAAGCTGTGCAGAAGACTAAGCCCAGGGTGTAACCACCAAACATAGACACCAGGCTACCTGAGCACTCAAGCACCTCAGCCAGCTGCAGGGAGTGTCATACACCACCATGTCCATAGTGCTGGTCACGGTTGGACCAGAGACCTTAAACGGTGTACATGTGCTCTGTACAGTGTGTATGTGCGCGCTCGCATGTTGTGTGTGTGTTACGTTGCTATTCACCCACTATATCTGTCCCTCTTAGTAAATAAAGCTTGCATTTTATGTTAGTGAGTGGTGTGGTTCTGGTTTTGTGCCTCCCTTATCCTAAATTCCACCATGATGTAAAGTTATCCAAGTACGTGGCAAAACCATAGTACATCAGAGAATTGTGGATGTATGATGCGCTCCCTTAGAATATGATTCGAGTTTCACCAGAGCAAAGTAAAAATACAGGAGAGTTTTATATATAATTGCACTTAATTGTTGCAGAAATCCATGAGGGAAGGTTGGGCTTTTTTCAAAGTTCCTCACAGTTTTTAGTCCTTAAGACTCAGAGTCTTTTTTTATGTACTTACATTTTAAACAAACCTCTATTTTTTTGCAGTTGATACTTGAAAACTTTGGTTGAGACAAAAAATTACAAAATGGGTCTGAAGCCCATATGTCATGATCAATCTGTTTTCTCTACAGATATCTGATATATTCCATACCAATATTGTATCTGTTAATTTAAAACATTTTCAAGGCAGACATTGAAACGAAAGAAAACATTTGCTTTACAATGTTGTAATTGTGTTAGTCTCATGATTTTTATTGGATTGTCTGAATCCATAAGCCATTCATTACTTCTACTATCAGTTGTGCTAATGACATTATGAACCTAAACCTTCTTATCCTGCTTTCCGTTTGCTGAAATTTTCTGTAATTACTGTTGATTCTCTTAATAACAGCATAGCCTAACTATTAAGCCAAAAGAAATTGACAATGGTGGTGTATTTAATCTATATGAAACAGGAGCTAATAAAGAACAAAAGAACAGAAAGGTAGAGACATTCTCTCATTCTATGTAATATTTTCAGTGCCAACTAAAAATTAGGATTGTGTAGTGAAATAAAACTGCACGGTCCAGTATCAGATACAGATGTCTAGATTAAAAGTACTTGAGGCCAAGCAGCAGAGCAGTAAGCATTAAATATGATTTACATGCATATCTCAATATCTGTGAGAATAAAATAGCATAATCAGAGCTGAAATTCTGTCCTTGTGATCCATCCTACTGCTCATGTGGTTCTAGCTCCCTCCTAACACAATATTTGAACCAGTAGGAATAAGTAAAGGGGATCTTCTTAGAACATAAAAACCCCAAACAAACAAACAAACAAACAAACAAAAAATGCTCTCTACTGAAACTTTTGTAGTCTGCCTGGAAGCTATTTGTCTATAAGCAATGCTCCATGCTTATTGTTTTCCCGTTCAAAAGCAAATACATAAATATCTGGGGTGTGTGTGTGTGTGTGTGTTTCTTGAGCATTTTATTGTTTCCCATATAGTAATTCCTTGTTTATATCACTCATTCAATCTGTGTTATAGCACACATTTAAGATAAAATTATGTGTAAATTTGTTGAACTGCTTACTCTCTAATAATCTGGAATAAAACTGAGATTATGTGTGTTACGTTTGTTTTTTTGGTTTTTCCTCTTTGGAAGTGCTGCACTGTGCTAAGACTGATTTAAGTAGATATTCAGAAATTATTTGAAAAAATATCTGGCATCACATTAGCAATGAAAAACTCCATGAATTATTACTTATGAAGATATATGTTGTTTTGTGTGAATCCAAAAACATACAAAATATGTATATAAAGAAAGTGTGAGGAATTTGTTGCTCTTAAAACATGCACGCTGGCACCTGTTTTTGTATAATACCATCAGCCGCAATTCTGAGCTTCACTGTCATAACAAGGTCATGTAGCATGAAAATTTTGCCTTTTCAGCATCAGGTCATGACTGAAGTTATCATCTTGCAGTGATGTAGCAAATCTCGTGTTGGAAGACATTACTAATGTAGCATTCTGGGATTGAGCCCTGCAGGGATAACAGTGCTGGAAGAGGAGGGCTTTATACTGAATTTTAGCGTAGACTTAACAGTTGTATTTATTGTTTTTCACCAGGAGGTTCTGATTGTTTTTCAATCCCAACAAGAAAGCCACACATTAATATTCCAGAAAAGGTGATAGTAAATTCTGAAATATTACATCCCTGACAATGGAAACATGGGGTGATACAATGTCACACAGACCTCTCTGGTCAGGGAATGGCATGCTAGGCAAGATTCCCATTCATGGTGAGTGTCGTGGTTTAAGCTCAGCCGTCAGCTAAGCCCCACACAGCCACTTGCTCACTCCCCTCTGGTGATGGAATTGGGAGAGAACTGGAAGGGTAAAAGTGAGAAAACTCATGGGTTGAGACAAAGACAGTTTAATAGGTAAAGCAAAAGCTGGGCACATAAGCAAAGCAAAACAAGGAATACATTCGCTACTTTCCATGGGCAGGCAGGTGTTCCGTCATCTCCAGGAAAGCAGGGCTCCATCACACGTAAATGTTACTTGGGAAGGCAAACGCCACCACTCCGAAAGTCCCCCCTTCTTTCTTTCTGCAGCTTTATATGCTGAGCATGATGCATTATGGTATGGAATATCCCTGTGGTTAGTTGGGGTCAGTTGTCCCGGCTGTGTCTCCACCCAACTTCTTGTGCACACCCAGCCTCCTCACTCGTGAAGTGGGGTGAGGAGCGGAAAAGGCCTTGGCTCTGTGTAAACACTGCTGAGCGATATCAAAAACATCCCTGTGCTATCATCAACACTGTTTCCAGCACAAATCCAAAACGTAGCACCATACCAGCTACTATGAAGAAAAGTAACTCTATCCCAGTCAAAACTAGCACATTCTTTTATGAAAATATGTTCCTTCATTTCAGGGTAAAGACAAGGACATACCAGTGGCATCATCACTGATACCAGTTGGGAAACAGCTATAGAATCTTTCATTACAATTATCTAGCTGACTTTATCCTACACCAAAGGGTACGTGTAGCACAGCACAGTCCTTGAGGCCAAGACATATGTGCAGTACAGCACAGAACACCTACCTCAGGCCAACTTCTCAATATACAATAGTCTCTCAATCAGGACCTCATTTATTAAGAATACTTGGGCAATATTTGGTGGCTATTTTACTTTTGTCTTACCTGACCTCCAAAGAGGAACTCTGCCAGCAACCTGGTAGCCCCAAAAGTGCCTCTGTAGCTGTGTCAAATCTCTAGCTTACATTCTGTGAAAAGTAGTCTGTGCAAAGGACTTCAGTCCAACTATCTTGGCTGAGATGCTGCAGTAGGGTATGAAAAGATCTTAATGGTAACATGTAACCAATAAGGACACTACTGGTGAATTTTAAAAGCCATCTTGCACAACTAATTACAAAAACCCCAACTGCTCTGCTGCCTGCTGTGTGGGACAATAATATGGTATGAACCTGTCTGAAACTTAATGTCATGGGTTGACCCTGGCTGGATGCCCGGTGCCCACAAAAGCCACTCCATCACTCCCCCCATCCTCAACTGGACAGCGGAGAGAAAATATTCCAAAAGTCTCATGGGTCGAGATAAGGATAAAAGATAACTAAAAGATAACTTTAATAACATCCAATGACATAATAATAAAGTATCAGTTTTATTTATAGCTTTGCTTCTATCAAATTCTCACTTGATTTAAGCTATTAAAATTAACGTGTTATTACATATACATATGTTACATTTTTATTTTTATGACTCTTCTTGCTTTAATCAGTGTCATTGCTGAATAACTGTGGTTTCTAAACAAATTTTGAACAATTTCAATTTCTTATGCATCATGTATAGTTTTATAATCTGTTATTTGTAGTGTACTTTAATAAAAACAAATATGTTAGTTTAAAATTAATTAAGAAAATATTAGTACTCTTAAGAGGATAGTTAGTATTTTTTTATCATAAATCCCCTTAAAATTCCAGAAGAATGAATTATATTTAGTGGAAACCTTCATCTTTATACTTATTTTATTGATGTGGGTTCAGTGGTTATGTTTTAAATGTTCTAGATGCCTAATCCAGGATAATATCTATTTGCCTTAGAACCAAGTATTTATACTGTCTTCATTATCTAATGAAGATCATCTTCTGGCTCAAGAAAGTCCATACAGGTAAATAACAAAACTTCCCTGAGTTTCCCACAGTGAAAGAGGAGCCCAGAAAAGAGATAGGTTTTTATAGATTTTGTGAAATTCCCCAAAATTCTTGAAAAATTAAGCTATGTATCATCCTAAATCAAAAAGGTATGTTGTTCTCAGCCTGAACAGAACTCTAAATTTTTATATATATGCAAGCTAACCATCTAACACATTTACCCCACACAGTAGGTCACTGGGTGCACTATATGAAGAAAGGACTCTTACAAAATCCTGAGTTTGGAACTGTAATACAAGAAAGGAAAATTGCATGTGGTGGAATGACCTTTGCCTAGCTTTCTCATTGCTATTTATTTTTTTCATTGCATTTTGCCTTCTCTTCTGATCACAGAATCACAGAATGGCAGGGGTTGGAAGGGCCCTCTGGAGATCATCTAGTCCAACCACCCTGCTAAAGCAGGTTCGCCTAGAGCGGGTTGCACAGGAATGTGTCCAGGTGGGTTTTGAATATCTCCAGAGAAGGGGACGTCTTTGCTTGTCCCTGTGAGCACTAAATTCTCCCTGCACAGAGGCAAAAAGTTATACCCAGTGATAGAAAAAAAAAGCTGTAAAGACTGAATCAACTCAAAATGCCCTTTAGCTTGATGGTTAGTAATACTTAGTCTTAAACTAATAATGATTCTTGTATTAGACTGACAGTTGTACTAACAATTAAGTCTTGGTTATGCATATTTCTTTTCTGCCCTTAAAATTTTGGGAGTAACACAGTTCATAAGTTGCTAAACGTCTACTGACGTCATGGTGGTCATGCATATGTGTAACCTTGCTCTAAAACTTCAGAAAATTTAAGCCACTCTTGAATTCAATATGGCTCTTGACTAATTCTTAATTTTTAACTTGGAAAAAATCTCAGTCATGATGTTCTCCTAGGACTTCTGGAACAGAAATTTGAGACTTCATGACATTCTTCAGAAAAATGTAGTCAATAAATTGGATGGGGGGAGGTTGTTTTTATGACTGCTCAAAACATGTTCTACTGAACAAAGATTTATTTCATCCACTTATTACATGATAAATGGATTCAGATGTTTTTGCATTACCACCTCTACACATTGCTATAGCATTTTTGGTTGACTTGATAATAAATAGAAACAACTGAGACAAATTGTATTCTCTGGAAAATGCGTATAGGTGTGTATTATAAGATCTATGCATGCACTTCTCTCACTGTATTTTTAAAAATATCTTTAACTTTAGTGAAAATATGATTTCAGGTAAAAACTTATGCATAAAAATTGTAAGCTGGTGTCAAGAATAGTTTTACCAATGATAAATGTTCTTACTATACCAGGAATACACATTTTCAGGGTTTGCAGTCGCAATTTTTTATTTTTTAAATAGCTTGTTTCTGAGTGGTTATGGGGCTGCTATTTTGTTTGAGAGTTTACACAACACTTTATATTGCTTAGCAGACAATTTATCTACACAATGGTGTTTATACAAAAAAAAAAGTGTTTTGAAACCCACTTGCAAAGACCTCTGCATAGATCTGTGGTTTCTTAAACTTTTAACAAAATCTCCTAAATCTCTACTTGCACTATAGAATCCTGAGTTCTGTATTTAAGTAAAACATTCTACAAATACTTCAGAAATGTTTTAGGAAGTTCTACAGTTTCCAATTTAATTGATAATTTGCAATAATCTACCAGACAGCAGAGCTGCAATGCTCTGGTGAGAGCGATATCTACAGCTAAGTATTGATTTATTTGAAATGTAATACGAGAGAATGGTGGAACCTTACATTTGTCCCCATATAGTTTGAGCTGAGTTTTTGGACTAGTTATCCAGCTCTTCCTGTCCTGCCTTTCTGAACTCTGGTTCTGTCCTTAGTGAAGGGGATGATCTGTTGAGCTGTAGGAGCCTGTCTTTTTTTAAGCAGAAAAGCAGTTTCTCAGTACTAAATTTAATAGAACACATCTATTTATAAATCTAGTCTGTCATTTCATAATTTCTAGCCTGAAAGAATAAGCATTCAGTATTTAAGCACCAGTACACAAGTCCCTGGTTAGGAACTCATTCACAGACTAGTCTCATTTTACTTCTAATATTAGTCATTCGTGAATACTTCCTAGGTAATGTGAACTACTGTTTCGCACACAAACTTACCATGTTCAAATTGGGATTGTTTTTTGGAAGTTTTCAGATTCTGGACACTTAAAAACTGGCACATTTTTATTTCTGATCTATGTTTAGGTAACAGAAAAAAATTAAACAGGAATATAAAGGCACCTGATCAGCAATGAATCTTGGCCTGGCTCTTATGCTGATCATTTTCCTGTATAGCAAGCAGTGTGTGTTTGTGTGTGTGTGTGACAGCGATCACACATAAAACTGACTTGTGGGTTTTAGTGACTTTACCTTATGTGGCGGTATGCTTGAGAAATACTTAATATTTTATTGTTTAATTGAATGCCAGATTTTTTATGTATAATTTTAATATATTTACTTGTTAAAAGCATTTGTTCTCTAGCGTAAAATAGTCCTCAGATGTTCATTAAAGAAGGGTAGAGGCAATACAATTGTTGACCTCTTTTGCTTTCCCTAGGGATGTTTTCAAAATGCTGATGTCTAAATACCAGTATTAACCTTTCTTCAAGAACAACAGTGACTACTGGGTCTCCAAACCCTGAGAACTTCCTAAAGCAGCAGTATTTTTATTTTCTTTGAACTTGTGTCACATCCTATTGAGAAGGTTAACTGTGATTCCTGCCTTTCAAGGGAATTACACAAGTGAGAATCTACGTTATTCACTGTGCTGTTTTCTTCCTAACATTTGTGCATCTGAGTGCTGAATCAGTACAGCTGCATCAAAGCTAGAGTGAAGAAATTTGATTTCTGACACAGTTGAACAGACAGAAATGCGTGGTAACTTTTTGCCTGAAGAAAATGAACCAAATGTGAAATATTTACTTGTGAATTTTAAAAGCTCAAGATGACCAAAGGATATTTTCAATAAACATAAATAATTCAATGGTTGCAACTACGGCAAGAAAAATACTGAATTGCCTGTGTAATATTTATTTTAAGTAAGGTAATTTTTTAGTCTGGCTGCAACATCTTTCTTTCATTGTGAGAATAACCATGAGAAATACACTATAATCATTTGGAGCAATACTGTCTTTAAATATATGACCTACTTACTCTGATAATATGGCACTACAGTGGAATGGCATGATAGGGAAATTAGTGACATAAAACTCAAACCAGGGTATTTATTTACAAAGTCTTCAAGCAAGTGGATTTTATGCATTCACACCCACTCACACATTCTGGGTAGGATCACTTATGTGCCATATGAAAAGCACGCCATCAAGTCCTCATTAGTTCTTCTTGACAATTCTTTTGCAACCCTTAGGAGTTACACTTGAGAATCTTGCTGATTTCTGCTTTCATAAACATTTGGCTAAGTTGATGCCTATTGTATGTTTTTCCGCATTTGTGGGTACATGGTTAAGATATGTTTCCATAGTCTGTTCTTTTGAGCAAACAGAAAAAAAGAATGATGTGTACCATATATGGCAAACCAGTTGCCATCTTCCTTGTGTGAGGGTAGTGATCTTCATCTGGGAAGTCATCTGTGCTGTGTGACCTTTTCAGAGTGCAGGCCTTTTCATCTTGACATAAGCAACATCTTCCTCAGTGCTACTCATAAGAACTGTGCCTGCGGAAGAGTGACCTTTCCTTCCCAGTGCAGGCCACTTTTTAAATCTTTTTCTGTTGCTCCTTCCGATGTTTACACACATGCATTTCCTTCATTCTGCATCCATAGAAATCTTACTATTTCTGTTATAACTTTGTGTATCGTAAATGTGCAAATATTTACATTACCTGAGGACTTGCTGCCATAAAAATTCAGAAGAAACTAGAAGTCTATGTCTGCTGTTTCAATTATTGATATTTGATGGTATCTATTAGTCCATCCTAAGGGCTTATCAAAATCTATATTTGCATAATGATATACAGGAAGAACATTATTAAGAGTGGGCATATTTTTGAAGAACAAGAGATCTCTCCAGCTTGAGACTTCAGTTAGTTAGAACTTCCTTGAGTCTTCTTGGTGCTTATACGTGCTCTGTGCCAAGGAAACAGATGATTAGCAAAGCTCTAAAGAAAGGGCAACCATAATAAAGACATGGATCCGTTGGAGCAGGTCCAGAGGAGGGCCACAAAAATGATCAGAGGGATGCAACACCTCTCCTGTGAGGAAAGGCTGAGCAGGTTGGGGTTGTTTAGACTGGAAAGGAGAACGGTCCAGGAAGACCTTATTGCAGCCTTTCAATATATAAAAGGGCTTTATAAGAAAGATGGGGACAGACTTTATAACAGGGCCTGCAGTGATAGGACAAGGGGTGCTAGCAATAGTTCTGTTATAATTTCATAGCTTAAAGTAAAAAAATATACGCGTTTTGATAGTATTGTATAATATATGCATTCTGACTATTCATTCTGATTCTCTTACTAATGTCTTACATGCATTTCCACTGATAAAATCATTATTGTAATCTTTAGGACCTGGAAAACATACGTCTACCCTTTAATTTGACAAAAAATGCTCACTTAAGTTTCCGTCATTGACACTGTATTTTGTTTGGCTGTTCACAGGAGGCCAGCTGTATCAAACCACTGGGCATCTTAACAGGAAGGTTAATTTTTACTTTCTTTTACATATATATTTTTATATATATATATGAATATGTTGTAGATCTTGGCAATTCAACACAGTTCAGCAATGATAGCAATAGTTATTTTAGAGATTCACAAAACAATGTAATCTCTGTAGTGTAATGTAGTGTAACTTTATATGTATTCACAGGTTTAATTATATGTACCACAAAAGAAATCGCTGTTGCTGTGCTGACCCCCTAGTTGGCAGCTAAAGTTAACCATTCAAATAATCCCAAAATCTAAGAACCATATTGACAATATGCTGAGAAAGGTGCTGGATGGGCTGGTATGTTGATTTGGCCTGTTTTTTTCATGGAGTCTTCTCATGGTGGCTGCTAAGTACTTTCTCACTGTCAATACACCATCTAATCAGATTATCTTCATAGTCAAATTACACAGCAGTTGAAATGTGAAGAGGGGAAGAAAATTATCACATGAAGATAAAGGTTTAGACTTTCTTTTAGATGGTATTTCTATTCCTGGAATAAGCTGTTTCACTGAATTTAGCCAACTTACATAATATATTTAGAGGATCTCTTGGAAATGATATATATTAAAACTCTTTCACTATTCCCCCAAACCGACATACCAAGCCCTCAGAAAATACCTTCAGGCAGCAACTCATGTGGGGACTTTAACATTCAAGCCTGAATATGATTTGGCTGCAGGGAAATCTAAGAAAGGAAACGAAATGGGTTGTTTTAACAGGTTTTTGAAGTACTGCAACCAAATTTTTCTTTACATTCTAGATTTAATACGCTGTAATAGAATCTATGACAAAACCAAAATTCATGGTTGATAAGTTGCTCATGGTGTCTGAGCTGACCCATAGCCAACCTACAATACAAATTTACTTAAGATTTTACACCAAATGAAACATGGAGGAACTCTTTTTTGATTGTAAATTTTGAGGAAAACCATACTTCCTTCAATAAACCATGGTTACGCAGACCTTGAGAAACCTTTCAAAACTGTGTGATCAAACACATTGATGTGGCTATTCACTGCTGCATTCAATTAACAAAAAATTAGCATATAAACACTGCTGTCAGAATCCTGCTACTATTAATGGCATTTCTCTGAAGTGCAGGAAACTGATGTGCTGCCGGCTTCCAGACAGACTCTCAGTGCTGATCGTGTTTCTGACTGACATAAAAAACATTCTATAATTCGGGCCTGTTAGAAATTGAATATATTTGGCTGACATCATAAGAAATGATTGAGACCTTGGTTAAAATCATTGCAGTATAGAGAAAGGCCCTTGTAAGGATGGATTTAGTTAGACTCAGGATTGCTGTAAAGACTTTGGGCAGATGGTCAAGGGATATAACTTAGCAGGAAGCAACTTTGCAAGAAGTTAGGAATTACAGCACATAATGTCCAACCTGGTACTGCAGGACCAGTTTTTCAAGGAATGTAGCTTCAAGGGGTACTTGAAAAGTATTAGAAAGAGCTTCTGAAGCGTAGATTACCTGACAGTAAAATCATTGAACTATACTGATCCGGGGAAGAATCAGTAGCAAATTGAGAGCGCACTAGACTGGTGATTACCACATCAGATATAAATGAGATGAAGAACTGGGGACACTTGCTTGGAATTTCTTTTTGCTATAAATGACCAGAGGGTTTCAGCTAGGTGCCCTTACTGCAGGAACCTGTTGAGTGAGGAAGAGATTGATAGACTTATGATTGAGTCTGCATGACATGCCAGTTCCCATTTCATCCTCTACCAGCATCAATGCCCTTTGTACCCACATGCAGTCCTGGTCTGTACACCTTACTTTTGTCTCTTCTCCTCAACTTATTCAGTCTTTCTCCTTTGTGAAAAAAATGGCTGGCTTTTTTAAAGAGCAGACGAACAAACTAACAATTTTCTATCTGTTTGTATCAGTAGCTGGAACAATTCTTCTGACTGGAACTTTTTGGAATAATCTACTCACAATTCTAATGATAATAAACCCAGCAATACATTTTTTTTTCATAGTTTGTTTTGGAGGGTTTTTTTTATGGTTATACATATAATGTAAGCAGCAGTAAGAGGATTTTAACCTAACATTGTGATAAGCTAAATGGAAGTATTATCAAATTTGAAATGTGATTAAATCTTGAAATCTCTTTTAAAAATATCAACCAGGATGTTATGGATGTGTGCTGAGTTACAGATAAATAGCACATAAATCTACCCTGAGCTGATTAATATTGTTCTCTGTAATACAGCTACCACAGAACTCTGCTAAGATTTGGAATTCGCAGCCTTTCATCAACTATTTTTCCGAAGCTTCTTTTTACTCTGTGGCATAACTCATTATTAAGATAATCTAAGGAAAACATACAGACTTTATTTGCCTAGTCAGATAAAAATGACTTGCAATCTCTCTTATCTGAAATATTTGTGTTATAAACACAAGAAAAATAGTGTAAATATAATAATTTAATTAAAAGTTTTCAAATAATTTATACCTAAGAAGTACCACTGAATTCTACTACTGAGAGCTCCTGAACTAACTATGTTTAAAATAAAACAAAATATAATGTGTTTATTTGCAAAGCATAAAATCATGAAGCTTTCTTTTCTACATTTATTATTTACAATAGTTTCAAATCTTCCTTGAAACAGACAAGCAGCACTTTACAAATACAACTTTTAAGTTTTCAATAGATTTAGTCCTTCATGACCATTAAATGCAGTAGTTCTCCATCCAGCTGTGATCTAGAACTAACCTTGTGATTCTCTTACTTTCTACGTTACAGATTGTGATCAGGTAGTCATCAGCATGATCTTTCAGAATTGAATTGGTAGACTGGAATGACTTAGAGACACGCTAGCATTTCTTGATAAATAAGTCCCTGCCAACTAAGTCATCTATGTATGTCTTATGTCTGCCCCCACTGATGTAAAATGCATGATCTTACTCTTTCATTAAATTTCAGCATAATTGCATAACCTCCCAAGGAGGGCAAGCTAATATGACATACATGGATACAGGTACACGTCACAGGTGATATTCACTATTTTGTGAAGCCACTTTGATTGAGATGCGCCTAAGTGGATAGCTGAATTTTGTGGCTACTCAAAAAACACTTCATTGGCTTCATCAGACAAAAGTGTAATGCAAATTATTTCCCAATTTAGACTAATTCCAAAATATCCTTACTTTGGTTTCAAATGAGAACTTTTTTTAAAAATTGAATATAATTTTTCAGCAACATTAAATGAAACATTTGTAAGGGTTTATTTTCAGAATGGCTGGAACATTATTGATTTGATACTAGATACTAGTTGATTTGATACTAGACTTGTAATAGCAGGAGAAGAGATTAAAACTAAAACCTAGGGTATGAAAAAAGTAAGGTTAAGAATATAGGGGGTTTTTAATAACATATTTTCACAAATATACTTTTTTTTCAGATTCGTTATAATTTTTATATTTGCCGTTTCTCTATTTTATTGTACCATACTTTATAGCATCAAGGCCTTCTCTGTTTCTCAATCGCTCTGCCAGGCAAGTAGGCTGCTGGTGGGCAAGTGTCTCGGAGGAGGCACAGACAGGAGAGCTGATCCTAACTGACCCAAAGGATATCCCCTACCATGTAACACCACTCTCAGCAGTAGAAGTTTGGGAAAGAAGGATGAAACAGGGGGACGTTTGAAGTGAAGGAGTTAATCTTCCCAAGTAACTGTTAGGCATGATTAAGCCTTGCTTTTCTGGAGATGGCTGAACACTTGCCTGCTGATGGGAAGTAGTGAATTAATTCCTTATTTTATTTTGCTTGTGCACACAGCTTCAGCTTTACCTATTAAACTGTCTTAAACTGAGTTTTCTCACTTTTGCCCTTCCAATTCTCTTCTCCATCCTACCACAGGGGAGTGAGCGAGCAGCTGTGTGGGGCTTATTTCAAATAAGAATTTAAAAAAGAATAGGGTATGACCTCATTAACTATCCCATGACCATCTGCAATCTAGAACCTGGGGGAAAAAATGTAGTAACTTAAAGTGTGTATACGATTGCTCTAACAACTCAAGCTTAATCCAACTTCCATAGTCTCATGAGTTAGTCTTCTTTGGGATTTATTCTAATTGCTTTCTATCAATACATTTTTCTTTCATTTCACTTTTCCTGTTATAATTCACAAAGGATATCTCACTCATTAATGAGAATTAGCAAGGCATTATTAAGATCAAATGCCCTTTTTGTTTTTTGCCCTTTTGCTCAAGGGCAACTACTATAGATCTTTCTGATATCCTAAATAGGAGTAAAAGTAATTTATTTCATGGTAAATTATTTTTTGGTGCCAGAATCCCAATGTCATATGTGGCACTGAGTGACAGTTCTGTTCACAATATTACCAAAAGCATTTAAAGTTGTTATTTTACTGAAGGATTTCTCTCCTGAAGGTTGAAATGTTTCATTGCTGGAAGCAGCACTATGGCCAGTGTATGAGATGAGAGAGATAACCCTGCTCTCTGTCCTAAAGGCAATTAAATGCAGCCCTGAAGCGCACAGCTATCTCAAAGTGGATTTTTATTTTGTATGTACAATTTCTGTTAAAACCAACATGTGTTAATCCTACATTACCAAGAACAGTACTTGGAATGTAGTTTAGTGTGTTAAATCTACTGCTGCTTTCGGGCAACAATGAAGATTCTGCTGGGTTTTTTCACCCTTGCTAAACTTTACTGCTTTCATTTGCTCATACTATAAAGAAGTATTTCGGACCATAATACAGAAACAGTACTTGGTTTATACATAAATTCACAGTAAAAGAGATTATTTGGATTCACAAAACCAAAGATCATTGTTTCTAGAAATTGTTTTAGTTGATAGTAAATAGCAATCTGATACTGCTCAATCCAGTATGTTTTGTCTTAAGAGCTTCCCAACAAGTTTAACTATGGAGCTTCCCTGTTTTGGGTTTTGTTTGTTGCATTTTTTACATTTTTAGTCCATCTAGCCATTTTCTCAGCAATTACCTGATACCAGCCACAGTAGCCTTCCAAGGGGCTGAATTCACCTGGCTTTCTGCTATGTGTATGAACATATGCAATGTGCATATAAACCCAGTAGATTTGTTCCAGCCCAACTTAAATGTCACTCTTTAAAGCAGTTTGGGACCTTCACTCTTTCTGTACACCAATCATCACAACATCACGTTAATTAAGAGCACAACATACGCTGCAGATCTCTTTTATATGCTTTCATTTACTGTCATCAAATTTAAGGAGGGCATCACACAGTATTTATTGTTCAATCTGATGTCACCTCACAAACAGTAATCTATTTTTGAATTTGCAGGTACACCTTTCTCTTCTGTGGTTCATTGAGCTCCATCTGCCATTAAATTGTCATTGCCTCACATGTTGCTATTTCAATTAATAAGGACTTGCTAACATGACTTCATTTTTAATATGCACAACAAATTTCCATTAGGTATAGACTAGCCTTACTGATGAGGGCTTAGGTATGCAACACTGAACGGGCCAAATGAGTCAGTCAAAACCTAGAACATGAAAATGTGTGTTGAGGCTTTTGACACACCCATACAACTGGCTTCTTAAAAGACCTTCTTATCTAAGAGTTGGAATTCCTTGAAAAGAGTGAAATTATGAGTTTTCCTCTAAAAAGAATTAAGTAAGTCCATCATACAATGCCTAAACACAGTGGTAGCCTTACAACTTTCAAGGTGTACTTAAAGCAGTAAAGTGCTCATTTTTTGTGGATTTAGTGTGTATATTGAATTGCTAATTCCTCGAGACACTCTTACAACCAAAGATTTTCAAATAATTTTCATACTGTTTAAGTGTTGTATTTATTTATAATTGTGATGGTGAAACTGCACTTACAGAGTCATGCTAAGATTGAACATTTGATGCAAAAGGCGCACAAGGAGTGAAAGGAAGCGATATGGAGAAAGCATTTGTAGGCTCTGAAAAAGATTGTTTGTTTCTCTAATTGCATCTTATCTCTCACTGCATCACACTTACTTAAAACAGCAAGAAAGAGATCAAGAAGGTAATACAGATGAGACACTGCTCAGAGGTTCAGGAATTTTTCAGTCCAATTAAAGCTATGGTGTCTGGAAAAAGGCAAGGAAAAGTGAACAGTGGTCTCATGACAAAAGAAAATTTTACTATGTAGTAATGAAGTGTTTGGAATGATGTTGAAAGATAGAGAAAGAAGGCCTTGCAGTATATCAAGCATGAGGATATTAGCTTTTTCAATAATACAACCAGCCTGGTCTTCAGTCTTGTTTCCAAGGGGAGTGAAAATACTACTAGCAGCCAAAAACTGAGTTTTATTAAGTTGCTTGTTGTCCTTTTGTATCACTAATTCCCAGGAGTTTTTTTGTTGTTGTACCAAGAAACCTATTATTAATTAACTATATTTCAAGGAGACTCTGCTTTCCAACAGTTGGCTGAGGAGTCTGGGCAATCCTACTTTATTCCTGCTGCTCTTCTGCAAACTGTCATCTAATGTCATCAAACACACTCCCTTCTCCAGCAAAAGGAGTGTCCCCTGAGGCTGCTCATTTTCTCCACTTCTAAAAATATTCCATCCTGTCTCAAAATGAGAATTCTGGTGAACAGAACAGAAGCCCTTGTCACCCACAACAGATTTCTGGTACCCAGGGATCATGCTCTGAAAACTGTTACTCTAGAACATTAAATATTTGGGAGGAAACTCAAGTGATGTTCATGCTCCCATCGGGTAGAACACAAATACAAGTTTACAATATCTAACTGTTTCTGAACATATTTCAGTGTTATAGGCAGTAACAATCAGTAAATCACCTGCTGAGGATCCCACCTTGTTCCAGTTGTTGAACTCGGTTTTCCCTTACATCCTTTGTCACTGCAGAGTGCTGAGCTGCCCAATAGTTAACACATTGCCCTAATCCATACCTTGGAATCACTAGATCTGTTGTTTTAGGGTTGCATCTACACTGTAATCTTTATAGCCAGATACTTGAACTAAGGTTTGGTTTGGTTTTGAAAGGAAGGAAAAATTGCTACCTAGACTGAAACTATTGTCAATGTATCCTAAGTTTTATTTGCTGTTAAAACCTGTCTTCTAGAATTTAATTTCATATCAAAAAGTTAATTTCTTATAAATGAAATATGTTTACTAGTGTGTTATTTATTGTTTTAAAATGGACAATATTGATTTGTCTGGCTTTTACTTACAAGATGAAATGCAGATATTTCTATAACGAGAAACTACAAAAAGTAGTCTACCATGTGGTACAATGCCCAGGGTAACGTCAGCTTTGAAGTTTTGAAGTTGAATGGGGTTTTGACCAAATTAACTATATCCTCCAAGGCAATACATCTTCTATACCCTTAAGGCAAAGTACTTCACTGTACAGAAGTCTTTGGAAACCATGCTTCTTATCACACAGTGATTTTAAAGGATCTGCATAAAGTAAAACAATTGTTTAGTAAGATTATCCAGTATGTGTTCTGATCCAATAAACAGTGTATCAAATTAAGATAGCAGGCAGCAGGTTCAAAACAAGCTAGAGGTTGTTTTTCCTTTGGAATGGGATGTTTAAACAGCAGAATTGTGTCAATAGGATATTGCAGATAATAAAAACAGCTGGACAGATAATATAAAGAAGAGGAATACATCAAGCATTATTAAGTATAAAAACATCAGCTTTGACTGATCAGTCATGACCCTTAAACTCTTATTCTGCTTTCAAATAATTATTTCCATTAATACACATTAATGTTTTTGGAGACTATTGTTCTGTCTCGGCCACTGTGTTGTCAGAAGAGGTGATTTCAAATACTTGTATTCCTGCAGTCAGAGTGTGCTGTGCGACCTTTATGTTACCTCTCATTTTGTGCTGTTTCAGTGCACCTGAGGACAACAAAGAAACTGCAGTTGCAGGGACTTTGGAAGTGCTACTAAAGCTGTGAAACAAGCCTCTAAAATATACTTAACCTGATTAAGAATGACTCTACAATAGCTTAGAGTGGCATATGCTCATACTACTTCAGTCATGTCTCAGACACAGCTGGATCATCATGACAGCATACCTAGGTTACTAGGTTCCTCTCTATTAACTCTAATTCAGGCTTTTTAGCAGAACCATGGAAAAGGACAGAATTGTCTTTTGACTTTGTCAGCTGGGAAAGAATGAGAAATCTGCATAATTTTCAGTATTTCCAATGAGAAGATGCAATTTCAGCTCTCAAGATATCTTGGCAAGCATCTGTCAGGGTTGAAGAACACCAGTTGTCACAGAGCAGTGAGGCATATGGTTCATAAGACAGTGTGTTGATGTGCTGTGAAGAGCATCTCTTGGGCACAGGAAGTAATGTCTCCCACCCCACCCTCACTCAGTGCTGCTGTTAATTGCATTCGTGGCTGGGAAGGGAGGGCACTGGCAGATATCTACACATGGGTGCTTTATCTGACACTGTGGTACCTTGGGACCACGTGGAAATGGAGAAAAGTGGAATAATCCTATAATAAAATCAGACATGAGAGATGATGTTCATATTGGTGCTAAAACTATAGAAATATTGTTTAATAAAGATTTCATGATAAGGTGAACAAAGTTTATGAACTGTAGAGATCAGTATAAACGGCATGAGAAAAGAGATTTTGAAAAGAGAAACGGACACAAGCAAAGGAAATTTTCAGAAAAAGTCAAACTCTGTGGTGATACTGTCACTTTATCTGTTTCCATAGCAAAGGTTAGCTGATAATATGAATGTCTAACATCCTTCTGAATGCATATGAAGCTAACATGCTAAATGTCTGACCCAAGCATAGTTTCTTTTTAGAATTGTAAGCATTCTTTAGTCTGTGTATTAAACTTTGCGTATCAGTATTTTCTGCTGTACCGACGTTGAAACATAAGGCTAGTTGCAACAGAACCTGTTAGGTTCACACAGCCCAGCATCCTTCTCCTTAAGGCATCCCAGCCCAGTTACCAGAACTTCATAAAACAATGAAAAGAAAAAAAAAACTAAACAGGCATTCAGTGACTGAGAAAAGTTTTGATTTTGTACCCATAAGGTTTGTCTAGGGACAAACTGATAAGATAGTATCTTCTCTAAAGTTGTTAAGAGGACTTCTTGATTCTCTTATCTAGAGATACTAGTCCACAGCTTTTAAAGGTGTCCTGAGCATAAGAATGTCCAGTATTCAAATGAAAGATATTAACAGCAAGATATGACTTTATAAGCCACAAATACACAAAACCACTCCTTGAAAGAAAAGACAGACTCCTTACTGGCTAACACCCAGAGAAAGTGTGTGAATTAACAAGATTTGTTCTGTTACTTGTTTTAGAAATTACTCCAATTAGAGGATGCTGACTAAGCTTGATAGTGGCATATATAGTTCTATCTGAAAATAGAAAGGAAAAGCAAAATAACACTTGAGTTTCTCCTTTAAAGAAATAAGTGATAATTATCTCAATAATATGTGTTTTATAATTTAATGCCCCTTCAAACAACTTGGATTATTCACCCACACCAGAACTTGTGATACTTGCTGGTTTGTCTCTAACTAATCAGCACAAAAGAAGGTCTTTTACATGTCCTATTGGGTGAGCAAATCAGAAAATGGAATTTGTCATGTTTAAACTACATATATATTAAGCCTACTTATTCCTGCATCTGCCTGAGATGACCAGATCTGTAAAAACAAGTTCTGACCTGCTCAGTACAACGTTCTGCATTAGGACAGAAAAAGGCAATACAGAAGGTTGTACTCAGCAATGAAAAAACAGTTAATGAATATATAAAATAGCAAACGACCAAGAATCTGTTTCTCCATTGATAGTTCTGTTCTTTGATTACCTAGTCTGGAGAAATTATTCCATATAAAGTGTTCAACTGCCTATTTGTATTTCTGATGTGCTGCTCTCTGTGTGCCCCTTAGGATAGCATGGATTTCAAATACCTGACCAAATATGTATATGTAGAGGAAGGATTTAGCTAACTGCTGACACCCCTTTCCTGGTGAGGTTCTGCATGGTGTCTGCAGAGGGAAGGAATGCCTGCCATAGGCCTCTCAAACTCCTTCAAGAGATGCTTGCTCTAGGGAGTCAGTTCCTCATTCTTCTGCTTGTGTTATTAGCTTCCAATTTCCTGATGGGTAGTCTCCCAAGTGTGGCTATAAATTGATGGCTTTCCAGACATGGACTATTTTTTTTTTCCTTTTGCAACTTGATAGAGATGTATAACTTTTCCTTAGTTTATTTTCTGCTGTAATCTCTTCTGTGGTTTTGGATCTCCAGTTCTGGTCACTCTTTGATGTCTTATAATGGGTTCTGTCAAAGTTCCATAGTTGTCTATCATCTGAGTCATTAATTCAATATAAGTAATAAATTAGTCAAAGGATTCTGCATGTGTATGTAGTCTCTATCAAAGGTGTATTTTGTAATCGCCTCATATTTGTGTTGAGGTGTTATAATCCTTAACTTTACCAGATAGATACAATCTCGTAACTAACTCTCTCACCTTAACAAAGATAGTAGTATTTTTAATTTCACATAATTTTATGAATCTTGCTATATGCTGAAGTTGCCTTTCTCAAAGAGTCCCCTTGCTCCTGTATAGGTCTCAGAGCCTTGCTTGAAGGCTTGCAAGACTCTGCAATGATGCCTGTTGTTCCAGCTCCTTGGGAATTCCATTTCCTGACCGTGTCTCCCTGGGGTAAGATAAAAACAGCATAGTCCTTTCTGTGACCATGCTCTCTTGCAATATGGTATTGGGTTCTTGAAGAAAGAGCTTAACTGGATTCACACTTAAAAGCAAATGTTGGAGTGGCTGCAAAATCTAAAATTTCATTGCAGACAGACTGATCTTTAGTTGCTCGATAGATTTGTCTTCAGCAATTTTAGGTGAACTACAAGGAATGTATATAATCTCCCCCATATTTCAGTAATATGCAATTTGTGGCCATCAGCATCCTCTTAAGTCTTGGCCTTCACAGACAGTGAGAAGTTGGTTGGGAAATAGTTACCCAGCTGCCTTATGCATAAACACCAAGTCAAAAAGTCATGTTTGTTGTACTGAGGCAAGGCTTTTGCTTTTGCTAGGCATAACCTGATTCTGCATCACACCTAAGTCTTCCACATTTCACATGTAAGTCTTCCACATTCTGGACATTTGTAGCTGTACTGTACTGTACAGCTGTAGCTGACTGACAGCACATAGTAAAGAGATTAACACAATACAGTGTGTAAATACTGCACCAAAAAACACATTAATAATTTCATTTTACAAGTCATGGAAAGCAATGTAATTTGCATTTTGTACATTCATTTAGCAGCAGCAGCAGCATTAAGTAACTTCTGTGTGTTCCAGAGAAGCTGGAAGCTCAGTAGTCTTTGGAAATGACTGTGAACTCTTTCAGCATATTATCTCTTTCTCTGTATCTATACTTTGAGTTTGTCTCAAGTGAGTATAGACTACCTTCACACTGAGTCTTACAGTTCCCTGACAGAATGGATTTACTTTATAAGCATCATTAAAAATGTTTGGCTGCCCTTTTTTCACAGTTTTGTTGTTTTCCAGAGCTGCTTATGCAGAGTTGCTGTTTCTGTCAGATGAAATACACAGGCACGTTACCTTGTCTGACAAAAACAATAAGCATCAAGGATTTCCAGACAAGAAACATCAATATGCAGCATGTGAAGTTTCACATTTCCCAACGCTACTAATTACATTATCACCTTAACATCGGCTTCTAATAATAGCTATTACTAAAATGTGTAGTGCTGCTTATCTTCTTTAAAGAGAATTCATCTGATGGACTACACAGCTCTTTTATCTCAGCCACTGCCTTAAAGTGACTCAGAGCCTGTTCTAGATGAATCAATGGCAATAATCCAATTTACTTTGACAGTGGGAAGGTTAGAACCACAGTGACAGGAAAAATGTCCTCCTCATACATACAGTATGATGGGAGTTGATATTAGTGTTTTTAAACTGTATTCTTGGGGCTTTTTAATTTTTATTTTATTTAATTTTCAGTTTGAAACTAGGTATGACATGCAATCTGATTACAAAGATAAGTAGGGCAGCTGTCAGGAAAAATAAAGTTCATTCTTCACTGAAGAGATTTAATGTTATACCTAATCTTAGTTATCTATTCAGATCCTTTTTAAAAATTGTAGCTGATATATATCTTCTTTGTTTCTGAGAAGGAAAGAATGTAGCACCTAATAAGAGGGCAGCAATATATGATAAATGAAAAAGATAAATCATTTGCTAGATGAATATGAGAGAAAACTTGTTCTGCTTACAAAGTTATATTACACATATATATATATGAATGTTATGCCTGTATATTCAGCAGAATAGGTAGTGAATTCAGCAAGTGACTAAAGGAACAAACGCAACCAAATGCAACACAGTTTTTTAGGATACTTTGAAGATCCAAGATTCATGAAGTATCACACACAGTGGTTCATAGCAAGTGGTACAATTGTTCAACAAACAACCTGAATGAAGTAATCTTTGCTGAAGTTGAGATAAAATCTCAAAGTACTATCAGTAGGAGTAAATAAAAAAATATGTATGCTGAACTCATTGAGGAAGAAAATCAACATTTAAGACCAACTTGCACACAAGTACCATTTGCAAAAATTACACATTTCACAGTTTAATTACCTGGAAAAGCAGAGAACTAATGGTATAGCAAATACGAAGTTTTATTAAAACCTACTGTTAAAACATCTAAGGGAAGCCATAAACAACTGCAAGTTTAGCAGGGAAAGAAATTGGATACATCAAAGACACCTAAAAGATGGTAGCACATAAAGGTCTGCATGAGTGGGATGGAGAGAAGAAAGTGTAAAAGAAATTTTTGGGTCTTGCTGGAAGAATATGGCAAGAGATACTGAAGTAAGTCTGAGGCAACAGGAAAATCACTGGAGCACGAAATCATGAAAGCCCAAGGAAGCATTAGATAAGCCATAAATAGCTTACAGTCTTCGAAAACACTTCAGTGTCAGAGGGGCAGGAGAATAAAGAGAACATCTGTGGGTACAGCCAGTCTCAGTTTATTAGTGAACAATAAGAAAGGAGTTCAGAAGAACTTAAGAGGTGAAAACAACAGACTACTTCTTTTCATGACATTACAGAGAATTAGATTGAAGAACATGAATTGAGAGCTTGGATGACAACTGTCAAGTGTACACAAACCAGGACTCTAATAAATATTCTGAATTCACTTAATACTAACTCATGTTTGGAAAGCTCTTAAACTTTGGAATTCTGCACTAGATGCAGAATACAAGAATGTAATTTCTTATGCAATTGTTCACCCTCTGCTCCTTTCCGTAAGTACCAACAGAGCTGACACCAAACTGCTCAGTGCCTCTGAGTCATCACTTCATATCACAGCTCTTCCTTCCTCACTTTATAGAAATCTTGTTAAATCACCAGTTGTGTCCTGGTAACTTCTTTGAGTTCAGCAAACATTAGTTGTTATGTTTATATATATATTAATTATATATATATTATATGTATA
>VZSC01018005.1:58309-69784 GCA_013398225.1 Steatornis caripensis | reverse complement strand
TCCAGGCAGGTTTTGAATATCTCCAGAGAAGGAGACTCCACAACCTCCCTGGGTAGCCTGTTCCAGTGTTCTGTCACCCTCACAGTAAAGAAGTTCCTCCTCATGTTCAGGTGGAACTGCCTGTGTTCCAGTTTGTGCCCATTGCCCCTTGTCCTGTCGCTGGGCACCACTGAGAAGAGTCTGACCCCATCCTCTTGACATCCACCCTTTAGATATTTATAAGCATATTATCCTTAAGACTTATTTCTACATAAGTGTTCTTAATGAAGAATATTTCCTTTGATTCAAGTTGTCTGTTATATTCCAACTATTTTCATGAAAAGTGCCTAGATTTGCTAAGGCTTGCAGTTTTGGGTGCTAAAGATTTGGTGTTGTGTGGTATGATGGAGGGTAGAAATAGATTCTGGAGTTTGTATCTTCAGTTTTCTGCTCCATTAAGAGCTGAATAATTTTTTTATATATATACCACAGAATAGGACTGTCTATTTAAGGAGAGAGGAGGTGGGAAAGATCAAACAGGGTGGAGCACACAAGGACCCTGTTTCAGGAACAGCCTGATCTATCTGATGATGGATGACATATAGCATTGGGTTTGCATGGCAAGGTTTTCATAGTGAGGTGGGGCTACACGGGTGGCATCTGTGGGAAGCTGCTAAAATGCTACAAATCTCCACTATGTCAGATATAGCCAATGGCAGCCAGCTCCAAGGCCTACTGTCTTGAAAGTCAAGCCAATCAGCCATGGTGGTAGTGCCTCTGGGATAACATGTTTGGAAAGGAGTAAAGTTGACATGAAAAGACAATTGCAGTCAGAGAGAGGCGTAAGAATATGTGAGAACAACAACTGCAGAGAAAAAGGTCAGTGAAGAAGCAGTGGGAGGCGGTGCTCCAGGCATCAGAGCATATTCCCCTGCAGCCTGTGATGAAGACCATGGTGACTCAGGCTTTTGCCCTGCAGCCCATGGAGGTCTAAGGTGGACCAGATATCCACCTGCAGCCCGTGGAGGACTCCACACCGGAGCAGGTGGATGCCCAGAAGAGGTTATGAACCCGTGGGAAACTTACGCTGGAGCAAGATCCCAGCAGGACGTTTGGCCCCGTGGAGAGAGGAACCCACACTGGAACAGGTTTGCTGGCAGGGCTTGTTACCCCGTGGGTGGAGGACCCACGCTGGAGCAGTCTGTTCCTGAAGGACTGAACACTATGGGAGGGACCCATGCTGGAGCAGTTCGTGAAGAACTGCAGCCCGTGGGAAGGACTCACCTTGGAGGAGTTCGTGAGGGACTGTCCGCCATGGGAGGGTCCTCATGCTGGAGCAGGGGAAGTGTATGAGAAGCCCTCCCTGCCTGAGGAGGAAGTAGCGGCAGAGACAACGTGTGATGAACTGAATACAACCTCCATTCCCCATCCCCCTGCGCCGCTGGAGGGGAGCAGATAGAGAAACTGGGAGTGAAGTTGAGCCTGGGAAGAAGAGAGGGGTGGGGGAACGTGTTTTTAAGGTTTAGTTTTATTTCTCATCATCCTACTCTGATTTCATTGGTAATTAAACTAATTTCCCCAAGTCAAGTCTGTTTTGCCCATGACAGTAACTGGTGAATGATCTCTCCTTGTCCGTATCTCAACCCACGAGCCTTTCATTACATTTTCTCTCCCCTGTCCAGCTGAGCAGGGGGAGTGATGGAGCAGCTTTGGTGGGCACCTGGCATCTAGCCAGGGTCAACCCACCACACATATTCAAATATGGCCTTAAAGACTCACCTTCTGCCTTGTCCTTTCTGGAACATCTATTCACACTTGGTTACTGAAAAGTTTGAGATGTGGAAGGAACAAGCAGCCTCTTACATAATGAATCAGAGATACGTCAAAGAGCCTTTCATTGCTAAGAGATTACTGGAATTTGGATTAGATTGTGTTGAAAAGTCCAGTCATCTTTGGCCCATGTCCTGTCTCAGGATGAAGTGCTTGAAATAGCCCTGAGGCTTCCTATGCCAGATCTATTATGCACAATCTGTGTGGCTGAATGGCATGTATATACAGTTTGTGGCTGAATAGTAGTTATGTCCTTGTCAAGCCATGGTTAGTACAACCTCCACTAAACTGCACAATGGTAGTTGCAATCCCTGTGTAGAATATATTATGCTCGCAAGTTGCACAACAGCATTGTAACAGGCTTCTTTTGGCTAATGGATAGCCTAAGCAAAATGACTGGGAAGATTGTAGCTGAATTCCCATTTGACAAATGTCTTAATCATAAAATGTGATAAAAACTGTCACTTCCTCCTGTGCTGCCTATATTTGGAAAATTGTAACCTAGTCACAACAAGGTTAAATTATGTAGGTAAACAGAAAGGTATTAATGGTGACTTACATAATTATCATTAGCCCTTGTGGTCCCACAGTTTATGATTATAGCAGTGCAGTATTTTTTTATAACATTAACGTACAGTCTACATTGTACTGTGAATAAACTCATGTCAAATGCATCAGTAGTGTCTAACATACAGGGATACTTTTTAAGGTATTCCCTCAGATTTAGTGTAGTTATTAATGTTACGTTTGTTAAGTGGCTGTGGAACCAGTTAAAAAACTGAAGTGCAAAACAAAGAGATGAAAAAAAGACACTAACTTGAAACATTCAACATCTAATCCAATGAAAGAGTTTTTGCAAGTTATTTTGAAATTCTTGTAGAATTTAACAGTTTTAAACAATCTGGATTATCAGTTATATAATTTAACTGGATTTGAATTTTCTTTGTTGATAAATCTGAATTGTTGGACTTCGCATATATGTTTATGTAAATATGCTGAGAAACACCATAATCATATCAGTTTCTAAAACAATATGTGACAAGTGAAAAGTTTTGACATGACGTTTTTCTCATGTTACTGCAAAATGCTTTTCTCTATTTTCCACATATAGCCATCGCAGTAATTGAGATTTACTTATGGCATGCTTTGCTGAGGACAACTACCTACTCATAACATAATACCAACAATGAAAATATCATATGAGACTATCACTGTTTCTCTACTTGTCAAATCTTACAGCTAGTTATCATTGATGCAACACCTCTGGAGACTGGCAACTTTACCCTGTGCCTGAGACTGTTGTAGTATCATGACAGAAGCAAACACACATCTAACACATCAATGCAATTTTTGAGTTACAGAGATAAGGAAAATTCTAGCATATTTTAAAATAAAAAGAAACATATTTTTTCAATAGCTGAGTATTGTATACCTTGTCTTGTAGGTCAACAATATAACAAAGAAAATCACTAAATATTACTCCATTTCTGATAAAACCATGAAATGATCCTCAGCAAAACAAAAGGTCCTGCACTGTTTCAAATGGCCTGAAGGCATACATATGTATCTAACAGAAACAGCTATGCCAGTATATAGTCAAGGTGCATTATGTTCTAAAAAGTAATTGAAGATGCTGTTTACTCCTTCAGTAGATAGCCCTTAACAGGATAACTTCTCTTCACATAAACAATCTCTTGTAAATAGGCTCACAGCTTGAAAAATGGTGAGTATTTAGCTCTGCAAATACTCCTGTAACCCACAGTCATTTGGAAAATCAGGCTTTATTTATGGATGCTCTTTAAAAATGTCAAGTTTTCATATCGAACAAGAATATATAACTTTTTTTTTCTTCCTATCCCTTATGCATACAGGCTTTGTTTTCTCCATGTTACCTAAAGAAGCCTTTCTAGTTTTTTTGGGGGGGAGGTTTCTGTATTTTTGGAACACAAAGCTATAATTGCTTTTCCTCACAATTTCAGTAAATTTGCAGTCACTTTTCCAAAATCGATGAAGATAACTGATGTAAACAAGAAATGAGAAGAAAATAGGCTCTACTATATCGGGTTTAAGCCTTCACAAAAGGAAGAAAATCACAGAATATTAGGTAGTGAAAATGGCAATATGTTGATTTTGGTATAAAAAGTAAAGAATGCACATGGTTACGAAAAGGTTGACCATTGCAGCAGGTGCAGCTGTTGCCTTATTCTTTCCTTCTAATTTTTGTTGTTCCTGTCACAAAAAAATATTGAAGGAGAGATTGATGAAGACAGTAAGAACGTGCTGCTAAAACTTTAATACGACTTATATACTTCTTGTTTTGTTTTATTTTTTGTCACTCTTGGTAGTTGGGGTTTTTCAGTAACATGGTTTGCCTTTCTACTGAACAATAGCAAACTGTTGGGTCTTAACAGAATAGCTCCCTCATGAGAAAAATTGCTTATGTAAAGTGTAGTCACAGTTTAAAGCTGATCTGGCTATTAAACAGATGACAGACGCTCTTTGTTAACCCCCTTCCTCCTCAAAAGCTGGGAGAGAGAAAAGGGAAAGAGACTTAAAGGTTGGAAAAGTGAAAACAACTTTAATTTAACTACAATAATAATATATTATAATAACAGGAAGAATAATAATGTAATATATACAAAACTGATATCAAGCTCCCCCCTCCCCGATAACAAATACGTCACTCGGACACTGCGGAGCATGCCCTGGGAAAGTCCCATACTGTACTCAGTAGCAGGCAGGAACTGGATACAGGAATGCTCAGATCAGGATGAAGCAGAATATTCGGGCAGAGTCCTCCTCCGACTCTTGAACAAGGTGCTGGGCAGAGCTGGAGAGCAGTATCCTGCAACATCACTAGGACACCCCCCCCAAATGACACACCTATGTGAGGCTGCTTAGGGCCATTAAAGCCCATCAGTGCCCTCAGGCCCCTGGCCATAGGAAAGAGAGTGACCCTCATGATCCCTCAGCTTTATACTGAGCATGATGTGTATGGGATGGAATACTGCATTTTGTCAAACCAGGACACTATTGAAACAGAGTCTGCTCACAGTTAAATATGAATGTATTGTGCAACTTCCTGAAAAAGGAAAAAGTATCTTCTATTACTATTTGACATTTACTTCTGCAAGTTTATTCATTCTCTGTCATTCAAAGGGGCTCGTGTAGCTATCTTCACTACACAGCAGAAACTGTCTGATAGAACAACAGGAAAATATGCAAGACTGGTAAATTTTTATTTATTCTAAGTGATTCAAAAGAACGAGGTAACCCAAATATTCCATACAGATTACAGGAAATAAATAATTCTGTGAAAACGTATGTCCTAGAATGGTCTTGGTAACTTTTAAGGACCAGATAATTAAGAATAGATGTTCTTGACAGTACTTCGTCAGCTTGATTTCTGTAGATCCAAGAAACAGACACGTTTATCCTTGGAGGTTAATCATAATTTCAAGTATTGATTTTCTTATCCAGGAACATGACCATTTGTTTAAGTCAAACATTGCCTTGAAAAGTTTCTTAAACTATTTTTTTTCTGCTTAAAGTCAGTTTGATTTTTTACTTAAAACATTTCTTCATTTTTAATGCTGTGTAATCCAATAAGAAATAGAACATGATGTTCTTTTACTAAATCAGAAACCATATACCCCTTAAACTAGCAAAGGGTATTAAAAAAAAATAAACCCCAAAACCATCTTGCAAAACTCCACCCAGAAACTTCTCATAAGAATAATCAGAAGTTATTTGGACATCTCTTGTCATCACAGACTTTTAAAAACTAGAATGCAAAGGTCTTCCTTTGTGCACACAGAATCTGTACTCTGGAAGGACGAATTCAGGAACCTGACCAACTTTGGCATTTTCTGATCCTCCAGAATGATAGACTAACAGTCCTCCTGTGGTCCATGAAAGATCATGGTAAGTCCCTGAAAAGCAAGGCAAAGCCCGAGGATATTTTGTCTGAAGGCTGAACAATAAACATGGGAAGAAATAAAGGAAGAAATGCTGTAGCCTTCTGTTTTCTAGCCCTGAAGACACTCCTGCCATGAATCTCCAGCCATGCGATTCTTTTCCTACCGTCAGCCTGACCTTTGGTTGCACAAAGGCTGTGTTCATGATGGTACCACTGGGAATGTATTGCTTTAGCTATTCAATGTGTGAACTTCTGAGCTGATTTTTTTCCCTCAAACTCCTTTCTGGTAAAATACAGGGTGCAAATTAGGGCAAGTCTCAATAAACTTAAGAATGAGTGGAGCTTAATATAATAGATCTTGACTGAAATACTTCTCATCTCATTAACTTTTGCTGTAAATTTATTGTTTGCAGGACTTGTGTTTGTCTTGCATTTTGATCTCTGTTGCTAGTTGAACAGGTTAGTTTAGGTTTTCCGTGAGTGTCTGATGCCCTAGATGGGCCGTGTAAGTGCTGCTAGTTCCTAATGGTGTTTCTGCTACAGCTCTGATCAGTGGTCTAAATTTTTTTAATATTCAACGTATCTATGGTTCTCTGCCCCAGATCTTTAACAGGAAGCTCTGGCAGAAGTTTTTTTTTTCTACATTCCTCCTTCACTACATCATTGTGAGATGTTGGAGGGAACTGAGATGAAAAAGCTGAGCCAAACTAAGCTGTCACAGCTCATGACTTGTTTGTGTCTATATGCAGAAGAAGAAATGTGAAAAACATCCAGATGTTATGGTTAATATTCTTTTAAAGATGATTTTAACATTTTAAGAGATTTTACTTGAAAGTAGAAGTGGCGTTCCTGATGTAATGGAAAGCTGAATAAGATGGGCTTTGTTTGCCTCATAATAATTAAGAGGGAATGTTTATTACAGAAACCCTGTTAATAACTAACCTGTTGTTATGTTGGTCTGCAGTTTGTGACCATACTCACCTAATATGAGATTTTGTTTACTTGTGTGTATTATTAAAACCCTAAATTAATAGAGAAGTTTAATAACTATTTCTTCATGAAGCTTGTGCCTGCTAAAAATCATTATGTGCCACACTTAAGGATTGGCATCACATGAAGGAACAGGACAATAATCATGTTTCCACTTTATATATTGCTTGCTAGTTTTTAAAGTTTTAATGGAAGTCAGTGTTCTAAAAGACTTTTGCCCTTTTAAGTGATTGTGTTTGATTTGCTTACCACTAGAATTTTTTAAAGGAAAATTAACATGTTTCTACTTGTGATTGATTCAAGTAGAGTACTCAATAAATAATCATTTCTCATAATACCTTGAATTTGCTTTCAAGATTCGTATGCTTTATTTCATTCCCTAGCATAACATTTGCACATCTATTCTTTCCACATTATTGAGTGACCACTGCACTGTATATCTGTAAAAAGACAACTTTTCCCTAGTTTGTGACATTTCTAGGTTCTTTAATTTGTTCTGTAGCTTTTTTAGTATCTTCCAGAAATAAAACGATGATGCATGGTGGTTTTATTTTTCTTATAGTAAAGAATACAATTTTCTTTTTAATTGTGGTTCTCTCTCATGCTGTTTCAGTGATAATTAGTGTATTGGAGCATGGTCCTCTAGCTTTTTGTTTCGTCTCAGCTCTGCTGCTTACAGATTCTTCCTAGCTTCTATTATGCTTTTCTGATTCCAGAATAGCGCAGTAGTGATGAGAGTTCTTTGAGAGACCTTGCTTTGCTTTGTTATTTGGCTTAACAGGAGTCAACTCAGTACAGTGTTAAAAGATTTTAAGATAATTTTCTGTAGTCAACAGACGTTCTTGTTTTGCAGAGGGTGTGGTTTTGTCCAACAGATGGACATATACCATAGTTTACACTTGTGCTCTTCAGGGTCTTGATTTATCACAGTAACTCATTGAAACCAATGAAGTTAAACAGGCATAACACTGTAGTGACATAGTGATAAATTAGGTTTTTATTGTAGTTGTGCAGAGCAGTCCAGACAACTCCAGAAATAATAATACGTTGTTCTCAGAATTTAGGAATCAGTCTAAAGTCTTAAAATCTTGTTCTGTAAGCTTTAACATTATCAGCTTGATTGGTCAGTTATATTGATAGATTTTTGGAGGTCACAAAATAATTCTGTCTCAACAGTTTAAAAAGCTTTTTTTTTGAGTTGCTTTTAGTTATTAAGTATAGATTTCTATAGGACACTGCCACAACTGTTGTATCGTGCATCTGCACGCAGACGTAACATCTGAGGAACTCACTCAGACAGAGGGTAGAGAGAGAAAGAATGAGCTCTTTGTCTTTCTTACTTGTGGTCAGTTTTTAACTCTACTATAAATGAAGGAATATAAACTTCCTCAGAACACTAAGAGGCAGAGATGTTGGTCTTAAACAAAGTATTTAACATTGAGTTGAATCTAATGCATCTGGGTTTTTGGCAAAGGACAAACAGTACAGATTCCTTCAGTATGTCAGTCAGCATCAGTGATCATCTGATAAATCAATTTAGATTACAGCTGTGGTGAGTGCAATTCATATCATTAATACTAAAAATAATAGCAACAATTGAAATATTTATGATGGACTTGTGATGGATTTATAAATATGTGCCTGGATCTTTGAAGAAGCAAGTGCTCATGGAAACACAGCTTACAAATTTTAAGAGAAGAAACAGAGGTTTTCTTTTAGCACCAACCAAAGTCAATAGGCTCAATATAACCTGTTTACCAAATACATATGTGGAATATATCTGCAAAAAAAAGTAATGGTGTTGAAGTAGAATTTGGTGTGCCTGTGCTGGTCTAATTGAGCTAGCATAGATAATAGCAGTAGTGCTGATTTACTGAGAAGTCTCAGATGGATGCTTTTACATCCATAAATCAAGACCTCTTACTTCTTTGCCCCATCACGTGATCTGATGCCACAGCAGAACTCAAACCATATGCTAATACATCCATCAGAACTGCACTCATCCTTGTATTAAGAGATTATTTTTTCAAGATATTGTATGAACTAAGGGTCTTAATGAGAGAAGATGTCTTGCTGACATTCCTGGAGTGGGTGGGAGGAAGGAGTCTGTGGTGGTATTCCACTGTCATAACTAGTTTTCAGTTTGTGTAATGTAGGGTATAGCACTTTGTTACGCCTCTTGGAGACTCCAAGGATGTCCTGTATTTACAGACATGAAGAAAGCTAGTCTTTTAAGGCTCGTTTTGATGCAAATGGCAAAAGAACACGACACTAGTCTTTCTTCACATGCAGAAAAGCTGAAGGCATAAAAGTTTGTCTCCTCATAGGGGTATTTCTCACCATACTGCTAACCACAACATGCAATAAATTCTATCAACAGTCATTTTGCTTCTTTACATCTAAGAATATTTTGTACAACTGGAAAAGGAATCTGAAGGTATAGGTCTGTTGTTCTGCTGCATCTGTGGGCTTATATTGCCTTTAAAGTGCCAAATAATACACGTAAAAAGCACAGACTATCCTGTATATTTGTAAGAAAATGTAAAAGGTGGAAAAAGATACACACGCAGGTGATTTTTCTATATCTGAAGCAATTATATTCTACGTGAACAGATGAAAATTGAATAAGCTGGTATGAATGATTCACCTAAAAAACAAAACCAAAATCTAAAAAAACCAAACAGTAGGAATTTAGTTGTCTTTGAATTGTCAATCTGTGTAATGTTACTAAGAACTGATGGTCATGAAGGGAAAGTATTCCACTTCCTTAGGACACTGAGCTTCAATTTACTTCTGTTTAAGGATTCAACACTTAAGACAGTTTGTTAATGTCACCTGCTCAAAAAGACATTTGCAGCGAGTTTGAGGGGACTTGAAGGACATTCTCACCTAACATAAATTTACTGTCTGGGGTCTTGGTCACTCAGTGTGTGAGAGACCCTCATTAAGACTTCCTTGTAATGCAGAACTAAGGAGGATGTTTCTAGCAGTCCAAAGCGAAATCAAAAGCCGTTCTGTCATCATGTTCTGGAGTCATCTTTGTACTTCATTTATGCACTGAGTTAGTGGCTAGTTTTGAATAGATTGTGTCTGTATGAGCTCCCCTCCTACTCTTTCTTTATTCCTTAAATTTCAGAGATGTTGGTTTCAATCTTGGAAAGATTATTGCAGCATTTCTTACATGGATATTGTCAGGATCTATTTACAGGAAGGACTCTCTAAAGCAAAAATCTCATAAAAGATACTGTTGTTCTAGAGTTCTGTTTCCATGTCTGGTTGCTTCTGAAGTGTTGTTTCTACTTGTTTTGTTGCCATCCTGGTTTTGTTTTGGATTTCGCACAGTTTTCTGTTTAAAACAAAGGTTTATACAATCACGTTGTGTCTGTTTCAATGTGCTGTAATAAAAGACTGCTGAGTCATGTCTAGTGGTTTTCTCTTTTTGTGCACAGAAAATAATCAACCCACAAGCCTCCAGATCTGTAAGTGCAATTCCCCTGGCACCACTAGCCTCTTTCCTATAAAGTAATAGCTTTTTTTCAGAAAAATGCAACAGTATGTGCATGTGCCATAGCACAGTTGCTAGTGTAAATAGGATGGATTAATATTCTTAACCCCTTAAAAAGCAAACTAAGAAAACTTTCTTTTCTTCACCAGAAAAATAATGCTATTATACCATTTTTTTAACTGTACTGTAAATAACAGGAATTACAAGCCTCAGTGTTGACTAGGTGTGCAATTGCATCACATAGCAAGGGGGAAAATTTGAACTCCAAATAAAACAGTTTTCCTGCTATTTATATGATGCTAGAAATGTTTTCCTTCCTTTATTTATAGAAAGAATTTTGCAAATAAGAACCTATACTTTGGTATTGAATGATTTTCGGTTTGGTTGCTGAATGGTTTTAGTGATTCAGCATTACTTAAAAATGCTGAATCCTGCATGATTTTTTACTGTTTCTATCCACTGTACATCATCATTCCCGCTAGTGCCTTAGGGATGATACAAATGATATATGAATATATGGTTTGAAAATATTTTCCTTTGATGTTGAAGAAAGGACTGTGAGACCTGTGAATGCAACATTTTTTTCCCATCTGAACTTACAGTTCAAGAATTTGTCCTTTGTCTTAAGCATGAGGTCAGACTTCTGCTTCTGCTTTTGTACTTGCAATAAATATAGAACACATAAACCATGACCTGATTGCAATTACAGAGACATGGGGGTATAGCTTGCATGACTGCAATGCTGTCGTGGATGACTGTGTACTTTTTGGGAAAGACAGGTCAGCAAGGCGTGGTGGTGGAGTTGCTTGTTATGTGAGAGAGCAACTGGAATGTATCAAGCTCTGCCTAGGGATGAATGAAGAACGAGTTGAGAACTTACAGTTAAGGTGTAGGGGCCAAGCCAACATGGGTGACACTGTTGTGGGTGTTTACTACAGGCTGCCTGATCAGGAAGAGGCCTTCTACACACAGCTGAAAGTTGCTTCACAGTCACAGGCCCTGGTTCTCATGGGGGACTTCAACCACCCTGATGTTTGCTGGAAAGACAACACAGATAGGCACGCACAGTGCAGGAGGCTCATGAAGAGCATTGATGGTAACTTTTTGACACAGCTAGTTGTCACGGTTTAAAGCTGGGCTGGCTATTAAACGAATGACAGATGCTCTGTTTTAACCCCCTCCCTCCCCAAAGTGTGGGGGGGAAAAGAGGCTTATGGGTTGGAAAAGGTAAAACAGCTTTAATCTAACTACA
>VZSC01018005.1:43370-55322 GCA_013398225.1 Steatornis caripensis | reverse complement strand
ACTGGAACAGGCTGCCCAGAGAGGCTGTGGAGTCTCCTTCTCAGGAGGTACTCACAACCTGTCTGGATGCATTCCTGTGCAACCTGCTGTAGGCTAACCTGCTTTAGCAGGGGGGTTGGACTGGATGATCTCCAGAGGTCCCTTCCAACCCCTACAATTCTGTGATTCTCTGCTTCTGTGATTCCATGGAACACATCCGTGAAATTGATTTTCTAAACTGAAGAAGTAGTGCCAAACAGTATGGTTTTAGCCACACAGGCTATCCAGGGTACAACTGGACATTTGAAATTGTGACTCTAATGAGGCAATGTAGACATCTGACTTATGCCATATTACCTGGGGAATAATGCAAGGGTCCTAACTTAACTCTAGGGGTAATCTTGAACCTGTAAGAAAATGTGTTTCAATGCTTCCAAGCTTCCTTTTCTTACCAATTCAAAAAAACTTTCTTTTTGATCATTTCACATTTTTATTGAGAAGCTAACTCATCTAGATGTAGCCAAAAGAGAATTATGGTTCAGCAATTTCTTATGAAACCTGATTTCACTCTAGGCCACTTAGATACTCGTACCACCATGTGTGCAAGCTGCTCCCCACTATCTGCTCTTAGATATATCCCTGAAAAAATCCCTATGCTCTTCCTGTTGCATAATCCATTGTTTTTATATTTCTCGAGCCTGTGAATTTATTTATATTAAAATAAATATAGTATCCCTATAGTATGATATTTTTGTGAAACATCAGTACTACATTATTGTTGTTGCTGGGATGCCTCTTTTTGTTTATATTACCCTGTGAGTTACATAGTGTTAGCTTTCTGCAGAGGATTCATTTTCTATGAAACTTGCAGATAGACCCACTCATATAGGTCATTACTTTGGCAAATCCTATTCCTTCTAGTCATTTTTCATCTTATATTTTTTATGGATAGTGATATTGGATTGTCCTACACAATTTCTTCTTTTTTTTTTCTTTATTAGTTTTTCATTAGCAATCGAGGTTACAGGAAAAAGAAAAGGATTAGTTGAAAAGTAATGGCTAGAAGGAACAATTGAGCTCATGCACGTGGGAAAACACAATCAAAAGCATTTTTTTTTTTCCCTAGCAATGTGGCATTGCCGGGCTCTTTTTGTTTTTTCTTTGCCCAAGGCAAGGTTCAGATGTATGAGAAAAACAGTAACAGACTTACCAAAAGATTTGCTTTATCAACCAAAAATTACTGGAAAATGTGCTTTGCAGTAACTCTGTTGCAAAACTGAAAAAATGATGTTAAATATCAAGAATAATAAGAAAAAAATAAAATACATTTGTAAATAGTTCAGTGAAAAAAGACACCAATTATTTTTCAGATATCTGTAAGCTTTTTAATATCTCAGTTTATAAATGTTCAGCTAAGTCACTTTTTATTTACAAGGGTATTTGGGGGGCAGAATGAAGAGATTACTTGCAAATTGATTACATCTATGCTGGTTTTAGAAATATGTTTAGAAAATCTTTCATTATGTATACAATATATTTTGAAAATAATAAGCATAATAATTATTTTAAAGAACAAATTGTTTTTAAATTAATGTTAACAGTGAAGTAACAAATAGTTAATAGCAATTTAAAATAGTAAATAGGAAATTTTCTATAGCTGAAAAATAATCAGGATTTAAAACTTGGTGTAAAAATGCACTTAGAGTTGCAAAGAAGAGAAAGAAGGTGTCATGGTTTAGACGTGGGCTGGCTATTAAACAGAGGACAGATGCTATCTGTCAATAGTTTCCCTCCCCAGAATGGGAAGGGNATAATCAGGATTTAAAACTTGGTGTAAAAATGCACTTAGAGTTGCAAAGAAGAGAAAGAAGGTGTCATGGTTTAGACGTGGGCTGGCTATTAAACAGAGGACAGATGCTATCTGTCAATCCTTTCCCTCCCCAGAATGGGAAGGGAAAGAGAAAAGGGAAAGAGTCTTATGGGTTGGAAAAATTAAAACAGCTTTAATGTAACAATAATAAGGTATGATAAGTAATGGAAAAAATAATGAAATATATACAAATATCTAAAAAACCCAATATCAAGATCCCCCAATGATGATCACGTCACCCAGACACTGCAGGTCAGGCAGCAGGAAATTCCTGGACTAGACTAAGCAGCAGATGGGAACTGCATCCAGGAATGCACGAATCAGGATTGAAGGCGGGAGAATTGAACAGAGTCCTACTCAAATGCTGGCCATAGAATAGAGCTTGACCCTCGTGATCCCTCAGCTTTGTACTGAGTATGACATGTATGGGATGTAATACCCCGCTTGGTCAGGTTTGGATCACATGTCCGACCCACTGCTCCCCATTGGAGAGTCGCAGGTCTGAGCCCTTTTCTGCCCTTTCATTTCCAGCACATAAAAAGTTAGCAGAACCAAACAGCTACATTGGTTTCCATAGGAATGAGTATAAACAAGAGCCTTTCTATGTAGCATTCATACCATTACTCCAGCAACCACTATAAACGTCAAGCATTATCACTCCTAGAAACAGATACTGTCTGCAAAACATGCTGCTAATTTCAGAGAGTGTAGAATCTTAGAAGAGGCTTAGCTGAAAAGTAAAATTGCTAAAAAGAAAATTGATTCTGTCTTGCTCAAACCAGGGCAGAAGGTATATCTGCAAATAATTTATAAGCAGAGAAAAAGATTCAATCTTGAAAATGTTCGCATCTTTCAGTATGTTTGAATATGTATGCTTATGTATGGTTTACGAATACCCCTGTTCTGTAAGAACCCACCTGGACGCATTGCTGTGCAACCTGCTCTAGGCTAACCTGCTTTAGCAGGGGGGGTGGACTAGATGATCTCTAAAGGTCCCTTCCAACCCCCACCATTCTATGATTCTATGAATTCCAAATCTACTGCAATAGTGTGCATGCCACATTGGGACTTCCACTGAAGCCAACTAGCATCCCCTGGGATAAACTCTTCTTAACAACATTTTTTTTTCATTTTCTTAAAAGAAATCTTTTTCTATGTGTAATGCCGTAAATGAATCTGACTTGTTTAAGAATGATGGTATAACACATCCTAATAATGTCTCATTTTTCTTCTGAAGTTGATAGAAAAGCATAATTATCTAGAAATTCGTAAAAGAGCCTTCAGATATTTTTTAAAATGTTTTAAAGAAAGAATATATAAATCTGGAATATTTATTTTTATGGTATTATATGCAAAAGGTTTCTCATTCTATAAAAAAGTCTTACAAAATGGACCTGTTCATCTTGACATGCAGTATCTACATCTATATACAAAATTAATTGGAAATTCAGTAAACACACTGAAGGCTCAAGATAAGAGTTGAAAGTTTCAGAAGAAATGGGAATTATACACACTACTGAGCACAATAAATCAACAATATGGAAATTGTCCAGTACAAAAATAAACTCTGTTTCAAATACCCTGAATGTATGTAAGCCATATAATATATAACAGAGAGATAATTGGATTGCACTGCAATCCAGTTTACAAATAAAAAATGTTGTAAATTCTGAAGAGTAATGTTATCCATTCTCTGTAAGTCTTGGAAATGATGACACACCTGGATTTCCAAATATCAGCTGAAAGAAATAACAGCAGTCTCAGTAACATAGTGTAAAAGAAAACTCCCTTCTGTTTTCACTTTGTAACTACTTTTCTTCTTGAAGGCAGTCAGGGGACATTCGTAACCTGTAGAGGAGGGAGGAAGTAAGGGTATAAGGACAGATATAATGTATGAAAGCAAGAAGTCTACCTAGCCCACTATTTTGTGGCCAAAACTAGAAGCATAGAGAAGATGATCAAACAGTCAGTGTAAACACACAGTGATGCATCCTCAGGATTTCCAGGCTGAAAAGATTGAAGATTTGGAGATTTCATGCGTTATAAATGATATCTTTGTTTTTATTCATATAAATATTAGTGGGTTTTACAGTACACTCTTGTTCTATGAACTTATCTAATTGATTAATGGACTCATAGCATCTTGCAGCAAAGATTCCCCAGCGTAATTACAATGTGCCAGAAAAAAACACCTCCCTCTGATTGTTTTGAACCTGTCACTTCCTACCTTTAATTTATGTTGTCATTACCTATACTGGAGGAGAGCGAAATGTATTTCATAATTGTCTCATCCATGCTGCTCATGATTTTACAAATCTCTATCCTCTTCTTCTTTCCACATTTATTTTCCTCTCTTTCAGGATCTAGAAACAAACAAATGAACAAACTCATAACACCTATGTATAGAAGAAGTGTTTGGTATGGAATTCATTCTAGACCTTTGACACCCTTCTCTGAACTGTTACCAGTATTATTTTCTTTCTGAGGAGAAAAGACAAGAATGCTACAAGGTCTTCAACGATGGGAGAGAGACATAGATATATACAATGGCAAAATAATGATTTTTTTTCTCTCCTAATAAAGTGCTTGGATTGATGTAACAACAAGGAGACAGCATAAACTACTCTGAAGCTCAATTTGTCTTCCAAGGAACTTCTTGTGTGTTCTGGTGTTAAATAAGCCTAGCACATTGAGTTGCTAATTATGATTTTTTTTGTAGAAGTGGAAACTTGTTCAATTTCACTTGCTGTATAGCGACATACCACATTGTTCTTATTGAAATCTTAGGTCTATTAATTTCAAACACAAAATGTCTTCCCTAACTTGTAGCTCTGTAATTTTCCCTGTCTAGAAGTTTATTCTCAGACCAATTTTTATCTGTAATTTCAAGTGATGCAGATATTTCACGCTCTCAAAGTGTAGCTGGCAGCAGCAGGGCCAGTAACACTTTGAAACAGTTGGTACAAAAAGGTTTCAACAGTCACACTAAACACTAGGTGAATGTTCATGGTTTCAGGAATAGCTGAATACACTAAGGTAATTTCTTTGGTAATTCTCCATGATCCCCCTCAGAATGTCAATCCATCTCCTCTGAGAGTTAAAATGGGACAAGTTGTGTGTTAACAGATGTGCTTTGTCAAAACCAGCAGGTTTGAGAGCTTTGAAACTGAGCTACTTTTTGCTCAGTTGTACTAGAACAACATGTAGCCTTACCCTTAGAGAAGGTGCATAGTCATCTTTCTTGCAGTTGTGCAGCAAGACAGTGCAAGAAAAATACTGTGACTACAGCCATATTTCATGAGGAGAGCTATCTCTGAATGACATATTATACATTATTAGACAACAATGAATATGTCATATCATCTAAGTATATAAAACATGCACAAGGGGCAGAGAACACACAGTGAAACTCTGTTACCTAAATGCTTGAGTTCTTAGTTATGCCAGATTTGATGTGACGTAGAACAACTCAGTAATGAGCTTTCTCATGCACACATTCACACACACACAAACCACTAACATCTCACAGTACTGACATTTTCTGTTACTAGACCCACTCAGCCTCAGGAAACATTTTTTTCTAGAAACACAGCATCACTACTCCTCTACTATATTTTTAAAAGGCTTTTTTAGTCATGGTGACAGAAAATAAATTGACTTTTCATTTAGTATTTATCAAATTATATATTCTTTTAGCTGGTACATGAATTTTTCTGATTTTTATGTTGCCAGATTTATTTGTATTTAATCATATTTAAATCCTTTAAGCCTGCTGCATCAATTGGGATTAATCTCCTTGCTCTGCCTTCTAAAACCACATCCAAAGATAAACTGTTCTTCAGAGAATCTGTGACGGAGTAGTTCCAGAGAGAATTATTTACTACATCCATCATTTGTCTGGCTCACTGTAGGTATCTCAAGGGGCACTACTGATGCGCTGAAGAGTGAAGTCACCAGGTTCACAGTTTTACTATCTGTATCTGTTGTCTTTAAAGCATAATTAAGTATTTCATTCCGTTGCTGCTCAAGACTTTCTATGGCACAGACGTATCTTGTTCTCGTTTGCATCTCAATAAGGTTGTTTTCTGATTGTACTTTAAGTTGTAAGAGACTTTCTGTAGTTCTCCTAACCTAATAATCTGAAGGCAGCCATATCTTCTCTGCCAATACATTATTTATAACCGAATCATGTTCTTGTTTGTACATAGTAACAGATGGTGTGGCCTTTCTTGCCTAAATTTTAACATTTATTTAGGTTTATTTTCAACAGTGTTTTGTTACTTTGTTTCTGCAAGGCAGTGGATGATTTTGAATTTTTGTTTTAGAGCTGCAAAGGGAATCTTTTTAAGCTGGAGCATTTTTAATACCACTGTTACTATGCCTCCTCCAGCTCCTCTCTGTCCTTCCTTTTCTCTCCTTCATCGCCTCAGAAGAAGAGCCTCTCCCAAAGTCCCATTTCCCAGTCCAATACATGTGCCATTCCATTCACTAGATCAGATGTTTCAGAATAAGTCAGAAAACCCCAAATATTTGCCGCTGTAACTGACGGTGATTCCCCACCCCAAACTCCAGCTCATGGAAATCCATCTTTGATTTGTCGTAATTTTTTGCAGCTACAACTATTATATTAATACAAGCGATTAAATGAGCCATCTTGCAAGAAACTCAGAAATGAACCTGAGCAGAGGGAGAGGTCATGCTCTAAGGGCAACTTTTTTTTAAAAATAAAAAGTAGTGTGATTTTTCACATTATTAGGTGACACTAGAAGTAAGACTTCAACATTAATACCAAATATTGATTTAAGATACAATTGACAAATTTAGCAATGCTTTATGGACAAATTAGAAACACTTTTTGCTGCTGTTGGGATTTTTACTGGCCTAGAAATCAATGATTTTTTTTTTTTCTCTCATGAGCTTTCTGTTGGCTACTACTTCATGTCATAATAAATTAACTTGTTCCATTAGACGCAAATCAAGGGAATCTTTTCAGGCATAATTTTGAGAATGTTAAGAACAAGACCTTGATTCTATAGGAAATGGTGCCTTGTTCAAACTGAAACTAGAAAAGCATATAAATTTTATTCATATTTTATATATTAATTTACAACATTTTTTCACAAAGTGATGTCATTAAAATTTGGGATTTTTTTATTTTTGGAGTTTTATGACTGTCAGTCATAGTTGCTTCTGCTTCCAATCTTAACAAGTAATGTATGCTAAAAACTTTTACCACCATGAGTTTGCTACTTTTAACATGCTTGCTCTTTGCTTAAACAGAGCTGTGGTGCAAATGGGAAGAATAAGAAAAGATATAAGAAAAAGACTGCAATTTTCTTTCTCCCACAGGCTAGTGCTTTGCCCTATGAGCTCTTTGTATCTCACACTGTCTCAAATGCATAAAAGTAATACTAGTCTTTCTAAAGAGAGACTTGTTTGCAGTTATGTGTCCTGTGCTTTCTTCTGCAACCATTTGGGTATGAAGGGCAGGCTTCAAGTTATAAGATTGAAGATAATATTTTGGCATTTGAATACAAGTTTCCAGTTTTTCAGTTTAAATTGAAAATGTACATAGAAATTTATTTATTACTCTAAAATGGTTCAGCTGGTGGCAACTAGTACCCAAAAGCAGATGACCATAACAACAAAAGTCTGCCTCTCCAGATCTGTCTTATGATCATCAGCGTGGTTCTCTTAAAAACATGATTTTTAGTTGCTTTAGTTACAAAAAAATCCCAGGGTTCATGAAAGTAATAAAATGCATTTTGTCCTTCATTGCATTATTGAGAGTATAGTTTAACCTTCTTACATTTTTAAACTGAGGCAAGGTCAAGATTTCAAACATGCCAAACATGCTATTTCTTGTTTACTACTCATTCAGCCTTCATTTTATGACAGATAATTTGCACACCTGTACAATTCAGATGAGACAAAAAAGCGTGAGAAGGTTTTTGTTTCTATAAGCTATTACACAGTGGAAGATACTGGTTTTGTAATGTCAGGTTTGATACTCTAATGGTTACTTTGTGAATTACCTTTTCCTATGAAGTTTACATTTGCATTTATCTCAGTGTTTAGACCTCACTGAAGATTTAAAAAACATAAATGTTCTGGATACCATGTATGGTGTCTACAAATCTGACAAGTCATAAATGCACTAAGATGCTTTGAATAGTGGTTATCTTAAAAATGTATTTTAAGTCCTGTTTTATAGCTCTTTTTTTTATAGCTCTTCCTTAAGTGCTATTTTATAGCACTTCCTGTTCTTCAAATTCAAATTAATACATTTGAATCTGGTAAATCAAAGGTGACAGAAAATCCATAGCGAACTAGGTGAAACAATTAATAACAGTGCTTTTTCTAGATCAGTAGTAGTCTAAAATAACAATCAGTATGCAAAATAAAGCCAGTCAAAAAATCTGGTACATAAACAGTCAATCAGAAGGATTTAACTAAATATTTGCAAAGAAGTCATAGCAGATTGACTTGAAAACTGTCAAGTGAAAGGTCCTCAGGTAAAGAATAGTTATTTACTTACAGAATCTGTCATTCCTGACTTCCTAATACATTATACTTTTTACATAATTTATTTCATATGTGGCCTTATTAAGACATAAATATTTTCTGTCTTCCTTTCACTGTTGGTGAAATAGGCTTAATGCACTTAATATTTCTGTTTCTTTCTCCTAGATGTTAAAAAGACAGTCATGGAATATGTTCCTACAGATAACGAATGACCAGTAATCTTAAATGTCTTTCTATTGCTGTACGTAGATAGACCTCCACTTCTACCAGGCAAAGAAAAATAATTTAATAACTAAGATAAAGAAGGTAGAAACAGGTATTGGCAGCCTGCTTTAATTTTCAAGACATTCCTGGTGATAGCTGGACAGTGAACACCTCAATAAGGCTAATGTATTTACTGAGCAAATCAGTAAAAATGAATATTAACTGTAGAGTTAATGGTTATATAAGGCACATTAGACAAGTTAAAGGATGGGAAAGTAGGTGAAGATAAATAGTCTTCATGTTGAAAGCTGTTAAGACTGAAGTCATGCTAGACAGCCGATACAGATGTCTGTAAAATCATAAGAGGCTGGAGTACATGAATAGGGAAAAAGCATTCACTTTCTGTTCCAACGCAAGAGATAGATGATGTCATCTGAATGTAGCCAATGGTAGTTTCTAAACAAAACACGTGTGTTGGGTCTGTGTGGCGGGGCTTTGGTAGCAGGGGAAGGGGCTACACGGGCGGCTGGCCCCTGTCAGAAGCTGCTCGAAGCTCCCCCAGCTCCAAGGCAGCTCCGCCTCAGGCTGAGGCCAGGCCATTTAGAGAGAACAGATGGGCCTCTGCAACAAAGGAGCAGTCTAAGACCTGCAGCAGAGGGAGGAGGGGGAGGCAATAGAAACACCCGTGCAGATACTGGGAGTCAGTGAGGAAGGAGGGGGAGGAGGCAGCCGGAGCAGAGATTCACCAGCAGCCCGTGGGGAGAGGGCAGGCTGTGCCCCTGCAGCCCATGGAGGATCATGGTGGAGCAGCCTGTGAAGGACCATGGCGGAGCAGAGATGGACCTGCAGCCTGTGGAGGACCTGCAGCCTGTGGAGGACCACAGTGGAACAGAGAGGGATCCGCAGCCCATGAAGAACCACACACCAGGAGAGGTTCCTGCTCCTGAAGAAGACCATGACTCTGTGGAAAGCCCGCGCTGGGTCGATGTGCTCCTGAGGGGCTGCAGGGTGTGGGAAGGAGTCATGTCAGAGGTATATGAGGGACTCACTGTCGTGGGAGAGACCCTGCTCTGGAGCAGGGGAAGCATGTGAGGAGACTGCCCCACCTGAGGAGAAAGGAGCAGCAGAGACAATCTCTGGTGAACTGACTGCACCCCCCCATTCCCTGTGCCCCTGCACCACTGACATGGGGAGGAGCGACAGACGTTGGGAGCAAGGTGACTCAAGGCTGGAAAGGAAGCAGGGCGGGTGGCTAAAGGTATTTGTTTTTAAGATGTGGCTTTTTAGCCAGATATGTCTACTATGTTTTGATTGGTGACCAATTAAATTGATTTTTTTCCCCAAGTTGAGTCTGGTTTTTTGCTCATGACCAAAATTGGTGAGTGAACCCTCCCTGTCCTTGTCTCGACCCACCAGGTTTCATTACATTTTCTCCTCATCCCACCAGGGAGGGAGGAGTGAGCGAGCATCCAGATGGTGCTTTGTTGCTGGCTGGGCATAAACCATGACAAGGCATATCGTTTTTCATAGAACATGGAGTTAAACTGTAGAACACTTTACCAGAGCTTGCAGGGGATACCAGAAGTATACATGGCAGACAGAAGTGCAGTATCAGTTTCTGTTTGTATAAAAGCGATTTAATGAACAGGAGTTAAGAAAAAGGAAGCATATTCTAAGAGTTGTGGGATGCTACACTGTATATCTTTTTTTGTACCTCCCTGCATTTTTTTGGCTAATAACAAGATAAACAACTGTCATGGCTTAACCCCAGCTGGCAACTCAGCCCCACACAGCCACTTCCTGGTCCCCACAGGAGGATGAGGGAGAGAATCAGAAGGGTCAAAGTGAAAAAACTCATGGATTGAAATAAAGACAGTTTAATAAAATAAGCAAAAGCTGCACACACAAACAAAGCAAACCAAAGAATTCATTCCTCGCTTCCCATCAGCAGGCAGGTGTTCAGTCATCTCCAGGAAATCAGGGCTCCATCACACCTAATGGTTGCTTGGGAAGACAAACACCAGCACACCAAATATCCCCCCTTCCTGCTTCCCCCAGATTTATGTGCTGAGTATGACATCATATGGTATGGAATATCCCTGTGGTCCGTTGGGGTTAGCTGTCCCAGCTGTACACTCTCCCGACTTCTTGCGAACCCCTAACCTACTCACTGACAAGGCAATGTGAGAAGCAGAAAAGACCTCAACTCTGTAAGCACTGCTCAATGGAAACATCTCTGCATTATCAAGGACAAATCCAAAACATAGCCCCATACTAGCTACTGTGAAGAAAATTAACTCTATGCCAGCTAAAACCAGCACAGTACCATCTCTTACTTATGTCATTATTCATAGTTTGGCTATTATTTACACTGCTTATGAGCAAATGTAATGCAATTTGGGTGAAACAGTATTGTTTGATAGTGGTAGTATCTGAATAGCTCCAAGTGCATAAACTTTTTTAAGATCCATAATTTTCAATGTTGCATTTACTCATTGGTAAGACTGTAAGCTCTTGCGGCACTCACCTTTGGTGCCTTATTGACAGCTGCTTAGGGAAAATGATCTGCTACAGAATTGCTGGAGGGTATTCCACTTCTGCTACACTGCAATGCCTTCAATTTCTAAAGTGTGGTAGGACTTGAGTTTTACTAAAATATATTACTTTTAGCCTCCTTGGGTACCGTAAGTATTTTCTCTGTTTTCTTATTTCATATAAAGATGACAGTTAAGAATTTCCTTGTTTAAGAACTTGGAAGAATTCTTGTTTGTTTGTTACTCTTCTAGCTATAAGATTACACCAGCATTGATTGTTATATGAAAATGTATCAGAGAAACAATTCATACAATTCTGTTGGATAATTGCTATGCTCCTGTTTCAGGCATATACAAAGGTATCTATATCTATAATGATTAATCATTCTATACCAATGATTAATGTAGGTTAATTTATGCTTGTGAATCTATAGTAGCCACAACTGAAATTCCTGTAGTCCTAGGATATTAACTAGTCAGAACACAGATCTTTGACAAATAGTTATATAGTTATTGAGTATGAAGTGTACAGTCATTATCATAGAATGGTAGGGGTTGGAAGGGACCTCTGGAGATCATCTAGTCCAACCCCCCTGCTAAAGCAGGTTAGCCTAGAGCAGGTTGCACAGGAATGCGTCCAGGTGGGTTTTGAATATCTCCAGAGAAGGAGACTCCACAACCTCCCTGGGCAGCCTGTTCCAGTGCTCTGTCACCCTCACAGTAAAGAAGTTCCTCCTCATGTTCAGGTGGAACTTCCTGTGTTCCAGTTTGTGCCCATTGCCCCTTGTCCTGTCGCTGGGCACCACTGAGAAGAGTCTGACCCCATCCTCTTGACATCCA
>VZSC01018005.1:18438-33117 GCA_013398225.1 Steatornis caripensis | reverse complement strand
TGCAAGGGCACACTGCTGGCTCATGGTGAGCCTGTTGTCCACCAGCACTCCCAGGTCCTTCTCCGCAGAGCTGCTCTCCAGCAAGTCAACCCCCAGCCTGTACTGGCACATGGGGTTGTTCCTCCCCAGGTGCAAGACCCTACACTTGCCCTTGTTGAACTTCATCAGGTTCCTCTCCGCCCAACTCTCCAGCCTGTCCAGGTCACGCTGAATGGCAGCACAGCCTTCCCGTGAGTCAGCCGCTCCCCCCAGCTTTGTATCATCAGCAAACTTGCTGAGGGTACACTCTGTCCCTTCATCCAAGTCATTATTATTTTCTCTATTATTTTCTCTATTACTGCTATTGTAGTTAGATTAAAGCTGTTTTAACTTTTCCAACCTGTAAGCCTCTTTCCCCCCCTTTTGAGGAGGGAGGGGGTTAATAAAGAGCATCTGTCATCTGTTTAATAGCCAGCCCAGCTTTAAACTGTAACAACTAAATTGCAAATGCTTTTTCCCATGTTAAAGGAAACATTTTAATTTTTTTCTTTTATTTAACATGCATGCTGTATTTTCTTCTTATAGTCACTGTTTATCTTCAGAAACATCTGCTTTATTTTTTCTTTCTTTGTTTCTTTTTTCCTCCAAAAAATATACAAGGCATTATAAAAGGCATGGAAAAATATTTTTTTGTTTCTTCAAGGGGGGAAAAATGCATTGTAGCACTCTTCTTTTTTACATCACATAGAAACCCCAAAAGCTTGGGATGATTTTTGAAGTTGAACTTGAAGGACTGCACCAGGCTGTCTGGGATGAAAGTGTCTGGGGAATGTGAAATAAATTGTCAGCATTTCTACTGCCAGTGTGTATGTATGTCTGTGTTTATATACGTATGGTAATGTTTGTAGCAACTGAGGTAAAAGTCAACTGTATTTGAAAAAAGGAGGAAAGAGAAAAGAATTTTCTTCTCAAAGATCTGAAAATCTTCATAAACCACCAAGAATTTTGCCGCACATTAAGGGGATTCATTAAATTACTCTGGAAAAAAAGCTGGCATATACCATTTTGGTTAGCAATGAAAGGTGAAACATAGACACTTTGGATCATATATTGATGTTGAAGTGCTTTTTTTCAAGGCAACTGAGGTCTTATCCACTTCAGCAGTGTATCCAATGAGAAGTACAAAATGCCAGCCCCAGCGGCTGCGGTCAGGCACATTAGAAGATGGCCAAAATCACCTTTCCTGGCTGATGATCTGTCTAATTTTCAGGAATACTAAAGGTCTTCACCTCATTTACCTAGAGTGAAGAAAAAACTGAAAACTGTAAAAGAGAACCACATGTCTTTTTAAGAGATAAAACGATGACATATACATGGGAAAACTGCATTTAGGGGTAGAACAGACATATTGGGCAGTTCCTGTTCAGCTTTCAGCCACTGAGAAAGACTGGTTCTGGTGGCATCTCTCCAGTTAAGAGACATCATGAGGATGGGTCACTCCTTTGCGCAGAATGCATGAGTCCCCTTCTCCCTGCTCACTACAAGGGATTGGGCACAAGAAAAAGAAGGCATTTCAGAGGGAGAACAGTTAAGCTTCAGCAACTGCCTAGACATATTAGGGAAAGCAGCTACACCTTCATAGAGGCTACACTGCTCCACAACTGGAGAGCTCTATGCAGTCCCTCAATAGACAGCCGCTAACTTGGCTTTCTGTAACCTGAGTAGTTTGGAGCCAGTGAAGAATTTGTCCCTGTTTCATTTGTTTTATAAGAAGAAGTAAACATGTTTCAAAGAAAGAAGAAATGAGTACACTTGGACAATCAAGTCTATATGCTTAGGTATTGTTAATATAAACAAATATTACACGTTTCAATGAGTCTGTATCAAAATTCAGATACAGAATGATTTTTTTAGTTTGAACGTTTTTTCAGAAATTCTGTTCAATAAACTTGTTCTGTAGTTTCATATTTAGCTGTATCCTTTTACTGACACGTTTAGAAAGCAAAATAAAAATAACAGCAATGCATAAAGAAAAAGTCTATTGAACAGTACATCAAGTTGTTGTCAAGACTATTTATAAATTTATATTTTCTAAGCAAAAGTTGGTTTGTGTTGGCTGTGAAATTTGTTATATTCTTGTATGTTCACTTGTTCTGTTTTCCCCTTCCAGTTCTTTCATTTCAAAAACAACATGCTAAACAAAGACACTGTTGCTTAGCAACTTCAAATATTTCATTTTTAAACTGAATGCTTGTAGTTTGAGATATAATGTAAGTTCAGTGTATACTGTGTGATAAGTTATTGGAAAGTAATTAGCTTCCTCTTTCTTGGACTTATTTCTCAGAAATACATTCTATGGGTTATGGTATCTACTATTTGTCTAGGGAGAAGTGATTTGTCTAAACTATATTCTTGTATAAACATTTTGTTGAAAAGGCAATTAATTATCCTACATATTGAACAATAAAATTTTCAGTAATTGATATTAAAATAAAATTTGTTTTCCTTGATGTGTATAGAACAATCTTAAATCAGTAGACTTCTATAGTTTAAATGTGCTCCATGTAGAGTGATTCTAGCTTGAATCTCTCTGAGTACCCAATGATATAACTTGTTCCTGCTGTATAGTTACACTTTGAAGGTTTTTTTGAGGTTTTATGAAATAATAGGCTAGACTCTTAGTTGCTTATCTGTTCAGTGATATTAAAGTCAGAAGCCATTCATTTTCTTCTAGCAGAAAATGTCCCAACAGGTTTTGCTTGCTAATAAAATCAACCTGTTACTAGTGGCTAGTAGGGTTATATGATCATCAACAGAAGTAGGGATATGTGATTATTACTTTGACTCTTGCTTACTTAGAAGCTACTTGTGTATATTTGGAAAATCTTTCTTGCAAAAGAAAGACTATATGCAGATGAGTATATAGGTCTATCTTCAGAAACTAGAAGCCATGCATTTGTTTAATTTATTATCTTGTATGTTGGTTAAAACTTAAAAACTGGCCATGCCTAATGCTCATTTTTAAATCCTTCCTGGAAACAAATTTAGGAAGTAAGATGCTAAAGTACAAACCAACCAGCAGACATAGACTTTTCAACTCACTAGTAAATCATACTTAGTTAGGTTTTTTTGAAAAATCTTTTGCATTCTTTTTTTAGGGAGAAAGAGGTTTCTGCATTTTGATGGATTTGTAAGTAATTATTGAGGACAGAACTGAGGTTTTCAGTGGAAGAAAAAAGTTATGGAAGATTGCTGCATTGTGACAAAAAGGATTTTCAGTATAAGAAAGTGAGAATGGATGAAGGAAACATGGAAATGCTTGGGCTAGGGCTCATGTTAAACCTAGATGCTGTCATATTATGCTATCTATGTTGAAGAAAGAGAAAGGACAGTAGTTCATTATTAAGATTAACCTTGCTCAACACCAGCAGTTTAACCCATGCATCATGTCACAGATAACTCCAGAATTTCCAATTCCCCAGATTAGAACCACTGATTATGTTTTCCTCAAACTTTTTCTTTTTTTATAATGAAAAGGGACATAGCTTTATTAACTTTGAATAAGAATTGGTGATATTTATCAGTATGTTTCTGCTTTCATTTCCTTCTGACTTCAAAGGGAAAATCAATTTCTAAATAAATTAAGACATAAACAAACACTTGTTAGTACTTTCTTTGATCAGAAATTGCAGGCATGAAATAAATATAAATTGCAAATACTTCCTCTTTTAGTCACAAATTCTCTTAAAATTTGGTGAACAGTCCTACCCCCACCCCCTTGCTTTTCCCCCTTTTCTGAAAAGTCAGTATGAGGTTAATAGATAGTCTGCAGTACATTTGGTTCATGCCAAAATCTCTACAGTCTAATGTCTGTTTGCAATATAATTTTGTATGACTTGCTATTAGCTCTCTGTACATATTTTCCATAAATCAAGAAAAGCTTTTTGGCTAAGGAACAAAGGCAGCTTCAAATTTCAGAGAGACACTGGTGTTTGGTGGGACTGGAGTCATGATCCAGGAGGCACACAGATAAAAGGCACTCCACACTGGACTGGAGTACATACCCTGCCAAAGGCACCAAATCCCCTAAGCAACCCACTCGCAGAATGGGACAGCAGGAGATGATGTAGGGTCAGAAGGCAGAAGGAAACCATGAGGTGGGTCACCTCAACCTCCTGTGCTGTCTTACACCTTACCAGAGGAGTCCTGACCCGCTGACTGGGACCTCCATCTAAGTGTACAGCAAACTGAGACTGGGGGAAGGGTAGGGCAGACATATCTAAGTGCTGGTGTTCTTTTTCTTGCTACTCAAATCAGTGACTGGAGGTTTGTGGTGGCTGGCAAAAAATTAAGTAAAATTATGTTCCCCAACTCTTTTGTCTGTGACATACAGTCCCATTTTTTCCTCTGCTTCAATGTCTATCTGGATTTTTCTATTTGTCTTTCCTCTGATTGAGTTCATATTTACTTGCAGTAAGGTAAAGTGCTTGTCTACAAAGTGCTGAGTATTGTACAACAGAAAAATTATAGACAGTGAATATTCATTCATGATTTTTGGTTTTCGTATATGTTACCTTACATAATTTTAAAAACTCAGCTTTTTTTTCCAAGAGATTCTAGATAAATGGCACTTTTAAAACTGGTATTTTTCTCTTCTTATTTTAAAAGTAGAACTGGTTAACACACTTTCCAGTGTTACCATAAAAGTCAGCAAATTAATAAAACTCCCAGAGACCAAGGCTTTAGCCATCTGAAAGAGGCATTCCTTTATTAACATGCTAAGGCAGGCGGGGGATCCTTCTTTGCTCTGGCTCAACTTAGGCAATACTTATATAGGCACGGATCGTACATATTTAATTCAGTTCCCCAAACCACTTTGTACATGCATGAAATCTCCTGAAAGTCATTAAATATTATAATGTCCCTTGTGTCTGTGCAGTTACGCTTCCTGGTGGTTGTTCTGATGTCATGAGGGTTGTTACTTCATTGCTCTTCCTCTCCCTCTCTTTGCAGCAATCCTCCCAACCGCAAGGTCAGTGGTCTTTCTGATCACTTAGGCAGGCTGAGCCAAGTCTCAACCTACAGGCTGACCAAGTCTTCTATTATCTGTTCATTCCTCCAAGTTCTGCTAGTTCTAAAACAGACTGCTCAAACGTATCTCAGCAGGCCTAAACAATCCTCTATTGCTAAAGCACAAAACTACAAAACAAAACAGACTGCTCAAACATATCTCAGCAGGTCTAAATAATCCTCTGTTGTGAAAGCACAGAATTACAAAACACTCACATATAACAATCACGTGCGTAGAAGGATTATTAACTCCTCTAAAGGTCCTGTTTGGATGGCACGCAGGCAAAGCTGGAGTCACAGTGTCCTACCTAAGCATAGACTAAACACAGCCACACTTTTTCTTGACAGTTTACTCGGTGTATAGTACAATACTAATGTAATTTGATTCAGATCAAACTGCATCTATTTAACAGAAACTGCACAATGTGCTCTATGAATATGATATACGGGAAAACACTCACATAACTCTATCATGAGAGAAATATTTTTACAAACCAGAGTTCAAGCACGATAGAAGCAGGTTTCAGGAAAGAGTTTAGAAGATACACTTTCTCCTGGTTGTTTTGTGTCTTTCTTCCTGTGTCCCACAATCTGCCAATCTAGAAACACTTTCCCTTCCATACTCAAAACCACTTCACATTTAAAAATACCAGTTTGTATTTCTAAAGCCAAAATTATATTTTTCTTCATATTAAACTTCAATTTTCAAATTGTCTGTTCACAAAAGCTTGTTTTGTTTGTTTGGGTTTTTAATCATGTTTAGGTTCAGGAGTATTTTCAAAATCTGAGTCTTGTGGTATGATAAAACCATTGTTTAAATAATAACAGGACCACTGTATTTCACAACCATTGAAATAAAATTCTAAGACAGAAGACAGAAAAACAGACAAGGAGAAAACAAGCATGCATTTAACACAGCATGAAAATAAGATGTGATTAAAATTAGCAGTTAGTTTTCCACTAGAAATAACAGGATATAAATATCTGAATACTTATATATGTCTTTATGTATATTAATATATTTTTTTTTAGTTTGCAATGACAGTAGGGTAGTATTGCTAAAACAGAGAAATTCTAGCAGCAGAAAGGGCTTAGAAGCCATCTAAAACATAGATCCCAGAAAAGAAGCAGATGCAGCAGCTGAGTGAGTATTTGTTCTTACTCAACTTGAACATGTGTTCACTAAATATTTGCAGCCATATAAGAAGGGACTGAATACTTAACTTGAGATTCAGATCACATGTGATAATCTTCTAAAAAAAGGAAATCTCAAAGTATCAACAAATAAGGAAGACAAAAATAAAAGCTTCTGATGAACAGGACAACTAACAGAAAAAGAATAAAACTTTACACATTTAAAGTTTGGGAAAAATGGATTTCTGAAATAATGATTTAAGAAAACTATTGTTTTAAAACCAAACTTTATTTTTTTTGAGTGATAACATATTCTCATAAAATATGTATTTTTCTCCCAGAGTAATATTTTCTGCAAATATTCAAAGTCATTCTTGAGGTACATTTGGTTTTGTTTCTCAGTTTATTTTTGTTAAGATCTTATGTGTTTTTAGATCTCTTGATATTAAAAAAGCTGGAAAATGGTTTTATGACTTTTGTGGTAGAAGTCTGTCTGCTAATTATTACCATTGGGTATAAAGTTGCCTGTCTTGAAAAGGGTGATGATCAAATACAGAACAATTTATCCAGTTAACTTCTGTTCCCTTTCTATTAAAGTCAACACTAGTTAGGATGAGATTATCTATATGATGTAAAAGATAAAAAGAATATATGATGTACTAATTTTATATGGTAGATTTCTCATTCTTCACTCTTTGTTTCTCCTCTACCCTCCTTTTTTTCTGGTTTTACTTGTTTTCAGTTCATTCACTCACGATACCAAAACCTAGTTTTAGTCATGAAGTTATTAAGAAGAGATAATTTAAATGTTTTGTAAAAAGCAATGTTTTGCCTAATCAGGTCCGTAGTGTCTGTTGCAAGACATTTGGACTGTGTTTCAGCATTTATTACTGAGCTTCAAAAACAGAAGTTACATATGTAAATTGTGCCTTTAAGTGATTACATCTTCAGTGTTCTGCTATCTTCCTGCTGCTTCCCATCACCTGTCCTTAATAGATTAGTATTTTCTTTTCTCTTAAATAAAAATGCATAGTTTTTTCCAAGTTTGCCACCTTCCCTAAATGTTTCACATGAGTATTGGTTATGAAAATCTTTAGAAGTGGCCAAAGAGAAAATTTGGACCAAAAAGTAATGCTACAGTCATTTTGCGTTCTCTGTTCTAGTCCTTGTTTAATTTCATGTTAAAAAAAAAAACCCACAACAAAATAAACCCTTAAAATTTTGAATGCAAAATAATGTTCAAAATGAAAGACTTTCTTCTTAAACTGGTTGATGATAAGCTGCAGACATTTTGATACATTTTTTTCAAAATTAGAGACTTGTCTTGTAAGTTATTTCATTTTGAGTAAATCTCGATTTTCTGACTAAAAACTTCTTTATGAATTAAAAAAAAAGAAGCATTTCTTCATGTATCAATCTTTATTTGATAGTCTTCCTCCACTATCTGTACTTGTGAGACCCATGTTCTGCCTTTCTCCCTGCAAGCTTTTTCTTGCGTCTATCTGGTAGATCTCCTGAATGTTTTTTTCCCCTTCTCTCTCCTGCATCCTTCATAATGTCATTAATGTGCCTATGAAGCATTCTTTTGAATTCTGAAAAGATAAAGCTGTAACTATTCTGCTTTCATTTTAGATTTGATTTTCTTTCAGGTGGTATTCTAATCTCTGGAGTGTTAAGTGTCACAGTAGGTAAGCTAAGTTGTAAATTGAATTTTTTCTTATCTATATAGTTATCTTTCAGCATTTCCCTTTTCATTGAGTCCTGCAAAAACATACACTTCATTCTTCCTGTTCATTCATCAGTGTTAGTTCATCATTCAGATGAATCAGAAGGATTCTGGAGCAGTCCTAGAAAGCAAAAATGCATGTCATATGTCTTGTGAAAAAGTAAGCTCTTTGAGTTTAGATCCTTTCTATTGCAGCTGAAGGGAAAGATGTTTGCTCTGAACAAAAACAGAAAAAAAAAGATGAAGTTTTTATGAGAAAATGAAACACCTACTGGGAATTAAATGACAGTCAGTGGAAAAGCTTCTTCTGTGAAGTTGTTGTATTTCCTCCCAAGAGACTGAAATTGCCTTACTTGGCTTCTGGGAGTTACCACACAGAATTATTTCTGCCCTAAGAGAAAAATTCCCATTAATCTGAAATGATTTAATGTTGAATTTTTCGTACTCTTAAAGATAAAAGCTAGAACAATTCTCCCTGCAGGCTAACAAAATATGCAAGTATCATTTCTACATGGATTTAAAATCTGTGCCTGTGTGTGTGGTATGTACACAGAATAAAAACTACAATAAAATATAGGCTCAGATTTTTAAGTGCTGGGTGCTGTCATCATCCTATAAGTTTTAATTATTGGAAAAGCTGATCTTGTGTTTTAAGATAATGTCACCCACTATTATGAAACAGATCAGGAAACTTGTTAATTACAAAAACAATTATGAAATGTTAAAGAAATTTCTGTAGCTGAATGGCATAATTTCCTAAGGCAATACAGTGAAAAACAAATGAGTGCCCAGAATGCTCTATTATTATGTGATCTAGTAATTGGGTATTTCTCACCTTCTCTAAGATTTAAGGAGGCTACTTTGTTTTCAAACATAACGCCATACGGAAGGATTTTATATTCTACTATCCCTTCCTCTGACTGTCTCTGCTGATGCTCTACATAGTGTGGGTCATAGGTATAGACATCTGATAGTAGGCATCTTTATGTATCACCTATCCAGTGTGGACAGATAAGGGCTGAATAATATTCATGAGTTAAGAACAAACATCCATTAGACAACACTTACTCATTTCTAAAGGTATGAGGAGATTAGATATTCCTTTTTTCTTTCAAGAAAATACAGTATTAGCCTTCTTTCACAGTATGCAGTAAATGCCCATGTTAGGACATCATCTTTTAAACCTTCATGTCTTCTCTTCCTCCCCTTCTCTAAAATTTTGATTACAAGGCCGTTCAGTCAAATTTGACTAGTCGTGATTATGATGCATGCCATGTATATCATGTGCAGCATGGTAACAGGAGAGAATTTCATTTCTCAGAATTACCTATTATAAGTAGAACTGCTGCAAGAAATGGTGTAAGCTGGCTAGTTGCCTTAGTAAACTTGAAAGCTGCTTGCCTGGTTTGGTGTTTCCCCCAGATTTGTCACCACTGCTGCATGTAGTCTTCACTCCAACATGAATGACACATTCATCATTTTTCAGCAGTTGTCAGTTTAGTTTCCTTCAATCAGCAACTCAATACCATTTCCTAATAATCCAAGAACAAGTGAATGTTGGTAGCTATAAACTGCAGCTTTTCCCATCAAAGATTCATCAAAATCAGGAAAGGCGAAATGCGCTTTTTTAGTCCTTCTCAGAATTATTTGCTATTTCAGACAGTTTCCAGAGTATACTCTATTGTCACTTGCAGGTCAGCACAACATTTAAAAGCACTTAATTGAATTTGTAGTCAGTATAATTTGATTCTTACTGTGAGAACATAAATCATATGGAATCTCTTCTGTTTCCCGACTGGATGAAAATAACTTAGATTCTGTTGTGAAAATGTTGTCTTTATGTATATAATTAGTTTCTCTTCCTTCCTTTTAAGATTTTCTGGTTTAGAAACACTTTTCTTAGTAAGCTCATTTCCTAGGATATTTTCAGGGGAAAAAAGGAAGTAATGGACACATCGAAGCTATTTGAATTTTACATCTGAATTAACATGAAAGCAAAATATTTTATCCAAACTTTCCCAAGATTAATGATAAAATACACAGTGTGTATTAAAAAATTAGGAAAAGATTAAAAAAAGTCTAGTCCTCCAATGTGTGTGTGTGTGTGTATGTTTTGGAAATAATTGGAAAATATTTGAAGGATGGCCGGAGAATAGGTAATAATTATTCTTTGTGTATAACTATAGTACTGTGTGTGATTAATTAATTTGTTCGTGGTGCTTTTCTTGGAAGCGAACAAATGTGTCCACAAAACATGAGAGAATGTCAGATTTTTGAATGATTTTTTACATGTGAATTTTCAAATACTACTTTTTTTGTTTGGAATTGCAGTCGTATTGCTGATTTATTCTGGAAATTCTTTACTGTGTTGAGTAGTTAGATCATAACAGCATAAGATTCCTTGTCAACAAGGATTTGAGAGATTTTTACTCCTTAGGATCATATAATAATTTGAGTTGTAAGGGACCTCCAGTGGCCATCTACTCCATCCACCTGTTTTATTTCACATTGTGAGGAAATAGTTTTTAGTGATAACTGACTAATATTCTGTCAATTTTAAGGTGGGACTTCTGTAGAATATATAAATGAATGAATGAAAAATTATAGTCCTAAATTTGTATTAAAGAAGGTTAATATTTTAAGTATAAGTGATGTAAAACAAGGGGAAGTAATGCAAAAGGTGTTGCATTTAGTTGCCTAAAATACTAATCTATGTAAGTATTCCTAAGGGACCTTATTATTATTTTGTTTTGTTTTATTTTATTTTATTTCAATTGTTAAATTGTTTTTATCTCAATCCATGAGTCTATTCATCTTTACCTTTCTGATTCTCTCCCCCATTCCGCAGGAGGCAGGGAAAAATGAGCAAGCAGCTGTGTGGAATAAGACACCTTGGATCTTTTTCAGTGTTCCTTAGTGACAGATCAAGTCCTCAGGTACAATGGTGTTCATAATTCTCAAAGCACTGAAAGTTTACAACTTGCTGCTTCTGCTACTCTGTGCAAGGCAGGCTATTGTATGTGCAAGGTTTCCTCACCTAAGTTTATATTTAAAAGTGTGGTCACATTTTAGCTTGGTATCTTACATCTTTAATGAGTGGTTTTGCTTGAAGTTAGAAAATTTAATTTACTAGCTCTACATCTTTTTAGACTAGATTACATCTTTCTTTGATAAGGATGCTTTAAAGAATTTCTTGAGATTGTGAACTTCCTTTCTGTTCATAGCTTCACTTTGCAAGAAAACACACTTTATAAAATTAACCAAAAGTTACCCTGAGAAAACATTAGGACATCCCCTGGGATAAAAGGCCCTAAATTCCCACAGTTGCAGTTATATTATGGAATAAGATGGACTACATTTATTTAGAAAAACAATGCACTATGAACAATAAAAAAGAATCATCTATCTGATCTCTGCTTCCTTCTGTCTACCTCAGAAGCTTCATGAAGATTTCTGCCCTGCTGTCTCCCCAAGGTTGCCTAACTGGAGCACTTGCATACGTGTTCTGTGAAGTCAATCTAGCCAGCTAGATGAACTGAGTCATTTGTCTCGGCAAATCTTCTGCTTTGACATCAGGTGAAAACTAAGTCAATAATCTACCTTGATGAGGTGATCCAAGGAGAATTTTTGATATTCTAGATGCCTGACATGGGCAATATGTCTGTGTTCTGTCTAGACAGCCACAAGCTGTTAGAAACCAATTCACCTGAATATTTAAATGTACAAGAAAATGTCATTAAAGCCACTCTTCAAAAGCCATGAAATGCTTCTTCTAGCTGCACAATCTTGACATACATAGATACTCAATTTGAAGTGTACATTGTCCCTGCCTCAAGACAGCAAGATCACATGGTAATACTCTTGAGAATGTATTTTCTCTTCTTCGTTATCTGGGATTTTCTGTGTTGCTTGCTTTTTTACAATTTTAATAATTTTATTTTTAGTATTGTAGCAACCCTGCTGGATAGTATGGTATTGTAACATTTTAAAAAGTTTGATATTCAAAGGGGAAATCATGCAAAATTAATGTTCCCTAGACACACCACAAAGGGCAGAGCTGTTACTTCTGTGGCACTAGGTGGACAATAGAAAGACTTGTACTTCCTCAACACTCACTAAAACCTTATCAGAATGGGCATCCCACCCATCACTAGTCTATTATACTAGACAATTATGTTAGCAAAGGTATTGGTATCTTAGTTTGTTAAAGGATTCAACATAAATATGAGCTCTTCCTAGGTAGAAGCTGTTGTTTCACAGTACAATAATCAGCTCCTGCTATTGTTATTGATGAGGTGGTCTATTGTGATAGGGTATGCTGCTGATCATGTAGAATTAGTCTAACAGTTCATTAGTAGTCAAATTTTGCTGTAATACAGTGTGTGTAAGGATGCCAAAGAAATATTCCAAGTTCCTGAAGATTATTCTTTAAGATCTGATTTTTTAGGCGATCAAGTCTTCAAAATCTTTTCCTCTCTCAGTAAAGATTATTATATAAAGATATATATCTTTATTATATATTATTTATTATATTATTATTTATTATTTAAATATATATCTTTATTATATAAAGATTATTATATTGTGTCCTCCCATCTTGGATGGGAACCAAAGCAAATAACCACTTTATTAGAGTATAACAGAGCACAGAGAAAACTAAATAGATTGAAAGATAATGAAATAGAAAATAAAAGCAACCAAAAGAAAGGAGGGAGATGTCACAGTTATCTATTGCGAAATTATGGCACGTTACTAACTTGTCGCTGAAAACTTTCACTTCTGTGAAAGTTACAGAACAGAATATACCTACCTTCTATCTTCTTTTCAACTGCATTCCTTGAAAATAAATGAGTAGAAAATAGTCCAAATAAGAGGGATCAGACATTTAGCAAATATGATCTACTACAGATTAAGCATGTCTGTCAATACGTGAAAAACTGTCTTAAGATGATAGTAGCTTACTCCAATTTTTGCATATCTTTGTATATGCACACATACTAAGACACCACAGAAAGATCTGGGGATGTGAAAATACCACAGTGAGCTGTCTCCAGATGATTTTTCAGAACAGATGAGAAAAATATCTGTCTAATGTATCCCAGCTCATCATAGGGTTTTAATTTGGATAAATCTGAAGACTGAATAAGAAGTAGAATTTATTTTTACGAACTAAATATGGGTTATTTCTAAGCGTTATCGGTACTATTTAGATATTTAGATTTGTAGTAAATTTTCTTTTTAAATTTAGTTACTCTGTCTTCAATGTAGTGAAGCTTTAAAGGCTACTACTTTTGAGATGTTTTGTATCTATGCTTTTGAATGAGGTTCACAAAACAGTAATTAAAAATATAATAATGCAAAATGACTGATCGGTATATTGAAGTTGTTCAACACTCTTGAAAGCTAAGGACGGGAGTGTGTGCGCATGTGTGTATATATATATGACTGAGATTTTGTCATTGTGTGTAAGTACTTACTTTCAAACTTAGAAAACTGAACAAACCAATATTATGCAAACTATCTTCATGATTGGCTTTTTTTGTGCTACAGAATTTTCTTAAATGTTCTAAAAGGGGCACTTGTCAGTGTGATTGTCCACATTTTTCTTCTCATTTTATGCAGCTAAAGAATTCTAGTCATTAAGCTCAGTTCTCAAGTGGCATACTTCAGATTGTTACTTTCACAAATCGGATGGAGATGTTGGATGTGAAATAAATAGAGTGAGAATGTGAGAGCTATTTGTTTTAATGAAGAATTTTTAAAGTCCCATGGGTGACTTCCTTCATTAATATCTTACTGAGACTTAAACTCCTAATAAAATATGATGTTTCTATATTGACACTAGTAGTAGACATCAAAGCAGAAAACACTTTCCTCACTGTACTGTTAATTTAACAAGAACTTAACTTTTGCACTACTTATCACTTCTCCATATATGTCTTAATTTAGTCATCTGTTCTATCCCAAGCTGTTCCACCCAGGAAGGGGAATCGTGGAAAGGAAAGGAGACCTGTGGGTTGAAATAGAAACAGATTTGATAAAATAATAATGAAAGCCTAATATTAATACCAGTACTAATATAAAAGAAACAAAGTTATACTCAGTCCATACAGTGGTTGCGAGTTGGGTAGTCCCAACAGTGAATGCCAGATGCTGAACACTGCAAGCACCACAGATCCAGCGAAAGCGCAATGGTCATAGCTCAAGGGAGAGCGGGGCTCAGGAACAGAAGGATGGGCAAGACCCTCCAGGGATGGAGACCACTAAGGAAAAACCTGTCCCCAACAAACTTTCCAATTTATAGTGAGCGTGACTTTTATGGTACGGAATACTGCTGTTGGGCACCCTGGGTCAGCTGCCCTGGCTTTCGCTCCTCCAAGATTTGGCACCTGGCTTACTCGAAACGACTAAAGGCCTTGATCACTAAGGAAACCTGCACACCACGGCTGGCCATGAACTAAAACAAAGTGTTTCGTGAGCTTTGTTCCCAACAAATTGGATGCTGCAGTCTTCTTAAAAATGCAATTTTCCTGAAAAGAAAATTAATTCTATGATTCTATCCCAGCGAAACCAGAACAATACATTAAATAGCACTGTGACTTAAAATTACTAAACCAAGGTAAACCAATACTGTTTACACTATGATATTTGGGTATTCTGTCATTGAATCTCTGTGGGAGAAGTAAGTTTCTGTACGCCTATGATGAATTATATTCTCATAGAGAATTAAGACTAAAATCATAGAATCATAGAATCATAGAATGGTAGGG
>VZSC01018005.1:0-17971 GCA_013398225.1 Steatornis caripensis | reverse complement strand
ATCTAAGCCACTCTTCCTGAGCTTTCCTATGAGGATGGACAAAAAAAAAGCTGGACATAAAAAGGTATTGACATATTCAATCATCAATGCAATATGCACAAACTTCTTAAAAGTACATTTGATTCTATGAATATGTAGACTTAGTTTAGTTATGCTAGAACTACATGTTCCCATTTCTTAATGACAGAATTAAGTCTGAGAGTGTTAGTAAATGACATCAGAATGTGGCAAAAAGAATTCAAACTGTCAAATACTTATAAAATCTATAAAATATATATATGTCACACTTACAACCAGGATTTGCATTTCTGTTTGATGTATGTATCCTCACTTAGGAAATGTATACTGTCCCGAGTAGATTTACCAATTTTCTGTTGAGGACATCAGCATTGACTGAAAATTGAGTTGCTTCAAAATGCTTAGAATAGAAGACGAAGAAATTAAATAATTCTTGTCACATCATTATGGAGAGATGTTTTAAATTCAAATGAAAAAGATATGTCAAGATTAATGTCTGTGACAGTAATACCTAGCATAAATAAAAAAGCACCTGGACATCTTGTTGTAGTTTCTTTGTAGCATGTAAACAGAAGCACCTGCCATTTACAGGAAAACAGCGTCCCAGATATACTTGAATATATACCAGTTTAGGTTTAGAAAAGAAAAATGTTGTAACTTTTTAAAATATTAAACTATTAGTTTGTTGAAGTTATTTACAATTTTTAATAGCAGTTATTTACTTCAAAGTGAATTATACATATATGATAATCCAAATATATGTATGCACAATCTGTCTTCCTGTTTAGTCAGTAGGGACTAGTTAGCTAGGTAAATGCTACATAACCCAGAATAGTCATGAATTAATTTTAACCTAAATTAGATACTCAGTCTTCTGAAGAAATCTTTCTCTTAATATGCTGCTTACTTAGAAATATGTAATCCAGCATGTTTGAGGAAAAAAGTGCTATTAGCAGAAAGCAAATCTTTCTCAAACCTTATGAAGTTTAACATGATGTTAGATTACTGCAATTTTGCAAATAACTTAGTTAATTTTCAGCCCTACTTCTCTTCAGCTGTAGAAACAGAGCAAGGCACAAAGCAATTATGACAGGAAAATGGCCTAAACCATGTTGTTCAAACAGAATTAGTAGAAAACAAGGAACCAAGATATGTATTTTTCATAGACTTGAAAATTGTACAAGTAGAAGCCACTTTTAGTAGCAGGCACATATAAACCTCGTATAAAAAAAGTAAGAAGCGAAAAAGCATTAGCTGAAAGTATGTTTTAAAAGGTTAATAGAAAGTTGAGGTACTAGCCCATCATAATCTTAACAGTTACTCCTGGTTTATTTTTTTTCTAAAACAAAGGAGAAGAACTTAGATGTTTGACAACATCTGTGTTGTGGGATATGGAAAGGACTAAATATTGTGTAAAAAAGAAATGGAAAAAAAAATCACGAGACTATTTCTTCCATGTAATTATATCTACACTAAACATGTATTTCCATTGGCTAATCATTGGACTCCAGTCTGCCAGCACATCTGTAATTATTCAGCTACCTTAGTACATAAATTTCATACAGAATCAAGGAACAATCAAATTTTTGTGCAACAGAATTTTAAATTAGTATACAATTAGTGACATTCATCAAAAATATTTGAATACATTTTCTTACCCAACAGAGCATTTTAAATGATCAAAGAAATATTTATCATTAGATATGTTAGGCGACTAGGTTTAGTTATGAAACTTTGTTTTTTCTTATGCATGGTGTGAAATACTACTTGGTGATCATACAGCAAATTAACCTAAGGCGGAAGTTACATTCCTGATTTTTATTTAGAATAGTATCCATTAACTATATCACCCTTTGTTATGATGGATTCCTGTGATCAGAAATGTTTGGATGATTGTAAAGTACAACTTTATTTCCATAACTGAGAGTTACCAAAAGAAGATTCTGTTATCTAAACAAACAAACAAACAAGTATATCATATACTACTATGAAGGTATGTTCATAATTTGGCAAGAGGAATATTTTGAATAGTTGATAGGTACTGTTTGTAAATAGATCAGGACAATAACAACATACTAGAGAACAGAACAACAGGTTAAAGGTGCATGCAGCCCAATTAGTTCGAAAACAACTCTTGTAGTGTTGCGACACAACCAGTAGCAGAACTGTGTTTGTCCCAGGATTACGGGGTGAACCAGTATGACTGAGTCAACCTGTAAAGCAGTTGCACCTCTGCAGTAGTGTGGTGTTATACATACATAACGTTATCTCAGTCTCTCATGTCTGGTATCCAAGTCCAGAGTTTCACCTCTGCTCAGCTCCTTGAAGAGCATGCTTTACATGAACATTTTCGTTATTTGTAAGTTGAGGGAACTGGATACCATGATTTCCATGTTGATTTAGAAGCAAAGTGTTTAAAAGATTATAACAAATTTGGGCAGGACTGAAAATTGGGGATCAATGATGAAGGAAGGTAAAACTTGGCAAATTCTGATACCTCTGCAAGTGAACAAGATCAAGCTATTTAAGAACAAGGAATAATGGAAATATTTTTGTCTTGATATGTACAAGTTGGTGTGTTGTGTAAGTCAGTCTAGAAAAGCTAGATATGAAACAAAACAAATACACACATCACTCACTCAAATCCTGTGGAATACATCCCTGCTAGGGAGACATAATACTACTTGTAGACAGAAGAACATAACGGTTCTAGCTTTCCAAAAACAAGGTGATTTTATATGTAATTACCTTAAGATGATAAAGGAATACCAACAGTACTGGGATAAATTAGGCAAAGTAAATCAGACTTTTTTTCCATAATAAAAATAACTTGCATTTTAATAAGGGAAAATATTTTTCCTCAGATCAAAACAGACATTGTCTATATAATAAGCATTTCATAGAACCTGTACACATTGTCGAAGTAGAAAATACATACCTGAACTGTGTTCAAAGTAGTTTATTTTCTTTTATTAGTGTACTGATTTATCCATTAAAATATTTTACTTTATAGTATTTCTTATTCCGTCAGAAATATTTCCACTATAAGTATTCTGATACTGTCCTGCACAGACACAAAAAGTAAATCATTAACAGTAACTTTTTTATGTGATGGACATCAGGGTCTATATTGCATGAAAGAATTAAGAGCCGGAACCTGAAGGATTTACCTAAACATGTGAAATGGAAGGTAGGCAAAAGCTGTTGAAAATGTGGGTTCTGGCAGTACACTGGGATGAATACTGAATTGGCATTCTCGGCTGAGAAATATGGAACCGGGGCAGGGCAAAGGGCTGTCTCACAGTCTAATTTTCCTGTTAGCTAAATGAAAGCATGAAAGCAAGTGTGTTTGTGATATCTCTGTCAAGATAAAATTGTTATTTTCCTCCTTACTACACTACTGATCCCAATAAAATGTGAGAGTTTCTCAATGAAGTATTCTTCTGTAACATAATAGACCTAAATAACTCGGCTTTTTAAAGAACTTTGTATGATTTTCTATATCTGTAATACTCTAATAATACTATGAGGAGATGCAGCAGTACGCTATTGCCACCATCAAAGCAGTACTCTTTCATTTCTGTTAAAGTTGTATTGAAAATATCAGCTGGTACATGCTGGGTAATTTGCATTCAAAAAGGTGAATGAGGATTTCCAGGTATATCAAACTAATATGAAATTGAATAGAAAAAGAAATCCTTCAAATCACAACTTGCAATACACAAATAGTCATTTGGGGATATAACCTTAGTTATTGGCAAAATGAATGGCAAGTTTTGATAATTCAGCTGTATTTCTTTAATCAATACATGTGATGTAAAATTTTAATTTGCCAAAAAAAAAAAAGATACAAGCACTGCTGACAGAGGTCATGCCACAACAGACAGATCTAAAGTGAGGTGGTTATTTAAATGCTTACCTATCACAGATCTTAGTTGCATGTCATAAATAGAGTCCAGAAATGTTCTTATTATTATTGGAATAGTTCAATTTACTCAATTAAGAGCATACAGGGGTAGCTTAATTTGCTTTCTGAAAAACTCATCAGCATTTCAAGGAAAGTAGTAAAACTCCTTTCAGGATTCCACTGATGACTTTCCCCCACTAAGTATTGCTTCTTTATTATTATTCAACATCTTACCATTTAGTCACTTTTTAAAATCTATGCAAGACCCTCCTCTTTATTCCATAGTTACTGAGTTTTCGAAAGACTCCCTGGCTCCAAAGAGCCTTTGATTTCTCTTTGGATGGGAAATACAAGACTACAATAGCCAGATCACCCTTTCTCATGTACTTCCTGTCCTCTTCAGAGAAGTCCCATAGGTTTGTGGAGCAGGACTTCTTTTTGCCAATGCCGTGCTCACTCTTAACCTGTCCTGGTAAATTGTTTTTATCTAGGTGTCCATTATTTCTTTTTCTTATATTTTCTACTTATTTGTCCAACACAGGCTTGCAAGCATGCAGTTGCCAAGGCTTCCTTTGGAATATATTTAAAAGATAGCATCACATTTGTCACACTCCAAGGCAATTTTAAGTAAGATGTTACATTCTTCATTAGTAATTTGGCTCTTTCATAAAATTATTCCTTTAAACTTTGGGGTGAATACCACTCGGGTCTGGCTATGCATTTCTTCCTTTTTAATCTCTTTACTGCCTAACTTCTCCCAAGCAATCATTTCAAGTTTAGATAGATCCTATGAACAGATTTTGGCATTAGAATCACTTCTACTTTTTCCACAGTGGACAACATTGCTAAGAATTGATTTAGCTTCTCTGCAGTGCTTTTTTAGTGGTCTGATTATCCATTCTTCCTGCAGACTCTCTGGCAGCCTTTCTGATCTTTGATGTGTTTGGATGACGGTCTGTTATTTTCTATTCCTTTTGTTTAGGCATTCCTCAAACCTTTAACCTTCATTTATTTGTTGATTATGCCCTTTCTGCAAGACTTGAGCTTTTCTACTTTCTTCATTTGGAAGCAATTTCAGGTTTTTGAAGGATGTCTTCTTGCTTCCAGTAACCTCCGTTACCCTATTGCTTAGCCTTTTCATGTTCCTTTCATCCTGTCTTAAGCTTTTCCACCTGCGGACATTTAAGTGTCTTAGCTGACCCTTGCAGCTCTTTGACAATTTCCTCATTTTTATGCAATGTCCTTTTTTCAAGATAGAGCTCATTTATATACATTACAATTGCTGTTACGGTTCAGGAGGCACTCTAACATATCAAAGTACATCCTGCATTCTACTCAGGACCAATTGAAAGACTGCATGCTTTCTTGTGAAGCCTCCATTCAGTTGCTAGTCATTGATAGTGCATAAAAATGTGGCCTTTGCATTAGAGCCCGATATGACATTTGTCTAGATAGAATAAAGTCTCCCACTGCTCCCATATTTTCTGACTCTCATCTCTGTAAGCAGATCACAATCAGTGTCGCCATCCCATGGTATTAAGATAGATCAAAAGATATACTCTTCCTATCTGAGACCTGGAGTTTCAATCTATGCAGATTCTGTTACTTTCTGAGGTAAGTATTTTTTGTATATACTAAACTTCAGCATTAGTCCTGTGTATTTTGTAACCTAATTTCAGTCTCCCACTGATCAGACAAATATTCAGCATCTTATTATGTATGTCTTTATTTAGTGCTAGACTAAGTAGATTGTCCACAATTTCTTAAACTTCTAACTTTGATGCACAAACAGAAGTACTATTGCTTTGGTTCTTGTCTTCGAACCCTGTATGAAAAGCACTCTGCCATTCCTAATTCCTCTGCTTGAGTACTGAGTGTGCATGTCTTCTTCCATAACACAAGCAACATTCCAAATGGTACAACATTCATCTTCAGTAAGCTCAGAAAAATAACTCAGGAAAAAAGGAAACTTTGTTCTCCTATCACAGAACTAAAATCCATTTCTTCTGTATAGGCGCTCTTTAATCTACTGTATCACTGGTTTCTGATGAATGCAAGTTATTACTTCTTGCACCTTTAAGCCAGACAATAAGATTCTTCATCTGCTTTTGTGGTGCAGGTTAGGAACATTTTTCCAACACAGGAGTCATCTTCCTGTCATCTTTCTTCTGAAGTGTCTAAATTTGCCTCCAAATTCTCTCTTGCTCTTCTCTATCAGCCCTATGCATGTAAACTGTAATTGCTGACTTCTCTCCAGAACTTTCTATGGTGGATCCAAATTCCAGACATTTCTGTAATTTCTATAATCAACAGACAAATCATTACACTATATTCTCTGGGATGAGAGGCTGTCAATTTAGTTGAAATAGAATATTCTACCACTGAAGTACTTCTTTCCAACTTGAGTTTCTGATTCCAAAGAGATGTCCTCAGTGCAAGAGGTTAAATGGCCATCTTTTAATGAGGAAAGGAGCACTGATGTCTCCCAGAGGGATTATTTCCCCTCTCTTCAGTTCAGTGTCCTCCTCCCAGAAGATGGGACTGCTATCTTGAATTGGATTCTGCTCTGTGATGTTCCTGAAAATCTCTACAAAACTCTGCTGTCTTTCTCAGCACAGGGGATTGTTTACTTTGAGAATAATCTGCTGAAGGGTGTTCTTAAACTTACTGTGAGTGAACTTCTCCAGTTCAGCTACTCCGCTTGTAAGAGCTAGAACATCCTCTGAGGACAAGTACTCTGTATTATACCTATATGTATGTTGTCTTCTCAGAAGGGGATGCTAGCAACTAAGTGAATAATCTTCTCCTTTTTTTGCTGAAGTTCTTTCTCCATTTCTTCTTTCGGAGTGGAGAAGACAGAGGGGTTTTCAATTTGATTTTGTGTCTGGATAAATTTGCATACTGGCATGTAGTGAACCATAAGATACAATCTGGTCATCATTTAGCTGCAGCACCAAATAAAATTTATACTAGTACACTATATTATACATTTTCTAATTTAAATCAGAAATCTAATTACATAGATTTCTTGTGCAATTCGCACATTCACACATACTAATCGATACATGTAGGATGCATTGGTCATATGGTCTATTATTTGTTTACAGCAAATATGGCTTGCAAATAATGTTCTCAAACTTTTTTTTTTACTATCTACAAGTCTAGTTAAGTTTCTTTGAATTGCAAACATTACTTTTCAATTTTTTGTCATTGATACCATTATTAATATTGTCCAGTTTTAGTTTGCTTTTATGCTATTAAGTTAGAAATGAGGATTGAAAAAATGCATATGTTCAGCTTTAACTATGACATTTGCTATTATTATAACTCATAGCTTGGTAAATTTGCACGCATATATTACCATAAGACATAAGTGATAGCTCACGGGCTAAATGTAGTTCCCAGAAGTGCGAAGGGATTTTTCCCTCACTGTCCCATCTCTCCATGTTTTGTTTTTTATTCCTTGAAGGTCCCAAATACTACCTATCATTATCCAGCAAATATATTTAGTTCTAGCCTGTTCACAGCAGTCTGTAGAGCACTCATAGTGTTGTAGCACTCACTCACTCAGGGAGGGGTGATGGGTTGCCTGGCAGCAATTCTCATTCAAAATTATATCAGGCCCATCCAAGCCTTCTTGTCAAGGTCAATTCTCAATAAATAACAAAAGGTAGAATCAGTTTGCAGGAAAATACTATCCTGCACTGGATGCAAATCACCACTAACTTAGTTTTACATTAAATCATGCAAATGTTAACTTAAACTTGTAATTAAAATGTATTGAAGGGAACTTTCAAAATGAAAACAACTGAAAAAGTATGCCTATCATAATCAGTTCACTTTTTAACATGATTTATTAGCTATCAAGGAAGACTGTCTCACAACTAGAGGAAGCAGTTTCTGTCAACAGCAGAAAGCCTCTAACAATGTGAACACATTAAAACACCAATCCAGCTGTTGCTTCCCAACAAAATTTATTTTAAGTAAAATAAAAGTACTTGTAGATTCTAGTCTTCCTTAGAACGATTTAGTGAAGCCTTATGGTGAGAAGTAGTAAAAAGACACAGAAATTTGATATCCTACTCTGTGAAAGGAAAAACATAAGGAATTTAGGAAAAGTATAGTCTTCTTTACACATGAGAAGACTCTAAGGAAATAACGATTTAATATTTTCTTTTATGATCAAAGTAGGCTCCATTAAAACGGAATTTGACAGTATATATGAATGCAAGCATATGCCTGGATAACAGTTTATACTCCAAAGTTGAAAATTACTTCACTAGATGTTACTCTTCCCAAATTTCCATCGCTGTGTTCACAGAGCTGATTCTTCTTTCCATCACAGAATACTAATTCAAGAGTCAACTAAAGTGCCGGTTGTCCTGGCTGTATCTATGCTATATCTTCTAATCAAGATGTACCCCAGAGGCCAAACTGAAACTTTTTTCTAAATGCAGTATAGATTTTTGGATGATAACAGTCATGAGCTAAACCAAGATATCAGCTATCAATCTCAATTTACTAACTGAGACATGGTGAGGAACAAATGAAATTCCTCTTGACTGTAAGTTATCATATCAGGTTACAGCTTCCCTTCCAGAACAAAATGAAAAATATTATTGATAAAACACAGTATAGGCAAACTAATTTGAGTTTGCGATGAAAAAGAGTAGTACACATGCCACTAGTTAGGGATGACACAGACAAATGGAAAGTGTAACCACTACATTTCAATGCAAAGTTCAATAGGCAGCAATTTGTTTTATTGGTAACGTTAATCAAAAAATATCTGCTTTCCTGCAGGACATAAATATTATAACTGAGTAAGAATTGCTTTGTTTTGAGCTATACCTGGAGTTGAGCAAGATTAAGCCAGGAAGGTACAACTATTTACCCTGAAATAAATACAGATTGGGAGGTTTGTTGGTCCCAAGGCTTAGTTAATGCTCAAAGATATACCCCACAGAGATACAGCAATTCGATAACCACCAGCCCAGAAGACATGAAGGAGTAATCTCAAAAAAAGAATTTTTTTTGTTAGATTTCATTTTTCTTCTGTATAATTTCAGTGTTACAGTGTCAATACATGGATGGCTTGCACATAAAGTCAAAGCTCACTTTTAAAGATCAAACTGATTGATTATTTCATTTTTTTGCCCTTCCAAGAGAAGAAAGACAGCTTGTCATGAAGAATAAAAAGTTGCCGTTCTTGCTTTGACAGTGAAAAAAACCACAATAATTTCTTATTTTTATTGCCTTCAAGATAGCAATGCTTATTGTTTAAGTCAGATGAGGGGAAACTCTTACATAAAAAATAAACTATCGATCAAGGCTGGTAGTATAAATTGTTAGCTTTTTTACTTTCTATAGCATAACTGTGACTGTATTCTTTTAAACTTCCTTGCCATTATAACCACCAAAACCAAACTGAGTGCATCCTGGGCTGGGTTTTGGGTCTTTGTTTTGTTATCAATAGTCCTTACTCAGAGCAGTTTTGTTTCTGATAGAGGTGAGCATCCACACAAATACAAAACAGTCAGGTTCCTACTAGTACCATTAGTCATTTCCAGGTTAAGTTTCACCAAAAGCACATTTGTCTGTGAAGAGAAATTTGAGGCTCTTTTCAGATGTCTTTCAGACTGTAGCAGACAGTAGCTTGTTGTTCACCTGATGGCATTTTATGTTCCTGGTATATTGTCCTACATACAGTTAGTTTTCCAAATTCTTTTAAAAACGTAGAATCATCCTTATCATACCTGAATATTACATTGTTTATTTAAGCATCTGAAAAGAAATCCAAGTTCCTTTATGTTCTTTATAACCTGGGAATCTTTTGGCTTGATTCATATCTCAGTTGCGCAATTTCAGTCATTTAGCCTGAGGTAGAACATCAGACAGATGATTCAATAGCTTGGTTGCTAATGATTATATCCCATAATGTGTCATCTTAGGCTACTTCTATTCTCTGACATTGATATTGTTCAGTTATTACCAAAACCTCTTTTACTGATATACAAAAATTATATGAAATCAGTATTCATCTTATCTCAGTAACTTGGCTGCAACTGACAGAAACCAAAGGTAAACTTTTGAAGCAAAATAAGAATTTGAATGCTACTCCAGGAAAAGAACCCAGAATGCTTTGACAGAGCCTTTTTTAACATAATATGTGTTCACAGGCTTCATCCTGCAGGTTAGAAAATACTTTCTAAAACTGGTCAGGTTTCAAGGTTCTATAAACCTCCAATAGCGCAGGTAAGTTTCACCTAGATACATACATAAAGAAACACTAAGGAACTTGCAAATCACAACAGAAGTTTCATGAACTCTTATAGGAGCAAATACAATGCAACCTAACAAAAATAGTGGAGTAAGTTCTCTGAAGTTACAATTACCAGACAGAATGCAAAATTTTATGTGACACATTATGAAATGTATATAAAAATATTTCATTGGTTTATGGAAAACAAGCAAGTTCAAGTCATTTGAATCAGAATGCCAAACTACAGCAGAAGGCAGTTGGCTAGAAAGGAGTGATTCATTTTCTGTCCTCTCTCCCAGAGGCAGCTGGTTTTCTTTTGTGTTTTATTTAAACAAAGGAAAAAGAAAGCTGGAAGCTTACTTTTATCTTGAGCAGCAGTAGGAGATTTTGGAATATGGACAAAATTGTTGAGAATTATGAAAGTTATATTAAAATATATAGCATACTTTGAAAGAAAAATATTTTCTCATCCTCCTAACAAAGCCAGAAGTATCTGTTCATCATACCTCCACATGCATATACCCCTCATTTTTTACACACTGAATCAATCTCTCAGGTTATTTTTCTTAAACATGTGACAACAGTTTACGTTCATACACATAATATATTTTAACAACTGAAGGGTTTGTATGGTTATTCTTTTTGGTTTGCAGTTCTCAAATCATGGGGTGTGGGAAAAGCAGTAGAGATTTCCTGCCTTAGAATTTGCTGCTGATATAGTTTACCCTCTGAATGATTCTCACTTACAATAGAAAGACTAAACCTACACCATGAAGGATGATACATTTCGATGTTGCAGTACATGAACATGTTATCCTTATAAAGCTGTTATAAATGTTCCCATTTATGTCCAAAACACAATAAAGACAATAGGTATACATTGATCCTGCTCATCTGTTACTGTAGAGGAATAAAATCCAATCCATAATTAGATTTGTACAGAGATGGTATTTTTAACCAGTTAACACAAAGTTTTAGTTGTCTTTATTTTTCTTTTCTACTTACTTGGTAGCAGATCAGGAGTGATTTAAAGTAATCAGTCCAAGCAGAACAAGCCAGATCCTGTATAGATTGATGCAGAACTGTTGCAACTATGGATGGTGATTTAGAAATTGCTCTTAAACCAAAATTATTTAGAAAAATTATCTTTTAGAAACATAATTATTTGACCCGTACTGCTCTGACTTAAATGGAAGCTCAGATGAGAATAGCAAATGAAGTCTTCCTTTATTGTGAATATCTCAAAATAGATTATATATTAAATTGTAACAGCAAAAGTTTTACTTTCCCTCTTTTCTGAGAATTTCTTCACTGAGGTTATATTTTGCTCCAGAAAAAACCCATCAATTTATTTACAGAATTAGTACAATTCAGGGTACAAAAATCCTTATTTGTATGAAACACATACACCAAAAATTAGAGAAAATATATATCCAATAAATCTGTGTACTGCCATAAACAAGGAATACTTTCTCCGCTCTCCTCCACAACATCTTTTCCTATTTACAGCACCTGTAACAACAATAAGGTACATCACATGGGACAGTAGAGTACTTTGTTTTCCCTTCCTGTTTCATGTGGTCATAGTAATGAAGTTATGGTCTGACCTTACAAAAGCAAAATGAGAGAGAGAGGTCCGCACTGCCAAATATTTCATATTAATAAGATAGGGTGTGATTTTATTAGTCTTGTATGATTTCTACAGGGTTATTTCAGATACATATAAGAAGACACACATAAACACAGTTTCTCCTGTGCTCTAACAGGGCTTAGGATTGTATCATATTCATGTCTAAAAATCTTATTTCTAGAGTATTCTTTCAGCTTAATTGCTTTTTAAAAGTGATCTCTGCTATCATATATAACAAAACCAATTACTTGTTTTATGGAAGTATCTTTTCTTAGATTAACTAAACAGAAACTATTCCTCTGTGAAGAAGAGTTCTTAAGGTTAGCAGGAGTCTATTAATTATCATTCCTTTTCCAATTTAATCTTCTCTGAAAGGTTTTCAAAGAGCTAGTTCTTTCCCATTTACAGCCCTTAATTTTACATGAAAATATGTTGTAATTTTCTTTGGATCTGATGCTTACCAGAAGAACAGGGGTTTTTTTTCCTGGAAAATTGTCACAGTTTAAAGTTGGGCTGGCTATTAAATGGATGACAGATGCTCTTTGTTAACCCCTTCCGTCCTCAAAAAGGGAGAAAGAGGCTTATGGGTTGGAAAAGTTAAAACAGCTTTAATCTAACTACAATAATAGAAATAGAGAAAATAATAATGAAATATATACAAATACATACAAAACCCATATCAAGCTCCCACCTTGCTGACAATACATCACCTAGACACTGTGGGGCACACCCAAGGAAAGTCCTAAACTGTGCTCAGCAGCAGGCAGGAACTGGATTTTGGAAGGTATGGATTAGGATTAAAGGCAAAACAACTGGGCAGAGTCCTCCTCAGACACTTGAGCAAGGAACTGGGCAGGACTGCAGAGCAGTATCCTGCAACAACACTAAACCCAACCCCAACCCCGTGCTGGGCTTAAATAGGCTCCTGGGCCATGGGTGTGGGTGGAAACACCAGGTGAGTCTGCTTAGGGCTGTTAAAACCCATCAGTGCCCTCAGGCCCCTGGCCATAAATGAAGAAGGAGTGACCCTCATGATCTATCAGTTTTGTACTGAGCATGATGTGTATGGGGTGGAATACTGCATTTGGTCAAACCAGGACAAAAATTGTTTAGCAAATTTTGAAGTATTGTGACTATATTATGCACAGACACATCATAGATTGTGTGAGTTTACTATTAAATTTTCTGATACCATAACATCAAAAGAATGCCGTGTTTTGCCTGGAGATCCTGGTGGATTTATACGCAGCATGAAATCTAGTTTTTCTTTAATATCTTCTCAGTTCAATCCTTCTGTCTTTTTCTGTTTTTTAGTATAGTGAGCATCTGCAGACATCTATGCCTTAGTTCTTTCTCTGTTTTCTCACTATGATGGTTGAAGTTATAAATGCGTACGTCGGGACTTACTTTAAAGTGTAATGATATGATGAACACCTGAAACTTTTCCCAGTGTTGTGGTCTAATCCCAGTAGCCTTACACAGATGTTTGAAATCCAAAACACATCACCATACGAGGTGCTATAAATAAAATTAACTACATCCCAGCCAGATGCAGTGCAAGCTGGTTTTGATGTTTTCATAACATTGAAGCAAATCTCTCAGAGAAGTTAGTGCTTCAGAGAAACACAGTGTTGCACAGAGGATGTTAGGATAGGATCAAACGCACAGAGATTTAGTGTGGTCTATAGATGAATGCGAACAGTTGTTCTAACGGTAAAAGTTGCTTTGGGGCATAGAAAAAGAAACTCTAAGTTTCCACACTACTGAGTTTGTGGGAGCAAGGCCATGGGAATAACAGCACCAAAACAACAGCATGAGAAAAGCATGAGGAAAATACTGTCAAAGCTGCTTGGGTGAAGAGCTACAGAGCTCGCAGGTTGTAGAGTGGGAAAAATGAAGGCCCTTTGCAATACAAAAGGCTAAGGAATTGTGAAACAGCAGGCTGGTACCACCTGAAGAATGAAACGCTTTCTTAGGTGGAGGGAAGGGTGATAACAGAAAGGAGGGGTGAGGTACCATGCTGACCTATAGTATAAAATGATGGCATGGGTTTTTTTGGTGGTGGTTTTTTTACCTGTCTAGTAGAAAGATATTGCTTGGAACTACTGCACGCTTTAAACAGAAATTAATAAAATTCAAAATGTCTATCTAAATTGGTCAAACCAATTGATTGAAAGGCTGAGGGTTGTTTTGTGGAACAAAGTTTGAAATACTCATTTTGAAATGTTGAGACTTTATTAATAGAGTTTGACATTGAATTGAATATGCTTAGAGTGCTGCAGGCAATTATGGTTCAATCAGTTCATATTATCTTTCTTCTTTGAGGATGACATTTTCCATAATCTACCAAGCACAAGGTAAAACAATGTATTATAGGCATCGAAATAGCCAAAAGGAGAAAATAAGGCATAAACTCTATGAACTAATGGCACCTGAAAAAAATACAGTTTATATTTACTGTTTATATTTAATTTTATATATTAAATACTGTATTTTAATAAATAAAACATTAGTTTTTCTCATTACAACAAGTATAGTACTTTTCTGATAAAAAATCATAGCAATATTTTTTCTCTCACATTTAATGTTAAGATTAATGTTATAAAATATTACGAATGTAATATTTTTGTTTAGAAAATATATTCTAAGGTTTACAAAGTGTCACACAGACATCAAGAGATTTTATGGAGTCAGGAATTCATAGTTAATTTCTATTACTTGATAATTAAACCGTTATCTTTTCTTGTTGCTACCAACATGTATTTACAGAGAAGTCATATTATTCACTTTTACTTAAGGTGTCAAACTGCAAGATCCTTAACCTGATTTGCAGCACTTCTTCAGATACATGGATCACAGGGTGCTGTGATCCAGGTCACTGCCTCTGTGTCACCAAAGGTGGAATTTTATATGACTAAGTAAAAGAAGATTGCTTGCTTCCAATATTGTGTCTCTTTGACATATGTTGTCCGTATACATGACATAGAGGAATTTTTGATATTATATTGTTAGCCAAAACCAACACCCAAATGTTAGAGATGATCCTGTTCTTTTTTCTTTTGAATGGCAGTTGTGATAACACTCAGAAGGTTGTCACTGTGTGAATTGGAACAGCTATGTAAGTAAAGTTCCTTTAAAATATGAAGGGTCAACGTTCAAATAAGAAGTTACACTGAATATGGATTTTTTGAGGCATGTACCTTCATAAGGGAAGAGAAAAAAGAGTTGGGCTGTGGTGAATGCTTTCGGTTTCAGCAGTCAGTGCTTGGGGACACTACTGGTATGCTTATATTGGTTTTCCAGCAATTTAACTCGTAGTTCTAACAGATGATGCCCTTTTCCACGTTGTTCATAATGATTATAGAAAGCACTTGCTACCTTGTCTTCCGTGATCTTGCACTAAGCAGAAGCAGTCTGGGTATGAGTTTCATTCCTTTCACGACTGCTTTATGCAGTAAATAAGAATGACAGTTGTCAGCTGACACAGGCAGCGAAGCTTTTCATGGCAGAGATTATAGATGCCTACCACGATTCACACAATCGCAGGGTTGTTCGATCTTGGAAAGGATCTCAGAGAGGTCGTCCAGTCTGACCTCTTACTCAAAACAGTGACAGCTATGAGATCAGGTCAAGTTGCTCAGAGATTTATCCAGTCAGCTCTTAAAAACCTCATGGAGATTGCACAACCTCTCTGGACAACCAGTTTGAGTGCCTACCTGTCATCATGGTGATGACAAACAAGTTTCTCCCCTTTCCAGATAAGAAACTAAACTGAAAATAAAGCCATGAGTTTATGTCAAGAACACTAACTTGGTCTACATTTTTTTACTGATTCATGACAAAGTTATTTTTTCCAAGACCAAACTACTTTTTAGGTCATTTCACTTTTTCACATGTTCCTATTTTCTTAAAGTTTTAAAAAAAACCTGTACAAATTAATTTCACCATATTCTTGGATCCAGTATTACACAAAAGTAAGTCTTGAAGTATGGCTGTTATCTGGGATTTAACATCTAAGTTCGCATGCTTGGGGGCTTGCTTTGCTTGTTTGTTTCATACCCTATGAATTTTCTGCATTTATTAGATGTCACAGGAATTCAGCATACCACAGCACTGAGAAGTGTACCCACTCTTCTTATTTTTCATTTTTAGAAGTTAAGAGTTTGTTATGGCTTTCTAATTTTCAGAAAGCAGACAGAGAACCACAGACAAACCTTTTGAATTTCATGTCATGTGTTACGTCTTTCTAGCTGTATTCTTAGCTGTACTCACAAATACTCAGCTGATGTGTATTTTTATCATCATTTACAGTATGTTATAAAGATAATATAGGCTTGCAGTTGTATCGTCTGAAGGTATCATAAACTTTCCTAGATAAACCACAGGAAATAGTCCTTTTGACTTCTGCCATTTAAGGAGACAAGAAGGACAAAAGTGAGATTTTTATCTAAAAAGTTTATCTGTCTGTATTTCCTTTTTTCCAAGTAACTACAGCATTTGTTACATCAGATGATACGTTTAATGCCTAATTAACATTAATAAAAAATACATAATTGTACTGCAGATTTAGAAAGTTTCTGTAGGCTAGATATTACATAGACTGAAGTAATCCCTGGTTATCACCTCTAGATGAATACAAGGAGCCAGTGATACAGCATAGATTTAATATCCTATTACTGCTAATTATGTTTCCTTCACTTGCTTCACTTTCTTTTGCATCCTTGTCCTATAACTTGTCTTCTCCTTGATAGATGTAGATGTCTAGAGAAGAAATATGGTTGTTGCCAGATAGACTCCTGCTTTCATCAAGTGGAAGTTCTTTAAATATTTTATAGCTCATTCTTCACCTTCTCTGCTGTAGAGTGTTGTATTAAAATGATACAGTAATGGCAGTATCTGTTTAGGTACAGCATGTAATACATCAGCTTAGTAACTCCTTTGCCATCAAATAATGCTTATCTAGGACCATAAAGTTAGAGGGTTTATTTTCCTCTGCCAATTCTGTGACCTCTCTACAAATTACCCCAGGCTCAAGACCAGCCAGGCAGCAAGAGAAACAGCATGAGACAATGGTCTGTGCTAAAGAGAAGCCTAAATATTTCCAAAAAAAAACAACAGGCTTCATCTTTACCAGGCAGGGGGTCAGTATCATCAGCAAAGGATGAATGGCTACCTACTGCAGGATAACCAGGGTTTCAGAAGCATCCAAAGCTTTTTGCTGCTCCAAAAGCTTACCACTGTTTAACAGCTGTTACAAGAAGGATAATGACCACAGGGAATGCATCACATTTGCCATCTCTAAGACAGCAATACACGTATCTATCATGCTATATATAGATTGAAAGATACACACATTCATTTGTGGGTTTTTTCACTACTGTTATTCACTGATGGCAGTATTAAAAATTGCAAAAAAGAGGCATAGTTCCATTGAGTGTGATTTGAGAGAGACGAGATGCACGAGCTTAACGAATTAAAGGCAATGAAAACCTAAAGAACACTTTTAGAGGTAAAATAGATGTGTAGAATGTAGTCATGAACAATTCAAAATGAAAATTGTAAGATTCACTTAAGTTACTGAAAATCAGAATATAAATAAAAATTATAACATACTAGTGTAAATTATAAAACAAATTTGTGTTATAATTTTTGGTATTGATGCCCACACAAGCTTGTGTGGGTCTTGTTGTGATGGTGAACACAGATGGTAAATTAAGTGACGATGGGGTTTAAGCTGAATGTATTTCAGATTTAACTTTCTTACCCTTCTACTACATACATACAGAAACCAGGAAAAGTCACTCTTTTTTTGCAAAACTTATTTTCAAGTCCATTCTTGTAGTATGTAAATACAGTTGTAAATTGTACCTTTTTTATAAATAACTTAGAAAAAGAGGAGCTTAGTAGTGAACAGGAAGCCTTTTTCTGAGATGGGGTGAAGTTTTGGGGGGGTTTGGTATCGGGTTTGGGTTTAAGGCTCTTTGGGACATGGGATACTTTAGCTGTATCTCCTATATTTAGATAAATGAGGATGAGCTTCTTGGTTGGCATTTGCCTATATTTTTAAATATAGGCTACACTACGTAGTTTTCCTGTATCAATTGCTTTTTAACAGACAGATTTTTTTTCATAGAATCATAGAATCATAGAATGG
>VZSC01018001.1:100815-112984 GCA_013398225.1 Steatornis caripensis | reverse complement strand
ACAGGCAGAAACTGGAGCACAGGCAGTTCCACCTAAACATGAGGGAGAACTTCTGTACTGTGAGGGTGACAGAGCACTGGCACAGGCTGCCCAGAGAGGTTGTGGAGTCTCCTTCTCTGGAGATACTCAAAACCTGCCTGGACACATTCCTGTGCACCCTGCTCTAGGAGCACCTGCTTTAGGCAGGGGGGATGGACTGGGTGATCTCCAGGGGTCCCTTCCAACCCCTACCATTTTGTGATTTTAGATGGCATACACTTAATGAGTTAAGCTAGTTATTCTGCAGTTATAGGCAGTTATAGTATGACAGACTTATCACTCAAAAAACTGTAATTTACTTGCCTGCCACATTTATTAAAGAATAACCATTCTTCACTATGCACATGAAACAAGTTACTTGCCTTTACACATAACACAAATTAACTCAGTGGTCTACATCTGAGAGAACCTGCCATGATAACACACCCGCTGTTCAGGCCTTGGGAATAACTTACCATGTTTGAGCTTTTCTATAAGTGCTTCATTATCATCCAGCTTTAACTCGTTTACTTTATCTATCAATCCTTCAATATCACCCATACCTGGGGGGAAAAAAAAAACCCAAACAGCTCTGAAGCTAGCATTAAAAAAATTAGACTTTGACTTTCTATTATCCAATTCAAAAGTGTCCTTTAAGTACAGTTGTACACAGTACTTACCAAGAAGTTTGCTGATGAAAGGCTGTGTTTTGAAGGGTTCAAAGTCATCTATGTGTTCGCCAGTTCCAATAAAAATAATAGGACTCTTTGTGGCAGCAACTCTGCAGTAAAATACATTTTATGAAACGGCCTCTCAAAAACCACCCATCTTTTGTACCATCCATTAAACTAATCATCTAGGCATCACTAACACCACACATCCTCTCTGAAGTATCTGTCTTACTTCTCAAGCTATTAACGCAAAAACATCCAGCATTTAGGATGGATAGCTGGGAGTATCTGACAAGATGTTTCTCGAATTAGTACTTTGTAAAATACAAACCTTGCTTTGAAAAATCATCAACAGAAACAGAAGTTGCTTATTTTCATTGCTGAGTTTAAGAAACATGAGAGGAAAGAAATAAAAATAAGTCATCTCCATTTTGTCCTAATATTGGGAGGTCAGATGAGACAGGCCTTGATTACTTTTTCTTCAAGGTGCCTCCTACAACAGACAGCAATCTCATTTCCAACACACTAAAAAAGCTTCGACATAAGAAGCATAAGAATCAATTATTGGAACTAGCTTTTAAATGAACTCAGTTTCCAGTCTACAGATAGAACACACACAGCAGACTTAATGCATACAAGTGCATGACAACTGGAACAAGCTTTCGGTATTTTCATTTTACTCTTTAGTTTTGCATCACTACGCTATAAATAACAGCAAAACACATTGGCAGTTTAAGAGCTCTAGCGCTTAAGATCAAAGTCAGACAGTGATTTATTAAGTTGGCATCAGTTAAGTTTGACCATTTTGACAAGTCATCTCAGCTCCATACAAGCTATAATATTGAAACATGGCATATCAGACTAATCTCCAGCTATCATACATGGCTGAAGTCAAAATGTAATGCTTTCTAATTGGTCTGTCAAGATACAGCATGCAGGAAGTCCAACAAGAATGGAATTCAGTAAAGTATAACTGCAGACTAATTTTTTATCAAATTGCCATACACTGGCAATTCAAAAGTTCGATGTGCATTGCAGTTTTAAAGCCATTAGGTATCATTAGCTAGATTTTTTTTCCCCGTTTGGAAAAAAATCTTGGGCATTAAATGAGAAGCAAAACTTCTCAGGTAAGCTGTATCTATTAAGTCCAAATTTATATTTTTGGTAAAAACTCCTGATACGCAAGATGCAGTAAGTGTGATTGCTTGACCCTGTTTTCAGGATACAGAAGCCTGACATGAGACAATACACACTACTATATTGGAAGTACATCATAATATCTGATTCATGTTAAATTTATCACTGGGTGATCCTATCCACCAGAAGTAGGGTAAGAACACACCTGTCACTGACTTAAATCTCAGATTTTGTGTAGCGTGACTGCGACCATTTCACAGGACAGGTTTCTGTGAGACAGTAAAACATTTCCCGGTTGTCCATGCAAAGCCAGATGTTGGACACTGTAATATCACAATACTTACGCACTAAGAGCTCCACCTCCTTTTGCATGTCCATCAAGCTTCGTAACAATAACAGAAGCTACATCTACTTTATCTTTGAAAGCTTTAGCTTGAGCTTCACAAGCTTGGCCAATGGAAGCATCCATCACATAAACAATGTTATCTGGTTGCTAGGAGAAATGAGATACACAAAATAATAACTTCCTGGTTTCTTAAACAGCATTTGTGCATTATGTTCAGTAGCACAACTTACTGCAGTAACGGTACATAAGGGCTGTGCAGTTTAAAACAAAAGCATGTCTACAGACCATTTGAAAACTCAAATGCTGTATTACTATGCGAAAGACTTATCTACAACACAGAATATTAAGATTTAATAGGTTTGCAGTTATTACTTAGGTTTTGAGTGATTTTAGCCAGTATCGGAGCCAATAAGCTAATTAGTATCTACAATTAATGGCTAACACCACCTTCCATTTGGTTTTACATTAAGAGCTTTAAGACATCCATTCCTCTGAAAAGAAGTTAGCCATTAGCAGGAGTTGTGTGGGAAGTGTCACATTGTCACGCAAGACCACAGAATCAAACCAACAGCCAGACTTTTTAAACCCAAGCAAGAAACACCAGCTTCATTTACATATCGAAACTGCTGGAGGTTATCCAATGATCTTCCCTGTTTCGCGGCAATTATGACAATCACAGAATATTTAGTGCACGTAGCTACAGGAAACCAGATCAGACTGGTTCTTGTATCTAGTTTCTCAATACAGAGATCCTGAAAGGAAAGGTTAAAGCAGGAACAGTAGTCTAGTAATGTGCAAGCATCCTTGAATTACAGAGACAAGAATTCAAACTGACACAGAACTATCAAGCACTAATCATCCAGCCCTTGTTTATTCATATCCGTTTGTAATTTCTAATATAATCTAGGAGTTAAAGTGCTGATGCATTCCAGAAGAGCAAAATTCACACAGAACATTGGGAGATAAACATAAATGAATTGTAGTCAAACTACTGTAACAGAAGTTACTGTATTTCTTGAAACTACTCACTATAGCATTAGCAACTTGTAACATCTCTTCAAACAAAGAATCTTCCTGTTTGTGGCGTCCACTTGTATCAACAATGATTATTTCAAAGTTTTCATTCTTAAATTTCTCAACACCTTCTGAGGCAATGATTACAGGATCCATTTCTGTATAACTGATCACAAAGAGAAACATATATATATATGCAATTTTTTTGTTCCCAAAGAAACAAATCCAAACTTTCATCATTTGACTGTAAACTTGTTAACTGTAAATCTATCTGGATTTCAAGAGGGACTTCCTCTTATGTTAAGTAAAAATGGATTAAAATATGCCTTCCTAAGCCATTTGCCCTTACTATTTAGTGAACTGAAGCACAAAGGACTGTGTCTCACCTGCTGAAGACTGCACTAAGTTCTACTTAGCGCTATGTTCTGCTTAGTTAGCGCTTCTCTGAAATAAGATTTAACTGAGCACCCAGACAGTACACCTTCAGTGAAGCTCAGGGTAAAGTTATTTACTGTTTTATAAACGCTATTTTAGGTCCACTGCTGCCCGAACTTGACAATAAAAATTAAGGGTTCAAAAATCATATCCTTTGATCTGTAAAGACACCTCCTGAAAATCTCAATGCGTGTAGTAAAGGCCTATAAACTGATATACACTGAGAGATCATTCTAGGGAATTATCCCCAAATGCCTGATCTCTTCCTTACACTACCCTTACCTCCTACTACTGACAGACAGTATACTGAACTAGGCAGAGTTTTCATCTGATCAGAGCAAATACTGTAATACAATCTAGGTAATTATGCAACACTGAATGGGGCTCAGTGTGAGATGTTCAATAAGGAACAATGCATCTTTGGGAGTTGAACTGTTCTCCAAAATGATTCTGAAAGATGCTTACCTCCCATAAAACGGAATTCTTGCTTTTGTGGCGTTCTGCTTTAACTGGTCAAAAGCACCTGTGAGACAGGTATAGTCAAGGGACTATTTAAAAAAAAATCTGTAAGTATTAAAGAATCACATCATTAAAGACTCTGTTACCTGCTCTGTATGTGTCTGCACATATTAAACATGTCTTCCAACCTTTCCTCTGATAGAAGTATGCCAACTGTGAAAAGAAGTCCAAAACAAGCAGTTACACCAAAATCCCACTAGAAAGCACGACACTGTATCTTGTAAGTCACTGAACCACATACAGAGGAGAAAGAATCAAGCCAGCCTTCCTATAACTGAGACCACTTAGTAGCACTGTACAAGTATCAAATGTAGCATCTCTGTTATTTGGAAAGGTACGTCACACAAATCATTATTAACAGTGAAATGAAAACACCTGCTTGACTGCTTCTGATGTCAGTTTCCTGAGCTAGGAATGACTACAAATAATTGCAGTTCTCATTTTACTAACTCCTGGATTCTGATTACAGTTAATACTGCAGGTAGGACTAGCTTTTAGAAACTACGCAAAGCAGCAAGTACTTAATATTGAAGTATTGTAAAGGCTACAACTCGTAGAGCTCTTTGTTTCTGTAATTCCAGGTATTTCCATTGCAAGGACATGTTTTAAAGCAGTGGGTGAAATCCTTACTTTCTTGTAACACTTAGCTTCACTGGGACAATGTACATTCACAGGACATTTGACTGACCAAAGACAAACTTCCAAACTATAGCTTGCCTACAGAAGCACTAGGGAAGTCTTATGAAATCAGAGCGGTGATATATTCAGTATAGCCTGCGTGTGAATCTCAGAAGCAGATGACTGAAAAAAGCAACAGAGATGCATCAGTCTTTTTTCACAGGATAATTTTTTCTCCCAACAATCACAATCAATAGGTTAAGCATTGGTTCAGAGCATTCTTTGAGCCTTAAAAATACAGCCTCAAATTTCCTCAATGAATTTGGGGCTGTAAGAGGTTTCACACCACCCACTCATACTTAACTGAGATAGCTAACGGAGGCCAACTTCCATTGGTTCCCCTAAATGGGTAATGGAATGAGGTATGATTCTATGTTCCATTCGTAGTACTAGTCAAACCCAGAAAGCAAAGAATAGAAAGAATCTCTCATGCATATACAGCATTGCTTCATCAAGAGTTTAGTTTAAAAAAATCTTGAAGGAAGCCCTACAAGCCATAAATTGCACCAAAAGAATATTACTTCGGACCTTCATCTCATCTCAAACTCCTCTGCAAAAAATCTCTCTGCATTGTAATCAGTTAGTACTTTCCTACTAACTGAAACAGCACAGATCACAAGCAAATCCTACCGAAGGAGTCCAATGACCACCAAAACCCTCAAGAAAACATAACCCATACAGACTTAGTGCAAGTTACCTTTGAACAGGTCGTTGTTTTACCACTTCCTTGCAAACCAACAAACATTATAATATTCTGTTTTCCTTTGGTAGGTGTCCACGCTTTGACTCCAGGATCTACAAGCTAAAGAACAAAGTATAACAAATGTTGCAGAACTGAATTTCAGAAGCACAGAACAGTCAGTGTCACAGTCATGCTTGGTTTTATATTCAATGGAGCAGACCAATTTTTGCATATTCTAGTCTTAACTTGACTTAGACACTTGCTGATTTACAGTGAACAGCAATAGCCCATGCAAGATATCTATAGAATATAGTGTTATGCATAATAATTCTGTAACATTAACAGTGTTAATTCCTTTCTAACACCAAGCACCAATGTCAGTGTGGCCTGTATATATGGCACCAGTAGAACAACTAACAGAAACATGACCTCCACCCCACCATCACTGCTCAAGATGGACCTCTTCTGGTGAGAATCCTACAGTACAGAACTCTTTTTAAGGTTGCTGCCTCACTTCCTGAGTAGAAGGTACATACATTCCAGAGAGCCATCACATGGGTGGGCACAGACTACAGAAGAACAAAAGACTATACTGTTAACTGGAAGGAGGACACAATGCTGCTACCCAGGTGCTGATTTGACCAAGCAGGCAGATGAAAGAGAAATGTTGCCATGAACTGCTGGGTTGTTACTTCAAAGTAGTTTGTTCAAATCTTCATTATGGTAGCAAAGGCATGTTTCTGTGACAACAAAACACAGTCCAGAAGCTAACAGTACTTTAGCCTTATTTCATCTTTAAATTTCAATTGAACCATAAGAGCAGCTGAACTGGAAGCTTAAATTGAAGTTACTCTGAGAAATGCCCAGGAAGTAGTTTCAATCAGAATACTATTACTTTTTTGCAATAGTAAGAGGCCAACAGAAAACATAACACAAGTACCACAAAATAACCTTAAAGTTTGGCTTGCTACTGTACTACTTCCACAGCCCAGGCTGTACAAGAAAAGGTGACACAATACAGAATTTTGAACTCCTACCTTAACAAGTTCCTTAAAGACAGCATGCTGAATCATTTTTCTTTTGTTAAGGCCAGATGCCATTTCTTCAAGATCAATTGCAGACCTAAGTTCAGGAAAACCATGAAACACTAGCACAGCTTAAGGCATCACTTTAACCTAGCAATAAACGAAGTCTTTACAACTGGAACAGCCGATTTGCCTAGAGTTTTCAGACAGGGTGCATTCAAGAAGAGACATGCATTGGAGACATTATTTTCGTATGCAGGACAAAAACAGGTTTCTAAAATACTTGCATCTTTCAGACTTGCATCTACTGGAATTACACATCTGAAAATAGCCAAGGTAACAGTACTGGTCATATACACAGACCTATTTATATCCAGCACAGAACACATGAAGATGAGGTGTCTAGGAAGTAACAAAGAACTTGTTTATTATACCACTCAGCTGATGACAGCAACGGTTTTTGAAACAAGACTATAAAGCAATAACTGGCTAAACATGATGTAAGATTCTTTTGATGGAACTGGCCAGACATTTAGTTCAAACTGTACTTTGCTGTTAAACTGTGTGTCTAAGAAAACCATATAAAGTTAGAAGTTATTCTTCTGTAACCTCAAATTACAGCTTCTACAAACATTAGAAGTTAAATGAATTTTCATTATTTCACTTACTTGACATTTTCTCTGAGTTGCTTCACAAGTTTAATATTAACATCAGCTTCCAGTAATGCTGTACATACTTCCTTTAACATAGCATTTAAAACCTTTGGAGTATAAAAGAAAAAATGGTTTTACAATACACAGTACTGACTAGGCCAGTATTCATTCAAAATACGAATGTGAAGATGTATTTTTAATATAACCTTTTCCAAATTAAACACATGCAGTTCTATCATTATGTTGACTGCCACCAAAAAGTCTACACATTCGTTCCTATGTAAATGCAATTTAAATTTGAAAAGGTAATACAGGAAAAGAAGGGTCCTCAATTTGTAATATGCACACTGTAACAAATTAACACAGAACACCTCCTATTGCATTAAGGACAACAGCAGCTCATATGGTAGCAAGACTTTGTAAACTTCCCTATGGGTACACCTTAGAGACAGCTGTAATGAAGCCACAAAAGAATCTCTTAACACAACACAATCTCTGTAAATAATTCCTTAAATCCAAGACAGACACACTATTATCTGCATTCTCAGCAGAAACCGGACTGCTGCTCTGGGGTATGCCTTTTAAGCAAACAGGTGCCCCAGAAACCCAGTTTAGTAGTTCTAAGACTTTTCAAAATGAAAAGTCTTGAGCAAAAAATTTTTTTGGAAGTAACACCTGCAAAAACGGCCTCATTTGCACAGCTTGAGCTCCTGCAGGAGAAAAGTTTCTGCTGCTGAAAAAATGAATTGTGCTGTATCTGATTCAGTGAAGGATTTGCTGTCTCCCAGCTAAAGACTTGTTAAAACCTTTCCTCTGTGCACAAGTTCCAACTCTACAAGCCTTGATAAGCCTACTTTCTGGTTACTTTAAGCCACCTGTCTACCTGAAGAGTTTCTAGCAATTTACTCACTCAGAGGCACTTCTAAACTATCAGTTAGTTTCCAAACTTGCCTTTCAGTCCATATAACAGAAAACACTTATTTATAATTTCAAACTCTTAGTTAAAAAATAAAATACAGACTGTATCAAGTCAAACAGCTTCCAGAACCACACACTGTACTGAACAAAGGCAGGAAACAACCCTCACATTTCAGACAGCAAAGTTTTCATTGAAAGCTATTTGTTCTTCCACACTTCACCTTCCAGCAGCGTAGTACACACCTCCGTATGTTAGCTGCATGCACACAAATAAATCAGAGCACTCTACATAGTCTCACAACCTACCTTCCTCCCAAACTTAGGCACATATTGTGTCCTCCAACATCACCTCCTCAGAACACTAATCTCCAGAAGTACAGCCACCAGGCTCAAGGACCCTTTGACCATGGGACCAACTATGCCCGAGGCGATTATAGACATCTAAACTTGGTTCTAAGTTTTGGCAATACTACCAAGGGGTTAAAACCTCTAGCTAGAAATTTTACTTGAAGGAAGAAGAGAGCCTTGGGATAACATCAACCTATATCAAGCTTCTCATCAGCCTTTGAGGGCTTTTTCTCAGAACTTTGCTTTCTAAATGTTAGTGCCATCACCTATGCATACTACATACCTCTTCATTGATAATCGTAGCATTGCTCAGCGAGCGTAACGCCGAAGTGATTTTTCTTCCGAGATCTGCTAGAACCATTTTGGCAGCTTCAATACAACTCAGAAGAATCTGGAAAACAATTTAAAATTACACTTAAAACTAGCTGAAGCTATGCATTCACAAATTAATTATTTCAGTATCTTTTGGGTCAAGAAACCTGCTTTGCATTCCAGAAACTGCACAAATTTTACTTCTTTAGAGTTATTTTTAGGAAATACTGGCCTGAAGTTAATTTTAGGCTATCCTGATGGCCTACTTAAAAATAGAGATACCACACTGCAATTAGGAAGCATTTCACTGTCTGGAATATTTGTGCATTGAATTCACTGTGAAAAACACAGTCTGGACAGACTTCGAGAAAGAACTGCTTTTCATCTTTTAATCAGCAGTATGCTACATTACAGAATAAAATCAAGCAAAAATGCCTAGAAGCTCTGCATTCTGCAAAGACAGTACAATTAGAAGAAAAATATTTTGCTAGCAAAACTGAACATAGTTTTTGGTTCTATTTTATCTACCTTACACTAAATCAAACTGAATTTCTCATTTCAGCAACCCTACAAACATACTTGCATTTTAATAAGCAAAATTCCCATTGTATTTTTTAACAGCTCTATTGGAAAACCAGACTATTTTTGTTCACTACAGACACAAATCTTACGTATAAGCCTAAAGTATACCGCAACTTATAGCTAGGAAACCATAAAAAGTTAATTTTTGAAGCGTATGCATAGTCTAGTCAACACGCTAAACCACTCCACCTCCTATACAAGGTGGCAAGATACTCAGGAGAACACATGGCAGAAACAGTAACCTAAAATTCTAAAAAAAAAGCAAACCAAAATTTGTCTAAAGAGCAAAAAAGTTGCAATACTGTAGTTACTGCTAAAACAGAACACTTAAGATACTTCGCGTTTATCTTCCAATTTCACAGTTGTTTTCACGACCCACCTGAAACTACTACTCCCTTGCTGACACCTGAATTCAAAATCTCACATTTAAGTTCCTCCTTTCAGAACTGAAAGCAAACTTCCCAATAATGACAGCTTCTGTAATCAAAGTAGCCGAGAGTTTTCAAGATTTCCGGGACTTCCTCTGGAAAATAGAGAAACAAATAGAGAAGACAGACAACTAAGGCTGGCCCATTTAGTAAAATGAAAAATTCATCATTATCTACATTCTTATTTTATTTAATAGACAGGGCTCCAACCTAGATAAGATAGAAAAAAGCTCATTATAGACACAAAGATTTACTAGCTGCATAGGCCCCAAAAGGCAAGGTTTACAATGTATTTTATAAGTAAGTACAAAGATATATGCCGAAATAGGTAAAACAAGTCACCCATGTAAGCCAACCTCTTGATTGCTTTGCCTAATTGAGAGTTAATATTGACATGAAGTTGGCAGGCAAAAAAAACCCCCACACAGCCAAAATACGACTGCTAGTCCAACCCCTCTGATACTGAAGCCACAACACAAAGTCTCTAGGAGTTTCAGATAAATAAATTCAGTCCACATGCAGGCCTCGGGTGTAGCAAATGATGCAAATACATTTACACGTTTGAGATTTAATGTACATTGTACGTACAGGCAATTCCAAAGTGATATACATTACCATGCCAGCTTGATATTTCATAAAAAATTCGTCTATGCTTCCTAAGGAACTCTGCCCATAAAATATGTGCAGATCAGTACATTAACATATGCAGACATCCATCTTCTTACTTTGCGGGGAGAAGGCTTCTACATGACATCTGAAGTCGGAAAACTTGGAGTTTTCCTTAGAACGCACACAAGTCGCATTCTTGCAGAATAATTCTGAAACAGCATTATCAATGTGATCTACCAAAGGGTGTCAGCAAAACAGATGTTCAAAATGTTTTTTAAGCTCATTTCCCATGAAAATCACAATACTGCAAAAAAAACCCCAACTTTAAAAACAGCATTGCATCTCAGTAAGTTTTGAGCTGCTAAAACTGCAGCCGTGGACAAAACTCAACTAGAACACTTGGCTAGAAGAACTAAGAAATTTGACAGGATTAACATACAGCCACCAGGCAAACACGCAATACTTAAAATTAGTTTCCAGAGTTCTACAGATAGCTATGTCCGAATAAACGTTTCCACGGCAGAACTCCAAAAGCTTCTTCCAACAGCCTTACAATAAAAATAATGCAAATACTACGCTAAATGGAGGAGTTCAAACACTTCAATAGCAACTACTTTCTCTAGCACATTAAGGATTTATAAGCCATCAGAATTACTACGGGATGCCAAGTACAAAAATTAAAAATTAATATAACTTTTCACATACAGTCCATCCAAGTTGTGAGCCACACTACAGACAAAAAGACACAGAAGCTGTCTTAGCAGGTAGCCAACTTGAGTAGGCAGGTAGCCAGAAGGGCATTAGCAGTAACTGCACTGCAGAACGTGTATATGCTGTGTTCAGAGCATCTGTAATTCTGGAAGAGCTTTTTAGCTTTGATGCAGCACTCCAGAAAGGCACTGAACAGGTTTAAATCTGGCAGGGCTCCACAGTAAACAAGCAAGGCTGGATCAAGCAGGCCTCATGCTGAGCAAGGCCATGAGCTCTGCACCGTCTGAGCTGCCTTCAGCAGAAGCAGCCTGGGCACCCACATACTGAGTGCCCAGGTCATCATTCTACTGCGCAGATTCCCAAGACCTCTTCACTTGCTGCCGAAAACCAGGCATTTCAGGAATAAAGAGGCAGGAGAAATTGGGGTGGGTGTGTGTGTGGTGTGTTAATTAAGCCATAGCAAAACAGCAGAGAAACAATTCTGAAGAGACAGACTGCCTATCCATCTAGTATAAGCCTCTAACCAAAATCTGTACAGCTAAACTAGCAGTACTCTTTAATGCACAGAAATTTTAAAAGGTAACAGCTTTAACAAACAACAGCTGTTTAAAAGATAAAAAGCAAAACGGTCACTTACCAAACCCCATAGGATGAAGTTACACTAAATGTATACATGTATAGGCTAAGATCCACTGGAAGTCTAACACTACAACAGAAAAAAGGCTGACTCACAGGTGGAAACAGCTTGAGCTACTGCTACTCAACCCCAACCCACTAGTTTCCACCGTCTAGAACTGGCAGACGGACGGCAACGCACCCCTGCATGAGGGCCCGACTGTCTCGCCAGTGGCCTGACGCCCTCGTCACGTAAAAGGAAAAAAACCGGTGAAGGCTCAGCCTCCGATCGGTGCCCGGCCCCCACCCTTGCCCCCGGCCACAGCCAACGGCCAAGCACCGTCCCGGTGCTGCCGACAACCGGGGCTCGCCCAAGAGCCCCAAAGCTCCGCTCCCTCGGAGCCAGGGCAGCGCAGCCAAGCAGCGCTGCGGCAGAGCCGAGGCCCCGGCCCCGCCAGCTCCGCCGCC
>VZSC01018001.1:43785-99423 GCA_013398225.1 Steatornis caripensis | reverse complement strand
GGCGCTGCCCGGGAGTGGGGCCGCCGCCGCACGGAGCTGGCGGCACAGCCGGCGTGGGCCGCAGCGCTCGGGGAGGCGGGGGAGGCCGGAAGCCGCGGTGCGGGCAGCCCGTCTGATGCCGTCTTCTCCGACTCTTAAGCCGGGGTTGCCGTGCCCGAAGCTGTCCGTTGGCACCGCGTTTCTCAGCCGCCGTAGTCAGCACGCTGTCACGTCTGCCTGAGCTGGAGTTGATGGCACGCTTAGGGTTGCGGGTGTTGCGGCAGAGGTACAAGCCCGCGGGTGTTCCCAGCAGAAGAGCAGGACGGACAGCTGGGGTGGTAACCTCTTAAACTCACCAGACTGAAACGTCAGAGGTCAGACAGAGGCACTGTGCCCCTGGCATGTCTAGAGGTTTTTAGAGGTTAGTCTTGTTCAGCTTCACACGTGTTCACAACAACTTTTCAGAAGCTTGAAAATAGTGTTTTGAGCTAATTTCCAAACACCGCTTTCCCCACTTAATGTCATCTTAAGTTAACATAGGTTTCTGTTTACTTTCTTGTTTGTGCCTCAGCGTCATTTCATCAACATGCTGCAATCAAATGATGAAGAAAGGAAATGTGGGTCAGTGCACAAGCTGTTAATTTGCAACTGAACAAAAAGATAACATGGAAAACCCGAATACAGGCAGTGCACTAAAGCTGTAGGCATGTAGTGCCATGCTGAATAAACTTACTAAACGCTGCTTAGTCTGTGGATATATTTGCATTTTGCCATTGCAGATATGAATCTTGAAGGCTCCCTGAATCCTTTGATCCAGTCTCAGGCAGCCAATAAGTATGCATCCTGTTTATTAATCATTGCCTCTTGGGACAGTAAACCCACTACATGGTGATGGTGCATTGGGTGGGAAAAAATTGTCATACGATATGTTACTTCCCCAAGTCGTACCCTGTTGTGCTAGGGTTATGCTTCTTGTTCTGGTCTTCTGGCACCTCTGCTTTAGGATGGAAACGTGAAGTACAGTAAGCAAAGATGCGGGGACTGTTCCACAAAGGCCAGCTATGACACCTAGAAGTTGTCCAGCTGTCTGTGTGCTTAGAACGGCAAACTCGGTGTTGCCCTGTGGTTTGCAGCCCCCAGGCAGGCTCAGATTGAGCCATCGGCAGGCAGTATGGGAGAGGAGCCAGCTGGGAACACATCCTTTCCCCTCCTCGGTGGGCACCCAGCCCTCCCACCCCAACGCGTTCTTTCCTAGCAAAGACTTTGCCAGATGTTTTGAAGCATCTGTGAGTCAGCCGTTACTATCAGAGCTGAGATGGGACTCCCTAAGGCTTGAAGGCTGAATTTTGATGGATGTAGTTAGTGTTAATTGTAACTAAGCATTCTTATTTTCTCTGTGTGTCTGTATGTACACATACCTATTCACGCATGTATGTATATGTCCACACATGTGTGCGTATAGACATAATGGTAGATCAATCTGCTGTAAGCAATATATCGTCGCTTCCTTTCTGCATCCTTGTCTGGATGCAGTAGCATGCTCTGCTTGCTAAACGGTGCCTGGGTTACTGTAAATAATCTTGTTAGAAGTGGTTTTCTTCCATCCAATATGCTCTAATTTAAAAATCTCATTGAATTTTTATATGCACTCACTCATATTGCTTGTTCACTTAACATAAATCATTACAGCTCCTTCTACACTATATTAGTTTGTGCGGTGTGTGTATACGGCTTTTTCAGCCTACTGACTCCTTTACAAATACAGTAAAGCATAGTAGTAAAACCCGAAAACGCTAAACTGTTTCACTTAGGAAGCACATACTTACTATTTTCTCCACTTTGATTCTATGATCATGCTTTACCTTTACCATAGGAATTTTTAGCCAAAGGCAGAATTTATGTAGACTTGCAAAAATACTTTCTCAGTGAATAACTTCTAAAATTTTTCTTTTTTTGCTACAGCTTCCAAAAATTCTCATAGGTGATAGTTTCTGTGAAAGACAAGTATGCTGTGGTTCCTAGCCTTTGTTAGATTATGTTACCTCAGATTTTTTTTGTCTGGATTTTAATGATTGAGGTCTATGCCTAGGTTTTTCAGTGAAAGTAAATATGTATTCTTGCTTCATATTTACTCTTCATAATTAAGATACAAGCTAAAGTGTAGATCAGGTTCCAAATTTTGAATTAGTTTGTGCTTGGTACATCTGAGCAATATATGTCCTTCTATTTTTATATTGTTTGCATCAGTGCTGATAGCTGCTGCTTCACTATGTACATCGTCTTAAAACTAACATATTTAGTTTTGTACTTGCCGTTCAATGGCTTTTTAGCTCATATTCTGCAGGTCAGAGGACAGAGCAGATGGGCAGTCAGGATCAAGCAGCTGGAGCAATGAATGTAATTTCATGTCTGTAGTCTCCTTGACAGGCCGTCTTCAGAATCTTTTTTGGCTTAGTCACTATCCGTGATATTTTTTTGTCTTTGTTTATAGAATTGTGCTCTGATAATAATTTGTACTAATTTTCTCTCTCTTTTTCAGGAAAAAATGATCATTGTTAATATCCTGGCTGGATGCTATTAATTTATTTTCTGAGAAATGAAGTTGCACTTTGGGCATCTGCGTCTTTGGCATTCCCTCACAGTTTGTGATTGTATTTTGCCAAGTGCTGGTGCAGTATAAAGCTATAGGTAACCGTATTTGTTCCCAGATGTGTCATTTGGGACATGGGTGACTGAGGCTAATTTTATTTCCCAGATTGCCACATTTGTGGAGAAGTTTAGAGCCTATAGAATTTGGTCTTGTGCTACTGCTCATAGAAATTACCCTGAGCGAGTACAGAACTGGAGTAAAAGATGTATCTCTCTTACTGTTTTTATTTTCCTGCGGCTTTGAACAGTAAGTAAGCAGAGACATCTATCCAGCAGGTCACATTCCTTTACCCTTTTTGCAATTTCCCCAGAGTTGCAGATATTTTGGGTGATGTCCCCCGCACAGCACTCTTGATGACACTTCTCTTTGTATTGTTTCTCTGAGCTGCTTCTGTGGCTGCATACTGACAGTAGCTTATACCGTGAGGTGTTTTTTTCCCTCAGAATCATTGCGTTTTGAGTAATTATACTGCCCATTGTAACACCTAGATAGTGCTGTAGTAATTAATACTGGTTGGACAGAGGACAGCGAGAAGCTGGTACCTGGGTTTCTGCTGTACCCTGAATACAGCTAGGGAATTCGGGGTTCTCTCTGTGCAGAGAGAAAACAGTTATACAGGAGATGCAAGAAATTTTCCACATCTCTCTACCACATAGAAATAACAGCCTAGTCTTTGGCAATACAGATGCAGGAAGGAAACAAACCTCTGATGAACAAAAGAAAAAAGTTGTAGGGACAGCAAGATAAGATTCTGAATGAAGAAACTGTAAGCAAACAAGGATAGGATAAATGGAAACAAAAATGGCATCCTCACAGACAAGTTGTTTTTCTGTGGTGTGTGGGTTTCCCCCCCCCGCCCCCCTCCTACTGCCGTCCTATTCCTGTTTCTGTCAAGATGTTGAGCTTACAGTTTTACTTCCAGCTGAGGAGGACTGGGCATGATTCCAGTGTTAGCTATAGTCGGGCTTTTTTTCCCCCTCACGCCTCTCTCTCAAGTGAAGTGTACATGCAGCCTTAGAGTAAAGCCCTACATAAGGTGTTTGCCCTTTAGGATTAATGTTGTTGCAAAGGCAGCCTTATTTATTAATTTAACTTAGTGTTTTCTGGCTTGCATGCTATATATATACATGGAATGTTATTGAGAAACTTTTCCATGGGAGAGCTAAATTACTTTATAGTAAAGCAAGTTATCTTATCTAAAGTAAAGACTCTTATGTATGTGGAACTGAGAGAACACTGAACAGGTTCTTACTCTAATGATTTCTGACTAATCTTCCTGAGTAATTACGGGAATGTAAGTGTATGCAAGATGTTATTCATTTTCTCATTTGTACGAATACAGAATAAAATAACCAGTCATGTGTTGGGTTTTTTTTTTGGTATGCGAATTTTAGTAATTCTAAATCTTTACGTGTGATGGAAGAAGACATTACTGTTTTAAGGCAGCTGCTTAGCAACACTGCTTTGCTGTTTCGCAATCAGCCAGCTCTTCCCACACACTGCAGTGAAATGTACGTCATTTCACAGTGACTCGCATTCCAGCTCTTCTTTTGAGTTACTCTTAGATCTCAAAGAAAATGAAATAATAGGAGTTGGAAAGAGTAATAGGAACCTTTGGTGTCTTAACTGAACTTTTTTATAATGGGATGATTAATACTTTAATATCCTTCTGCAGTAACCACGTCCCAGAAGTTCTGGCTAAGAAAACTTGGGTGAAGCCCAAGAGCTAATTCAAACCACTAGGGGAAACCCCCCTGAAGATCCCCCTCAGTTTGGGTCCTGGTGTTTGATGTGTAGCTTCTGTATAAGTGTGTGCATGGTCATATTCCCTTTTGCTCTTCCACTGCCCAAACTCAAGAATTTTCAGTAGCAGAAGAGGTTGCATTTGGTAAGAATGGGTACTGGAGAAGATAAGCAGTGAAAGCAGAATTGATCAAGCTCTCTCTATACGTGAACGGAGATACAGGAACTGGAGGAAGTAAATACAGGAATCGTAATTTCAAGTTTGAGATTGAAATCACCAAACCATTCTACTTAACTGGCAACTACTGAACATTTTTGCTGTACTTAGAGCTTTAATGCAAAAGCCTATCTCTTGATTCATGTCAGTGAAGCACAGATAAGGTGATTAAAAGACCCTTTGTGGTTTTTCTTGTATTGTTGTGACGTCTAACGTTAAATTTTTTTTTTTTTTCAGCAGGGCTAAAACTGACCATTCTAATACTAGCTTTTAAATTTGTTTTCAGTCATGTAATAGTAAAATAAAACAATCTTACAAACTTTTTCCATTCTATGAATTTCATTAGAAACATTTAAATATAAAGCTAAGATTTCAAAGTGATGTGCTGGTCTGAATTGTCGATTGTTCATACAGTGATGCATTACTCGAAACAACCATTGAATAATAAACCGTTGTAAATCCTCTAAGCTCAGGATAAACAACATATAATTAAGTACAAATTATTTTTTTTTCATGTGGATTCACTTGTACTGGGAGCAAACCAGCTTTTTAAGAGATTGGCGTAGGATTTAGTCTAGTGACTTGAAAGTTGAGGGCAGTTGGTGCTGTAAGTTTGGGCTTTTAACAGGCAGCAAGGGAGGAGTATCCCACAAAATTAACCAGACCATGGTGGCTGTGCTGCTTTAGTACAATGGATATGGAGAAGAAACAACTTCTCATCATACTCTGAGGAACAGACCAAATTTGCCCAGATTTTTCTATTATGTACTTTATGATCTAGGCATTATTGTGTTCTCAGACCTGATAGTTAAAATTATCAGGTGATGATTTTCACAAGACAAGAATAGGAAATAGTGTAAGAAAAAACTTGATTCTCTTGCAGGAAATGGTCTTTAAATTTCAGTACTGTTGTCACTGCAGGTGGAACTAAAGTGGAATGAGTCACTTCAATAGGATGAAAGCGTGGGTTTCTGCAGTGTAACAAGTATAGTATATAGGTTTTTTTCTGTGTGTGAAAAAAGCAATTTAGTGCAAGGTTTCATATCCAAATTGGTAGAAGCGATTTATCCAAGTAAAAATGCTTTCAGAAGACATCAGAATAGCGTTCCAGAGCCACGTTAACCAGAATGTATTTCTTTGTTAAAGTTACACCATACCAAAAATCTTTTCCACTACTCTGTTGTTTGGTAAACTGAAATGGGATGTTACCTGTAATTTGATGAATCACCAGCTTTGGGAATTGACATTAATTTCCTTTCTTGTGACAAATGATACTGCTGCGAGAGAACTCTTCAGAATACCAAGTACTTCTAAGTTGTTAGTCACTGAAACTTAATAAAGGTGGGGAAAACTAGTGATTGTGAAATAGCTATGTGACTTACCTTGTTTCAGATCTAACTTTGAAGCTTCTTTCAATTTATGAGTGTAAAAGACTTAAAGAACTAATAAAATAAGCTCTGGTTATATTCCTGTTGGAAAAAGCTTATTACTTGCTACCGATAGCTAAGTACGCTTAGGGGTGGAAAGAGTATTTAGAGTTCCTGAAGAAGTTGGTATACTGAGGTCACGGATTGCTTCTCAATTTGTTTAGCCAAAAAAGGAGATAGTAATGTTTTACAGATACGGGACTTCCTTCTTGACTTGTTTAGTATCATTAAAACACATTGAATGATTAAATTCATCTTTTACTAAGTAACGTGGATGTTAGTATTTGCTTTTTACTGCTGTGAGTCTGAATATGTATCTAGAACACCATAAGGTGCTTGCTGTTATGGTTGCCGTGCTAAATCCTCTTCTTTCCACGTGACATGTGATCTTCTGTTGTCATTTGGAAATCATATATTGCTTCTCTTCCGTCATGTATTCACAGTGCCAGGATGTTTAGATGTTGGTATAGCGGTGCTCTCTATCTGGTGTGAGGCTTTGTGATGTTTTCTTAGCTTGTGTTGTATTTGCCATAGAAAGGCTGAGCAGCAGCTGGGTGTTAATTAGGCTTTTTGCAATGTGTTAATTAAACTTTATAAATGCATGTTGAGTAGATCCAGTGGAACCGGTTTTTGAAGTAAAATACAAACATTGTGCACTCAGACTTCCTCCATAAACAAATGATTGTGATTCATCTTGCAGTATTTAATGAACTGTATGGTTCTTTCCTGGTTAGTTGTCTGTTCAGTGAACACAGGGGTTGGCTTGCACACTCTCCGTTTCGTGTATAACAGGCACTAAAATGGTATCAAAAATAGTTTTCTATTTTTGTTTCATCTTTGAAGATCCCTTGTAAGGTGATACTGAGATTCTCAAGAGCGAACAATTTGTTAAATACAAGGATGGAGTTGATAAAACTGTACCGGTCTGAGGCAGAAATGCCTGGTTTTGTTATTTGGCACCTGCGTTCCGTCCTTGATGGCAATCTATAAATATTTACATACTGTAAAAGTAAATGAGTTATTGTGGTAGCTGTTGCTGTTTCTTGCTTTGACAGGAATGAGGCGACTCTCCGCCTCCAAGTTCAGTCACGGATTATACACGCAAGCGCAGAGCATTGCATGCACAGCTTCTGCTGAAGCTGCCATTTTGTCATCTCAGGAGGAGTGTGTTCAAACCTCCTCTTCTTTTTGTTCCCGCATGCTTCTGCTTTACATTATTAGCTAATAGTTGGGAAGGAGTGTTTCCATCATTTATTTTTCAATATTAGTGTTTCAGCAGCTTTTTGTTTGAGCTGCATATGTGTTGTAAGATTTTCCTTGGGACCTGTTTCATACAGAGCATCCACAAGAACTCTTGTGTGTGATACTTTTGTTTTTTAAGAAGAGCTCAGAGGGTCCCATGTAAGATGGTCAGTGTTGTGACAAGTGGTGTACAAGTGAAAGTCAAGGCAGGGAAGGGGTATTCTGGATTTGAGGACAGTGGGTGTGCTGCCTGTGTCCCGCTGAAAGTATCGAAAGTATCTCCAGTGTAGAGCTGGGACGTTGAATAGCCTGTAGAGCTGTCCACCCCTAATGCTGGCCAGAAAAGGTCACCCAGGCCATGAGGGAGCAGATCCTACTGACTCACCAGCTCTCGAAGAAAGGGAGCTGAAGTTTTGTGTTTGCAGTGTGATGTGGCTGGCCTGGTGGTCTATGAACACTTCCTGCATTTCATTAAATGCTATATACGAATTTGATACTCTTAACAGGCAGTATAACAGCTGGATGAGCTCTCTTGCATAGTAATAGTATTGTTTTAAAGCATGTGCCAGATGTAGGGGCTTATTGCCCACAGGCACTGGTCTGTACAGCTGCTAATATCAGCTTTCTACTCTCACATTCTGTCTGTAGCACGATTTTTCTCCTTCTTGCTTCCTCAGATGTTACACACCTCAGCAAACCATGGCTCCTTTGCTCTCTGAGGACCTTTCATGGTGCTGACGGTCCCAGTTAAACAACAGTTAAATCTATCCACCTTCCTTTCCAGTAATATCTGAGTTTACTTCTGTGCTGTGTCACACCTATAGAAGTCTTCCCTGAGCTGATCGGTAAAATCACTTACTGCTTCTGGGATGTTCATAACAAATCTACAAGTCGTTGGATGGACTGTGAGGTTAACAGGAGGTGGGTGCTCATTAGAGGTTTCAAATTAAAATGCTGACAAGCTGGAGCTGCTGCATTGCACCTGTTGTGTTGTTCGTGCTGCTGCTGTTGCAGCTGCCACCTCTATCCCTCCTGTGTCCCTCAGTGCAAAATCTGCATCTCTTTAGGAGCTGAGGTTCTGGAGAACCTAACTGTGAGCTCTTTGGAACAGCAAATTGTCTTCCTGGCGTATAACAACTGCCAATGGTATTCTGTGCATCACGGCCTTGGAGCGTTACTGCTGTACATTTAATAAATAATAAACCAAATATATGTTAAGGGAATCCAGATGATTTCAAGTTTCTGCTGCTTACTGTGGGGGATTCAGGATTATCTGTCGGGGTCAGTTTTGGGACGTGTTGAAAGAACCATTTACATTTACACTCTAAGAAGATAGTGTCTTGCACTAATGAATGAGGATTTCTTTAATCATGTTGTTCTCACTATGGTGCTTAAACAAAAAGCATTTCAGGAGCATTTCACAGTTATAAGTTTAGCTGGTCTCTGTTTCTTGCACTAGCCTTAAAATTTCTCACTGTTTCTAGCATTGCCTGTGTTCCACAGGAAAGATTAAGTATATTAGCATAGACAAACTTGTAGCATGCTTTATAGATTTATTTTTAATATGCTTGCCATCAAGCTTGTCTATACTTATGTTCCCACCTGGGACAGCAATGCTAACAAACATTTACTTTTTTTTAACACCTCTAAAAGCTGTCAGATCTTCTGGCGTGTGATATACATACATGTAAAAAGCACGCTCCCTGCCCAACATTGTGGTAGTCTAAATAGAGCAAGAAGCAAACCAGAAGGGGTGGGGAAGAGAGGACAAACATGTCTATTTTTAGACAAGAATCAATAGATGAGTTTGGTATATTTTTCAGGATTAGGTTTGTGGTTGCTTTTTGTTGTGTGTTTTTTGTTTCTCTTACAGGTGTGTAGTTTTGACCCGAGACATGCCTTTGTTTAGAAGCAGTTCAGTGCCCTCAGAGCAGTGAGATGTCCAGAAGAAAAGAAATTTCATCTAGTCCTTCTTTTGAGGAACATGTAACAGAAAAGGAACAGGGTACAGGCGTACAGCAGATCTCATGCTGAATGTCAGTTAGGAACATGATACTCTGGGAAGAGAGCTAACATGAAACTGGGGGGTGTAAGCAGGATGTTGGCTCCAAGATGTGAAAAGACTGGTTAGGGCAAATAAACCTTTAGCTGGATTAATGTGTCTAGTTCGCAATACTGCAGGTCATAAAGGATGAGGGAGTCCAGAAGATCCAAAGGGGAGTGAGGACAATGATGAGACCCCTAGAAAAACTGCAGGAAAGGGCTGGATAAGTGGATCTTGTTTCTTCTAGAAAAGACGACTGATGGGAGACATGATAAGTCTTCAAAGAAGTAAAAAGTTGCTGTATACAGGAGAGGAACAAATTTCTCTATTTCCATTGCAAGTGGGACAGAGTACTGCATTTAAGTTGTGGCAGAGTAAATCTAGATAAGTTATTAAGAAAAGTTATCCTTTCTAATAGTAAGTGGAGTCAAGCACTGGAATAGATTGCTAAGGGAGATTATGGAGTCTCCAGCATTAACAATCTTTTTTAAAAGAACAGTTTTGAGAAGTAGTGACACTTACTATTGTTTCAGCCGTGGAAGAAGAAAGGATTGGTGACTTCCCAAGGTTGCCTCGATCTTCTTTTCTAGATGTGTTAAAAAAAAAAAAGGTGTTAAAGTAATGCAGGGGTGTCCTGGAAAAATAGCCAGAATTTACAGTGTGGCTTTGCAAAAACATACTGGTTTACATCCATGCCTATTTTCTTTCACGTTTGAAATATTTTAATAGTTTAAGTCATGTAAAATGTATCGGTAAGTTGAACTGTTGAACTGTGCATTATCCCTGATTTTTTTGTAACCGCTTTATTAGAAAGATGGTATGTATAAAAAGAAACTTCTATTAAAAAAAGCCTGCATTCAGGCAACTATGAGTTTTATAATTTCTCCAATAGTTCAAAAACATCTTTGATGTTTTTATATCTTAAGCTGAAACAGTATCACTTTAGTGGCAGCCCAGACCATCATATGTGAGTTATAAGTTTATAAATATGAAAATAATTTGAGATTTCAAAAAAGCACTACGTTTATTTTAAGTAGCAAAGTTACTACAATCCAAATCTGTCATTGGCTGGAAAAGCTAACAAAGGCTGAAAAATGCATTTCAAATAAAAACCTTATCCATCTGGTATTGTTTATGTCTTGCAACTGTATCGTACTGGTCATCACTTAGTCCACGTGATCTGCATATGATTGTTCAGGGGTTTTTGTTTGTCTTGATTTATAGATGACTTTGATGAGCTTGTGGTGAGTAACAATGATGTTATGCTCAAAAATATCGCTGAAGATTTGCGGAATCATTTACCCATCGAGGCAATGTTTAATTCGGAACATCAAGCTGTTGAGAAAGTAAGCTAATTGTTACGGTCTCCTTTTGCTGAACCACATCATTTATTTGGGGACTATGCTGATTTCAGTTTTAGTAGCAGTTCGTAATAGAGAATGAGCACTGGGTTGAGGTATAGGAAACCTCAGTTTTGTTCTCGGCTCTGCTGCTGCATGATTGTGTGACCCCAAGAAAGTTGCTTCATAGTTCCTAATGCTTAGATCTTAAGTTATTTGGCATAGCTTTCATTCTGTGTGGTATGGCACCTGTCACAGTGATTCTTTAATGCTACCTCCGTAATAGACTCTGACAACCCCCTTAAGTAAAACAGAAATACGGGGCCAGTGTTTTGCTGTTGCCATAATGTGGGCAGCCCAGAAATGATTTCCAGTTCTTTTCAGATTCTGATGGCTCAGAAAGAGGTGGGCTGTGAGTCCTGTGGGAGGGGAGAGCACCTTTGCTGCTTGAGCTGTCAGTATAGGTGGAAAGTTAATGCATTTCCCAGAAAAGTGGTGTGTGGCTCTTAAATGGGAAAAGTGGATTTGCCCACATGCAGCAAACCTGGGAGAGGGAGGAAAGAGGAGGAGGAGAATAAAGATCATACCCCTTGAGATGATGAGAAGGCAAGCAACCCGACTGGTGTGCTTTTGATTGAAAGTGACACCAGTGTTAATCAAGGGTGTTTCTAGACTGAGCCATAAGGCATAAAGATGAAAATATTCTGACAGTTGAGAAGCAAATTTGCGCTTTCTCCTAGATTTAAGTTACGTTCTCCTCACTAAAGGGGAAAAGACAAAGCTTTCTTTACGCTGTATCTCCTCTTTAGCCAAGCAAGCACTAAGGAGACACAATTCACAGCAGGTCTCCTACTAAGCTGTCGAAACCAGCTTGCTTTCCTTTGTTGACTTCCACTTGCTGGTTATTTCAACGGAATTTGATGATCCAGTTTACATGCAGGATTTCTATGGTTTAATTTTGATTTGTACCTTTTGAGTAGGGAAAAACTTGGATCTCAGGGATTTTGGGCCAGGTAGGATGGTGGGACAATTAACTGTAACAGTGTGAGTGAAATTATGAGACTCGGTTATGCCTTTCTTAGGTTTTGTTCCTCTTCTCAGATACACCAGCATCCACTGCCCATGATTCATGTTGATGCATTCCTTTATGATGATGATTTTGTTGATTCACTGTGTGAGGAGGGGAAAATGAGTAGGAGCTACTGCACAGAGTGTGGCTCTTACAAGACTGCATCTTTAGGTAAGTGCTCTTTTGGGAACATGAGAAACAGATCCAGTTTAACTAAACTGGTTTGTGCAGTGACTCGGCTGGACAGCACAACATCCAGCTGATGGAGGACTTTGTCCAGACCGTTGTAGTACACAGGCCAGAATTATTTCCCATAACCAATGGAAGGAGACTCCTACACATGTAAGCTGAATGAATTTGCAGTGTATGAGTGATGCTGGTTGCCCACAAAAACTGGCCAGGGAAGAGGCAGGGCTGTGTACCACTGAAAAGGAAGATGCAAGAGGAGGACAGTACTGTAGGAGTCCATGCGGTAGCCTCCACGCTGAAAAGCGGTAGAAAGCACCATCTGTCTTAAAGCTTGTGTGTGGTGTGGTATGGATCAGTGCTGTCTCCAGTATAGCACAGGCATTGAAGGAGGAATTGTTTATATGGAGAACATTCCGTTCGTTAAAACCTTAGAGTTGAAATTCAAGCTATTAATATGTCTGCCCATAAAAAGGTTTGCATGAATTGTGTTGAGCCTTAGGTACCATGTTTCCTTTTTCACTTAAACGATTGCAAGTTACTGTTTTTGTATTCGTTAATATATGTCACTGTGCAGGAAAAGGTAATTCAGTTTCATGAAGGATTTCAAAATTCTCCATGTAAGGGATGGAATCCCCAGACGCGGGACAGACTACTTGGCAGGCTACCTCCGATCTGCAAACCCTGGTTTTCCAGGGTCCCCAACACTAGTTCAGGCAGGAAACTATACAGGTTTTCAGTGATGATATCTCTTCAGATTGATATTTCATTGGTTAATAACACAGTAGTTAGTACTGCCCACCCAACACCTTTGTTCTGTTCTTATTTCCCAGAGTTTATTTCGCATTCCTTTTCCCTCATGGAACTGAAGTTTCTTTATCAACATGTACTGCCTGACCTGACAGGAAAGGTAGTGGTTGACGTTGGCTCCAGGCTTGGTGCAGTGCTATTTGCGGTAACTTCCAGCATAGGAATTCATATTTTATTACTGTGACAAACATTTTCCCTCTTCTCTGACTGCCTACTCTCGTTACTCCATCTTGAATGGGACATTCTGAGAGGATCACTCTCTGAACAGTATAAGGTGCTGTCTACTAGCGATTTCAGTTCTTCTTGTCTTCATCACAAGAGGGAATACAAATGATCTTGCTTATGGAGAGGAAAAGTCTGTTGTCCAACAGAGTAGCATATTGCTGTCACACATGCTGCTCTTTTGCTAGTTCCTGCTCTGTCTCTCCTTCCTAAGTAAGTTTGTCCTCTATGTCTTGACCATGTCTATATATAGATTAATTATGTTAAATTCCTTTATGAAGCTGACAAACTGTTGAATTATACAAAGGAAGACTTTGATATGAATTTGTCTCCAAAAACATATTGTCCTGCTCTGTGTTTTAAAATGCACATAAAATACTTCATCGAGAAACTTGAGTGCAATTTTGATTGCTTTTGGCATGGCTGGTGCAACATATGGCCAACAGCAATGCAAAACACACATTACAACTTTCGTACAAAAGTCAATGGCTGTTTAGGGCTCAATCTTAGAAACACTTGAGCATGTAATTTTACTCAGCTGAATAATCTAATTTTGGGACTACTCAAATGAGGAAGGTTACTCCCATTTGTAAGTATTTGCAGCATTGGGTCCTTAAATGGTAACACTTTGGTGGCCTGAATTTGTTTTAAAGTAGTTAAATGCTTGTATTGATATAGTAGAAGGTAGTCTCCAGATAAACCAGGGGAAACATTTTTAAAAAGTTCTCCTTTTTAATCATGTTCATGGCTTGCACTGGAGGAGGGGTGACTTCACCTTCACAGGTTGCTTTTCTACTCTCTGAGCTGAATGGTTTCAGAAAACTTTAATAATTAGATTGTAGTATATAGATGTCTCAGACACTCTCTATCTTTAGCGTTGTTTGTTTGCCTTTGCCATTGTTGGCAAAATGTAATTCCGGTGTTCAGTGGAGACAATGGCACTTACAGCAATATCTTCATTAGGGCCCTTAAGGCTCAAGTATTTGTACTTTTCTTTTCCCCCCCCTAACATCTCCAACAACTTTCCAAAGTCTGAAACCGAACCATTATTTTGGGCTTATTATTAAGGGATATTAATTTATTTTTTTTCATATCTACCTGTATGAAGCATCTGAAAATGGCAGTTATACAATATTTAGAGGTGCTGACAAAGACTCTGTACCAAAATATCCCATTATATTACTGGTACTTTGTCCTCCAGTTTTGCTCACTTGGACTAGGTGTATGTTGCATGGTTTGGGTTTTTTTCTCTTGGTATTTTCTTGTTCCATTCCCCAAGAAACAAAAACGTGCAGAGTCTTTTCCTTTCACACTATTTTTGTAACTTGTTTTCTACTGCTTTCTTCCTTCTTAGACCATTTTCCATCTATTTTGCTATTGAAGTGAAGTTGAAACTTTTCTTTTTCATATTTTGACATGTCATTTTGAATCTCTCATTAAAATTTGTGAGATGTAAGTGGGGATTGGCAAATCAGGGGCTTAGCTCTTAAAAACATGTCATGTCCACTGAAAAACATTTCTCAATTTGCTGTTTTAAAATGCTTTCTTAATCTTAACCTGTGGTTTTTTTTTTTTATTTTAATTGAAAATTTTGAACTTGTTTTAAATGCATCACAGTTACTAAATTTCCTTTTCCTAGTGCAGGGTTATCTTTATAGCTCAGCATCCCAACTGTATGGAGTAGAAATGAATGCAGACTTTTGCCAGTTGCAAGAAATGATGATTACAAAATACCAGTTCATTGACAGAATAAAGGTAACTAAATATGTGGTTTAGCATGTGTGTTTCTGGCTACTGTGTACTAGGTATCCCTGTTTATGCAAGTGGCTGGTAAATCGGCATTCTGAGAAGTTGTTTCTGCCTTTGCTTGTTTTGGTCCTAAACAAAGGCTTTGCATTAGGAAAAAAAAAATCTCATAGCAGAGAGGAAGAGGGAAGTTATCAAAATATGTTGACATCTGTTGAATCGCTTTTTTGCTGAATGGACTTACCTGCTGGCCCACACAAAACAAATATATCTTAGCTGTTTCTCGCAGTAAAGTCAGTGACATTATTGCCACTAACTTCTGTGAAACAGTGTATAAAGAGTTCCTGTCAAGAGCAACAAAACTAAATGTCTGTGTTTCATTAATGTTAGCAGAAAGGTGTTTGTAGGATTTGCAAATTTGCATCTAAGAACACCTAAAGGACTTGGATATTGGTATTTCCGTTCTTGGAACGTCAGTGCGCATGTACCTTCCACAAACAAAATGTGTTTCAAACAATGTGATATCGTTATGGGAACCATTTTCCAAGTCCCATTATGGAAATAACTACTACTATTTTAATGAGAAAAAATGTTTATTTTTCCTTTCTGGGGAATACCAGTTATTTTGTTACCAACAAAAGTTGGTAAATAGAATATGCAGGGTAGAATACTGACTTTAATCCTGTGTTGTATGCATGTGCTCTTGAATGGAGTCACACAAGCTGCTGGGTGTAATAATTTCTTGGGAATTAAAGTAACCAATTCTAAACTGGAAAGAAATAATAAACATAAAATATTTAACACAAGTTAAGCAGTATAATTGGGTTGTCCAATTCAGTCCCAGTTGCTACCGGTTTATCCATAACCTTTGCTTTTTGTGTATGTGTTGTGTTCATAACATCTTACGTCATGAGACTGAAAATGCAGTTAGGAGCCCTGTCGAGTTAATTCGGTGGAGCTGGAGATCTATATGCATGCTTTTCAGCCCTGTATATTCTTTATTATAAACCTTTTTGTTTTTCCTTCACGCCTTGTAATTCTGCTGAAGTATTCATTTCAGAGCATAAAGATAAGAAGATAATACGTTTTCAAAGCAATGCCTGAGGACTTAGCTATTTGAGTCTCATTAGATGCTAATTTAGCCATGTGACTCCTGTTATCACACTGCTTTGAACATTTCAATCTTAGATTTTTATTTCACCCCCCCAATGAATCCTCTCATACCAGCTTGAAAAATAGTCAGAATCCAGTTACTTGCAATAATTTATGACACCAATGTGAAAAACTTTTAAGAGATCCTTCTTGAATAACGATTGTTTTTTCAGGATATTCTGAATTTTTATTAGAGCATGTTCCCAAAGGACAGCCAGGTGGAATGATATCTTTAGTGGCTAAAGCTCTGAGTGAACTTTGTGTTTCTTTGGTCAACATTTGGTTTGTTAAAGTACATAGAAAGTTGCTCAGCATCTTTTTTGCCATTTGAGTAAACGCTTAGATGCTGGGAGGAAAGTAAACAGTTCAACAGATCTTAGGAAACTTGAGACCTCAATCCAGAAATTGCCTGTAATAATGAAAGGCTTGGTGTGTATTCCACTGGGCAACAGAGCTGTTTTAAAATCAGTTGCTGGCCCCTGTGTTGTGCCAGCACACAGCCAAGCAGGTCAGGGAACTGGTCCAGCTGAAAAAGAACCCAGCAAAAAAGTGGTGTTTTGGCTGGAGCAATACCCAGGTCTGGCTCATGGTGCAGCCACACAAGCTTATGTGTTCACACATTCCCCAATAGGAGTAGGATGTGTTTGGGCACAACAGGGTGCTTAGATCATTTCAGTCGGCAGAGTCACCTACTCTGTAAATGCAGACTAATTTTAAGTTAAGGTTTAAGTGTTATTCAAGTCAAGGACACATCAACACATGTTCAGAGTTTTCCAGTAGTTTAAAAATGTTTCTGAATTGACGCCTAAAATGTTAAGACTGCCATTAGTAGGGCATTAAGAAAGTTTAGCACTAATCATGACTTCTTGTGCTGCAAGAAGTCCACTGGTGGAACAGTCTACGAGTCACTTGTGTTTGGATTAAAGGACTGCCGCTCAGGTTTTTTGTACAGAAATTCTATGGTTTTGTTATTTTTGCCCCTTGGAAATAAGAAAGTAAAGTAAAATGTCTCCTTAGCCTCAGAAATAGTGATCCAAATCTCACGTACAGTGTAGGTAAATCTGCGTTCTGATACATGAGTACTGGCAGATGTAGCTGAGGCATGTTTTGCCCCTAGCTGTCTGTCCTGCCCCATTGCAGGAGGCTGTTGCCTCTGTAACAGGGCAGCCGGCAAGTCTGCATCCATAATATCTCTTATCACGCCAGTTTATGTTCTTTCATTTTAATCTACAGTTAGCAGGGCCCTTATGCAGAGGACATGAGTTGACAACGAGGATCTACTGTATTTAGGACTGCTGATGGTGGCCTGACTGGCATGTCTTCTTTCTGTGCTGCCTGAATTCTTGAACAACTTCTTAATCAGCTCCTGTTCTGCTACAGTTTACAGTGCATTGTTTTAAGATAAATTATCACCAATCTTAATTGTCCTAAAAACCTCTGACTTCCATGAACTAGTTCATAAATAGTTCAGATGTCCACACGCTGGAGGTGAAAGCAGGAATTTGACCACTCATTCTGACAACTAAGCGGTCCCTATTTTTCAATGAGATAGGGCCTTCAAACACTAACCTGCCAGTTCTGGGTAAGGTACAAGAACACATTTGGTTCCTTTCCACTCGCTACAGGCAGTGGTGAACAACTTGGCATGGTAATGTGTTTAAGGAGATAAAGCTGTTTGTTTTACTGATTTGGAGCACTTGCAGAGAACCCGTGGACTGTAGCTCTGAAAGATGAAATGCTGTGATGCCTAATTTTTTATGAACGGTAGAGTTTTGATTCTGTTATTACTGATATTGAAATATTTGGCTATAATTGCAATTGCTGTGACGCATTCTGATAGCATGAAGTGGAGTAATCAACTGTAGCAACTCGTCATCTTTTCTGCACTCGAACCCTTAGAAGATGCAGGGGTGGTAGTATCTGTTTCTTCTGTCAATCAAAACAGCATGCTTTGCGTGTTCGTTATGAGGAGGAATACATAATTTACCCTTCAACAAGTATTGATATATTGTTAAGTGGGCAAAATGTTTTTCAAAATATAAATGTTTTTAATCTTCTACACTTAACAGTCAGCTTTCCTGTCAGAATTAGGAATTCCTTCTTACATCTGTCCAATATTAGAAGGATTTGACAAAATGTGAAATGTTGAATCCATCGGGTTAGTACATTCCCAGCACAACCCGGTAATAGGTCACACGGGAAAGAAAAGAAGTTGTTCAGGTTTTCTGTCCATTTTCAACATATAGGGATGCACTTTCAAAAAAATTTGTGGAATGCAAGTAATACTTAGATTGGCTTTCTCTCTCTTATCCCTTCAAAAGATGGTCCAATTTACGTTTCTGTTCAGATTTAGGATGTGATGTATTTCTCCGTGTTTGAGAGGAAATGAAATACGTCTTGTCAGAGTGTTAATGAGCATCCATATTCTCCAGTCACTATCATCTCACCTGTTTGAAAATGATATGATGTGCTAATATCCATTTTGGTAGGTGAAGGTAGATGAAATCAAACCAGCTCCTGTGCTGACTGGAGAGGCAGTTGTTTTGTAAGGTAAAGCAGTTGCTGTCCTCCAGTGCCATGAGCATCCTGTCTTTCCAGCATTCCCAGTCCCAATATATGTCATGAGAATTCAGCTGTCAAACCTGGGTCTGTAGTGTCTTTTCTAGCTATAATCCTTAAGTACCCCACTGAGCCTGTGAGATGCCTTTTAATGTCCTCAAAAAAGCTTTAGCTAGCTTAGCTCCTTTCCTGAAATCAATGAGCATTTGTGATTAAATATAGGTAAGTGAAATGTAACAGCCATCACATACATCATCCCTTCTTTCATGGCACACAGTTCTAGACCAAAAATCAGATGTAGTTTATTTCACTTAACGTAATGCATTAAGTATTTTAATTAGAGGAGATAAATCTGATTTTGTTGGGTTTTGTTTCATTTTTTCAAGCTTATTCTGGTTATTTACTTCAGTTTTATCTACTACGAAGCCAGTGAAATGAACGCTTTTGCGACTGCAGTGTTCAAGATGGTGGCAGCAGGTGCTGTATTAGGTTGAGAGGCTTCATGGCTACTTGAAGGCTGTATTTGTCTCTTAAATTAATTTATGCCTTGTGAAATTTTTCTCCTTCAGGTGGTTCACGCAGACATCTGTACTCAGGCTTCACTTCTTCAGAAGGCTGATGTTGTTGTAATGAATAATGTCTTTGAATATTTTCTTGACAGACAGGAACAGGCCAGGTAAACTATGTGTCCAAACAAGTAATCTATTTCTTTGGCAGTGTGTGTGTAACCTTCTGAGTTATGGAAGACCTTAAGGTTGTGCTTTTTGAAGTCACATACATAAATTACATAAGGAAATTGTTTTAAACTGCCTACGCTTAATTATTATACTTAACTGTGAAGGTGTTATGGCAGTTGTTTGTTGTTAAACCCACTAAACACTGCTGCTTTGTTTACCCAAACCTTGCCCTGAATCCTTGCACCGATCTGTTAAAATAGTATCTTGCTGTTAAAGAATCTGAAATGACTGTATCAGCATAAAGCTTAATCTTCAGAAAGACAACAGGTCATTGACTTGCGGATGTCAGAGCTTTAGTATAGATGCACTGCAAAACATGGTTATTAGTGATATTTCTAATACATCTTCATAAGGATGTGGTAGCAAGCAAACATGTGGCTAAGATTCTTGTCTTTCAGGTACAAGACACTCACAGACGAGCTTTCGCTAATCCAGCGATATCAGTTTAAAACATAAATAACTTTACTGTCCAAAGTTACTGTGCCTTTAGAATGGGCAGTCAAAAAGGTAGGGTGCCTTCGTCTCCACCATCCCAGCCAACAGTCTGGACTTTTGCTAGCAGTTTCATCTGAGGCTTGTGCTGCTGCCCTTGATACCAGGCAGTAACGTCAACCAGAGAGCCACAGAGCGGATGGATGAAGGGTAGTGGGTGTTTCAAATTGCCCGGAGATTTGTTTCCAGGCACATGGCTGAGAATTCATTTGATTTTTCAAGAACTCATGGGTAGTGGTTTAATGTTACATTAGAACCATGAAGACAAATGACATTTGAAGAATGCTGGAAATTAAATTCTTGTTAGTCTGAATTGCTGTGCTGTGAGAAATGATCTGACTTGCAAAATCAGAAAAAAGGAATGCTAGGGGCTATATTTACATACTCCGATTGATAATGTCTAAAGAGAAGTATTTTGTCACGACTGCACAGTATGTATGTAAAGAGCAGCTTGTTGTTAAGCTTAATAAAACAATGCGCTCAGAGGCTGGATTTTCTTCAAAACCAGAAGTTTAAAGGGACCAAATGTCGATGTTTAATGCTAGTTCAAAGTTAAGGTGTTGACAGTACAAAATGACATGCACGTATGTATCAGAGTTAAAAAGTTACAAAATCTAACATTGTAAGACCATATATTCCTTCTGGTTTTAATACAAAGCTTGATTTTGTTCATACAAAGATATTTGCTTAGATATTAATAGTGACTGATAAGTATGTATAGCAAGTCTTTAAGTTTAGTCTACCTCTGGCCACTAAACTGTGTTAGATTCATTTTATATCAAATATGGGTTTTTCCCTAAAAATTGGTGACCTACTTTTAAATATGTTTCAGAGCTTGGAAATTTATTGCTTGTAATATAAGGAAAAGAGGGTCCTTACTAGTGACAGTTCCAAGCCTTAAAGAATCGCTGTCAAAGCTCCAGGTAAGTTCCTTCAGTTGGTTTTAGCCAACACATTTTGTCACTTTCTATGAAAATGGCAGTTCCGTAGTTGAGGTTAGCTGCTTGCCAATATTGCTGAGAGGAAGGATATGTGATTTTGTGCATAGATTAAAAGATGTAGGACTCTGGATTTGTTTCTGGGTTAACCACCAACACATCTTCCTGTACTCTGATTGTCCCCACCTGTAAAATGGAAATCTCAGCCTATGTCAATAGGCTACATGAATCGTTGTATTATCATGGGTATTATTAACAATACCTTAGCTGTGAGGTTAAAAAAACCCCACAAAACCTTAGCAAAGCCGTATTATGATACAAGTTTGTGATAGTTATATCCACTTCCATCAGACTTCTTCCAGGTACAGGGGTAGAACCTCAGAAGTACAGATGTATTTATAAACTTCTAGAGACAAAACCTTGAAATGTTTTCTCCATTTAGCTCTACATTTGCACATTGACTTGAGACATAACAAACTGTTCTGTTAAGCCAGTGGGAGAAAGAGACGTATTAAAGAAGGACCATCCCTGAGGATGCTCTTCTCACCTGCTGTCAGCATAGAAAATGCCTCATAATATGCCGGTATGAGCTGTTAGAAGTACAGATGAGGGAGAGATGTGGTCTCCCAACTAGCCAAGTGGTTACCGTCAGGCATCTTGGGTCAGTGACGTAGCTTTAAATTGCAGTTGGAAATGAACATAACGACAGTGCAGCTTTCAAAGATGTTGTGGGGCCTGTGCTGCTGCTGCTGTTCCCCAGGTAGTAACCACTTCTGATGGACCAGCCTCTGCTCTGTGTCCATTCTGCCATCAATAGATTGCAATTGTTATGTGTATGATGCCTAGAAAAGCTATGTGGCTGGCTTTAGTTAGGGAACAAAATGCTGATCGTACATGACAAGGTTGTTTATAAAGTGGCTTGCTCGCCACAGTAGTCTGCTCTAGAGAAATTGAGTCATTTGTTGCTTGTATGCTAATGGATCACAGAGATCCTCAGCCTCAGGAGCAGCAATGGTGTACCTTTTCTTGGAGCAGGCACTAGTTACACAGCAGCTGACAAGCCCTTTGTAGCCTAAGTAGCTATGTAGCTCCCTGGGTGTAAAACAAGAAAGTACCTGTGATTCTTCCATGGTACTGTTAGCTGCTCCCTCAGCACTTCTGTCAGAATGTTGCACTCCGACCAGGATGCTTGAGGCTTATACAAATGCATATAGAGAGAAGCAGTTGTAACATGCTAGCAAAATAGCTAGACTATTGACTGAGATAATTTTTTAAAGTTATCTTTATTCTCTCCTGTTTAAGTTAAATGGCATTTCCAGAAATTAAGCTATCATTGCTGCATGATTTGGAATTACTGATCTCTCTTATTATGCCTTACCTCCTTAATGTTGTACTGACCTTGAAACTCCCACTATGTTTCTCAACATCGTGTTAATTTAAGGATCTGTTTTCATTGTTTCAGACAGATATACAGCTCAGCCAATGGGTGGAAGAGACACAGCTAAACTATGATGTGTTTATGGAAAAGGATGTTGACAGAGAAGCCCTTGAACAAATACATTTGTACAGGATTCTGTAGTACTTGGAAAAATTTACTAGTATCCTTGTAATATCATATATTTTGGGTCTAAGTTAATTTGAATTGATTTGTGTGAATAAATCAGGTCAAAATTCTTACTGTGATTAATTTGAGTCATATCTGTGGTTTGTAATAAAAAANACTGATCTCTCTTATTATGCCTTACCTCCTTAATGTTGTACTGACCTTGAAACTCCCACTATGTTTCTCAACATCGTGTTAATTTAAGGATCTGTTTTCATTGTTTCAGACAGATATACAGCTCAGCCAATGGGTGGAAGAGACACAGCTAAACTATGATGTGTTTATGGAAAAGGATGTTGACAGAGAAGCCCTTGAACAAATACATTTGTACAGGATTCTGTAGTACTTGGAAAAATTTACTAGTATCCTTGTAATATCATATATTTTGGGTCTAAGTTAATTTGAATTGATTTGTGTGAATAAATCAGGTCAAAATTCTTACTGTGATTAATTTGAGTCATATCTGTGGTTTGTAATGAAAAAGTCTTTTGAAGCAGATTTGCCTATGGAGGCATTCTGTCTCAACAGAGTATATTGACTTTTAACTGGGAGATATCCTTATGGTTTAATGCTTGCAGAAATGTTAGAAAGAGTGGCTGCATACTGACACAAAAAGAATTTTTGTTCACTAGCATTGTGCGCTGCTGTTTGCTAAATATATCAAACCTAAGAATAGCGAATCATTATTAATGTGAATGATAAGAATGCACTTAGTATAATGTTACTTAAAAGCTGCAGTACATTAGAGTTTGCTGGTTTGTTTTGGTATAGACCATTTATTATTATCAGCAATAAGATTTATTATTAACACTGTTATTTTTAATGTTCCTCCTGTGTAGTTTTCTTTCCAGGGTCTACCTGATAACCAGAGCATCTACTGGCATCAGTTATGAGAAGCAAATCCTTCCATTTAGTTAGTTGTCCTTAAGGTGGCTATTAATGTAAAATACTGAAAGACACTGAGAAACCATTGAGAATTAAAACAGCAAGTCCGGCATGAGAGAACTCTGTTCCACTTCCTGCATTTCTGTTGAGGATGGTAGGAAGTGTAGTAAGGGGTTAAGGAGCTGAAAATTCTGAACAGGTGTCACGGCTTAGAGGAGGCTTGGTGGTGGCGTAAAACATTGGAAATTCGTAACAGAGCCTCCTCAGAGAGAAAAGATCCACATACGCCCACCACATTTATATTTAGATTTTACGTTCTGAGGATGTGAAGCTTTTAGTCAGCTGAAGAATGTTTCGGTTTTTAGCAAATATTAACAATCCGAGTGCAAAAATACTAGCTTCGGGAGTTTTGGACTAAGTGCGTTGTGAATTTAGAAGCATTGCTAGTGTCTAAAAGTTTGCTACACAACTTATCTCTAGTGCAAATGGGAAAACTTTAAATTGGATTCCAGTCTTCAAATGATTTACAGGTCAGTGAACTTGATAATATATGCTGTAAGCAAGAAGGAGCGGTGGCCATTAGGCACTCACTAACATCGTGAGTAAATGGTACTGTAGAAGGGACAGAGGATAGTGAGTTTTTAAGAAGTCTTACTTTTCATGGTCTGTTTGGAGTGGAGGAGGATGTTTTGAGCGATACTGAACCACTGCCCAAACACTGTGTTGAATCTATTCTTCATATATTTTAAAATGAACAAAAATGGAAAGCTTTTCTTAAAATGTTTTGTTTTATTAAAGTACAATAACTGAACTGTTGATTACTTAGTTGTCAATGAGACAAAGGCCCCTAGCAAGGGAACCTAGGCAAGGATAAGCAACGGGGTGGAGGTAATGCAACACTAATGTATCTAACAAGGAAAGAATAAAAAATGAGAAAAGAAATGCATGCACAATCCGGAATGAGGAAATGAGCACCATAGTAATCAGTACAGTACAGTGGAAGCTGTGACTGAATTTGGAGTGTATAAATAGGCTGCTATAAAAGGAAAACTGACTAGGTCTTAAAAAGCTACTTCATAACGCTACTATCATGTGAGAAGAAAACACCATGTCAGAATGTTTCTTACTTCTTCCAGAGGTCCTGCAAGATCTCCCGAATCAGTTGTCAGGACTTTTGGCTCACGATACTGGGTATAATCTGTGCCCTGCACCTTGTTTTAGTAATATGGGAACTATAGCTTTCATTGCAGTTGTTTCCCCTCTTCATGCTGAGTCTTCAAATACTTCTTCTGGGTGTTGATCTCAGATAAAAAAAAACTCAATAGACTGAAGCAGATCACCAGCATATTTAATGACATCTGTATCCTCTGACTCTGGAAATAGCATGCACGCATCTGGAGCTCATATGCAACAGACGGGTGCAACAGGGAAGCTCCCCCTGTATTTTTTAGATGTCAGGAGAAACTCAAGGGGTGAGTTCAAGCTGCTGAAACTTCTGTCTTCCTCTCCTGCCCTTAACACGTTCTTGATTTAAACCCGCACCCCCACGTGTTCACAGAGAAGAGGTGGTGGTAATTCGGTTTGGTTTTGTTAAACTGAAAACTCAGAAATAAAACTTCTCTGTCCCTTTAGACATCTCTTCCTAACTTGGCTTCATAGGGCCAGAGCTTATAGGGCCATTCTTAAGGATATTACGAGCTGCTTAACGTGTCTGCTGAAGACCTAGAAACAACTAGTGTGTAGAAGAAGGTGTTAATTGAATTGTCCCTTTTCCAGCTTTAATTTTTGTTATCTGGCTCCTTTTAGTCCTGTTACAGATTCCCACACATAAAGATAGGAGAAGTAAGGTGTGAGGATGTTTGCAAAACCCTGTGTGAAAGTGGGCAAATCGGTCCTCCCTGGATGCTCTTAGGAGGCCTCGGACATCAGCCAAAATCCTCCCGAGAACGTGTGTATTTGCTTGTTCGGCTCGAGGAACCTGCTGAGGGTATATCCAGCACGCGGAGTCCTTGTTCTCAGTTCTGCTGCTGCTGTGTTGCGCAGTATTTGGCAGATGATTGAACTTTTCTCTGTGTCAGTGTCTACAGTGAAAATGGGAGTAACATCCAAAATCAGAGCAAGGTTGTGAATTAACTGAATATCAATTGCTTTGAAATTGTCATACAAAAAGTGCTAAACAGCCGAGCTGTTCTTTGTGAACTGACCTAAGTTTAAAGACCTGGAAGGCAAAGAAAATATCAGTATCTCGCTGAGATAAACTTTCTGGCCCTTTTCTTCACAAGGCGGCATTGAAAAGGAAGCCTACATTAACCACACTAGAGCGTTGAAAACGCATAAATAATTATTTCCTATTGTTCTCAGTTTTTACACTCTCCTTGCTGTTAGATGGCCACTGGTGTGGGGAGGGGGGAGAAACAAACCCCCACTGGTATCCAGACTTTTGGTCTGGCGTGCAGGGCAGCTCTGTGACAGCTACCACAGATGGCACTGTGGCTGGTGCAGGCTGCCAGCCCCTGAGCTGCTCGCCGCCCCCAACAGCTCCAGGGCCGCACCACTGGCGTGCTGCATCTTCCCCTGAAAGACTGCTCCGTGCGTGACCTGACTGAGGTCCTAACCCCAGCTACGACACTGAAACCCTGTGGTCATGAACAACTCATAAATCACAAAAGTTCACATTTGTAGGCCTGAATTAATTAATTAATTAATTAATCAGGGAGCTGCACATCTGCAGTGCTTGTTGAAATCACCAGGAGTTTCTGGCACACGCAGAAAGCAGCTCCGCTCTTCCCCAGCAGCATAACTTTCCATGTAGTACTCTGACTTCTGCAGAACGAGCTGTCCAAAATTTAAATCCATCAAGAATTACTTCTGTAAACCAAAGAAGACCTTTGGATCTACTGTAATAGTGCAAAAACTGTCAAGCTGTAAGAATGATAGGTTAACTTTGCAGACAGGAAACGTTGCAAATAGTTTCACTTCAGATTGTGTTTTCAAAAAATCATCAAATGCCTGGCTGTCAAAGGTGAGTCATTTTCCATGTGTCCTTTTTCCCAGTAAGCAGTACTGGAAGGGTCTGGTGACCCATGCTTGGGAAAATTTGACAGTGGGGCAAGCTTGAAAAAAACAAAATCCAGCTCCTTCATTTGTCACCACCTATGTCCTCCTCTATTCTCTTTCCTAGGTTTTCTCCTGTCTCTTTTTTCAGCCATCTTCCCTCTCCCTGCTCCCAGTGCCAGGACCGGCCTGTGGTGCAGCAGGAGACATCCCGAAGCTCTGCGTGGACATGGCTGCAGCCTGCGTGTTTCTCTGTTAGTGGAAGACAATAATAGTGGACGTAGCTGGTAAACTAGAGCAACTTCTAGGGGTCAGTGCTGACTGGAGTCATGATGGAGAGTTTTTTAAGGGGCTGCTTTGCACTCTCCAGGAATTCTTGGTAGGGACCCCAGAGAAATGGGCAGAACCAGCTCCATCTCATCTCTGAGGCATCACGACAGACTCGGGCTCTGGGTCCCCTGCCTCGGTAAAGCAGGATCTCAGCATGCACAATGGCACACTCATTGCCAACATTTTAACAAATGGCTTCTCAAAATTTGCCCTTGGGCTGTTACAACCCCTCTGCAGTAGAGAGGCTTGTATTTGTAGAAGTAAGTGGAGAAGGAGGAATGCTGCTTAGCCAACAAATGCATGTTAAATGCTCTTCCTGGAAATGTCTATACTTCCACACATTATTTGAGAGCAGATGAATGTGGCACAGGGTTTTCAGGTAGGAAGACAGATGGAACATCCTGCTTAAATATATATATATAAATAAAAATTCCTGCAACTCAGTGCAGCTTGCCACGTTTAAAAAATGAAATGTCTGTGTGGCCCTAGGGATGAGTCTTTTCCAACAGGAGCAAGATAGTGGTAGGCTTGAAGGCTTGAAGATGATCACTTCCAGAGTTCCTTGTAGCTTGTAACACAGGAGTCCCTTGCGTGAACACACGCTGGAGTCATGCCCCACTTCTCTCTTGCAGGAATGCCAACAAATAGATCTTAAAAACCCAAACCCAGAAGTTCCCTGTTAGTTGCAAGTATTTGCTACTAAGCTTTTTGCACCCCCCACCCCTTTTTAATGCTGCATGACCTGCATGACATCTCAGCCCCTTCTTAATCTGTAGATGCTATCTCAGGGATTTTTGGATTTATTCTTGGGAGGTTCCTTTCCTTCCAGATGATGGGACAGAAAGAAGAGGAAAGTAGTTTTCATTTATCATCTCGGGGTGCAGTGGAGTCCTCCTGGGCTCTTTATGATCTGCCCCTTTCTGTGTGAAGATGGCGGGCAGGGCTCGCTTTTCCATCACCTGCCCCAAGCCCCACAACAGGCCTGTGGGGCAACTGGGCGAGAGGGGAGGCTCTGCCTCTCTCCCGCCTCCCTGCTCAGCTGTGCTTCCCAGGATCGCTGGAGTGTGGAAGGCAGCCAGCCAAAAGTGACAGCCTGGGCTGGAAATAGCAAGGATGGGGAAAGTCGGCAGGAGATTTCATGCCAAAATTTGAAGCAGAATATTTTACCAGAGCTGCTAGCAGCCCCAACAGAGATCAGGCCCCGATTGTCTGCAGTATTGTGTGAGCGTGTGTATTGTGTATGTGTGTATGTATATACATCCACCCACAGAATGAGACTCTGCTTATCCTCAAGAGTCTACTACGTACATGGACAAAGGTAGAAGAAAGGAAATATTATTTCCTGTCTTCCAGATGGGGCATTGAATTTTGTGTCGTTATTGTGATTGTGTAAATGAGGTAATTGCACGCACATGGTCTGCTTTAGGATTGGTGAGTGCACTTTTTGTGGTCAATATATTCAGGGACTTACAATTGTGAGCATGAAAATATACACATAGCTGTTATAATAAATAGTCTCTATTTTAAAAATGACATTAAGAAGATAAATAGTACATAGTTTACTGGGGAAGGAGGCGGGGAGGGGAACATCACTGACAGCTTCCTGGCAAAACGTTTAAAACACTAGAATACAGGCACCAAGCTGACACACAGATAAACATTGCAAGGGCACTGGGGTAATGAAAAGAAGAATTTTGGTGGAGCTGCCTGCCTCCAACTGCTCGAACAAAGAAACAAACAAAGGAAAAATTAACAATTTTAGTAGTAAGTTATGCGGAAAGCTAACAGAACATGCAGCTTAGTCTCTCAAAATGAAACTAAGCATGATGTTGCAAAAGCACTTGCCAACTAACTAGGGCTGGATGCTGAGGAGCAGTATTCTGTACTAGAGATAATAGATGCCTGTATGTTTTCTTTCAGTCCTGTGCAAGGTGTGCAAGCTGAGGATGTGCATAAACTGGTAAATTTTCTTGGTAATTTTGAAAGCATTTTGACTAGTAAGTTTCAGTTATGAACTGTAACAATTAGGCAAAATGATTACTTGAACTTGGTAGTAATTTTACAAGTAATCTTGAACTACTATGCTATGTATGTGTACTAGAGGTATCTCTCTCAGAAGTCGGCACAGGAGCATTTCGGACCTTCTCACTGATCCTTTCCAGTTGGGCACGTTAGAATTACTGGACTGGTAGGTCACTGCCACAGCTCCGCTCCTGCTGGGGCAACAACCCAGAAGATCATCAGCAAAACCATCCAGAACAGAGCCATGCAGTGAATGGGTCACAGTAAGCATTCAAGGACTTTATAATCAAAACTACCACACGTCTAAGTACAACACGTGGTTTTGTACTGTAAGTCTGTAATTCTAATGCACTTAGTGGAATTAGTAAGGACCTCCACTGCCTAGTTAAAATCTGTGCTTGGTAGACTGACTGTTTCAGTGTTGTCAAGGTGTCAGCCAATAATTCTGAAGCTGCTCTAAGATTTTCTGTGGAAGAGAAGACTCCAAAATATGCATGGCTTTTGCCCTTCTTTCAGGAAGGGAATGATTGTGGAGTACAGTACATGTTGTTGGGCTTTTATATTTTTTAATGACTCATATTTTGGACCTTATGCCTGTCTGTCTGTCAATGCCAAACAGAAATTGCTACTTAGGTCGAACTGCTGTTTTGGTACTAGTAGAAGCAGACATCAGTTTTGTCTATGGATTTCACAGCTATGCATTTTTCAGAGTGAAGTTCCCTCTTAAGGCTATTGCTGACATGTAGCTGTGGCAGTGTTATACTGGCTTTTGGTGCTACCTCTGCCACGTTACTTGCGCACGCACAGTTGTGGGATATAGCTGCTGAGCTACGTTTCAGATGTAGCTGCTTTTTTTGTTCGTGCAGGCTCTGACTACAGTATCTTCTCCTCCCAGCTCCTGCTTTCGGCCACCTGCTGCTGCTGCCGCAGTCTCCTGGCTCTTCTCAACCCTTCTTACCCACTGGTGTGATTCTACCTCCTGGCCTGCCCCTGGCCACTGCCAGCTCTGCTCCGTTCCACTTCTCTGCAGGGCTGTTTCCTAACACCCACCCCTGGGGCCCTTGCTTACTGCTTCCTGATGAGTGCGGGCTTTGGAGAGGAGCCTCAGCTCACGCCTAGCAGACATTTTCAGCCTGTGTTCTGCTCCGTGCCTCATCTCAGATGCTGGTGTGCCTCCAAAGTGAAGCACGCTGTGCTGCTTCCCAGTGCCTTGGAGGCATGCACGGGAACAGGAGACCTGCTAGCTCAGGTGCCAGAAGGAGTCTGGCACCAGCACTGAGGTGCTACAGGCCGCTCATCCCTTCCCATCAGGTAACTGAGTGAGTTGAAGCATCTCTGTGCCGCACAAAGTTTGCACAATTTAAGTGTCTTCCCTTTACAAGAACAGCCATGACCTACCAGATGGTGCTGAGCACGGAAATTGTTAGATAAAAGTAAAGGGGAGCGTGCTGGTTCAGGTGCCTGCTGGTGTAACTCCATGTGTGCAAGACTTCAGTGAATTTCCTTCAGTTCTTATCAGCTGAATACCTGACTCTCTGCCTTTAACCCAGGGCACCGAGACTTCTAAAGAAGAATCTTTAAACCTAGTTATGCACAGATACTCAGATCCTGAGCTACAGCCAAAGGTGTGGGCTGAGGGAGAAAGCACAAAAATGGCTTTAAGCTACTTTTGAAGTTCTTCCATATCTGTATTATTTGGTTTGCTCTGATTTTTAAAAAAAGAAATATTAATACTTTAACATGCAGAATAGCTAGATATGAGCTGGTTAGCAGTTATCTCAGGGTCTTTACTACCAGCTAAGGTCTGGAAGGCCAAAAGCCCCTTTTAAGGCTACTATTTTCTTCCTTCCCATCCTCCTGAGGATTTCCTGCAGGTAAGAGGAACCTTAAAATGACTTATTTTGTTGCTCAGTTCTGCAAGGGCTTTGCTCACAGGAACAGCACGACTGAGCACAGCATGAGAGTTAGATTTGGTTTTTACTTACATAGATAACAGGATGGTTTCTGTGAAATTTTCCAATCCCTTTTGAATTTATCCTATTTTACAGTACATATATGACATACAATCCAACACCACATTTCTTTTTCTCTGAGCCACTGTTCTTGTCTTTTGGTTTTATGTTTGGTTTTGTTTGGTGGGTTTTTTTGGGTCAACTATTTTGCCCAAACTTTGTATTCAGAACAGTTGATGCCACCCTGAAACTCTCTGGTAATCGAAGGATGTTCTTACATGTTGTACTATTTTTTCCTCTTACCACCGATCGGTTTGAGTTGATATTCATGCTCTGAATTAACAGAAGTTAGTTGCAGCACCCACATTTCATCATAACTGTACATATGGTTTAGCTCACACAAAGAAGAGACGAGTTTTTATTTAGTAGCTAGAAAGAGGTATTTTACTGAGACTTAGAAGCAGACCGTTCAACCCAGAGCTACTGGCCTTACAGTTACATGGATTTATAGGTTTTTACTGTCTTGTAACTACAGTGTTACAGTATCCAGACCTGGGATTATTCCTTTGTCCTTCCTGCAAGTGTCTGCAAGGGTGTGAAGGGAGTGGAAAAGACACACAGTTGGTCAGAAACTAATTCCGCCTTCCCCATGCAGGTCTTAATGGTGGTGAAGGACCCTAGCAGAGGGGAGAGAGGACAAATATCCTGTATGTGCGGATGACATCCATGCTCACAGCCTAGATTAACTGGCAGAGCTATCTAGGTTCCAAAGGAGGTATTTCCAGCCCATGGGAATGGGCTTATTTCACTGCTGTGATCACAGCACAGGAGAAACAAGGTGCAAACTTCTCAGCATCCCTGGAGCAGCAAGAACTGATGGTTGTCTGGTGGGGAAAGTAGCAATATATTGCTTGGTGCCTCGGAAAGAAGACGTAAAGCCTACAATCCCGACGATGATCTGAGCCCAGGGATGAACCCTGTTTAGTGCTGCACCATAGTCAAGCCCTTTCCATTGTTTGCAGCCCTGAAAAGCTGAACCCTCTGCTGCTGCAGCTGCTGGGTTTGCTAAGTCAGGACCTTTCCCCACGGGCAAGCTTCCCACTTTGCTTCTTGCATGACCCAGCTGTTTTCTCTCTCCTGCCTTGCAGAACCAGCCCACCTCTCCCTGTCATGTTCCCTCCTTTACTCTTCCTGTGTTGTTTACAGAAATGCACTCGGGCTGTGCCATTACCCCTCACCTCAGTAAGGGGAGTTGGAGTAGGAGGTCAACAGACTGGGATCGCATTCTGCCCAAACTGGTTCACCTGGATGCTGGTTCCCAGCCAGCCTCCCTGTGAGCTGGGAGAGGGGCAAGGCAAGAAGGAAAAGCAGGAGAAATCGGGAGCAGCAGGACTTGTTCTGAAAGAATTAGGGAAAACTGCTCCAGGCAAGCAGGCTGGTGTGGGCTGTGGTTTCTGCGTCTGTCACCAGGAGGGAGCTGGGGTAATGCACAGTTGTCGGACAGCCTGCCCTTCCTCCTCTGGGTGCTCCTCGGTCCCAGGGCAGTTTTAAGGCACTTGGCATCCAATGCAGAGGAAGAGGTGGATTAGGGAGAAGAGGAGCCAAGGAGCAAGTTGGTGGGAGGAGGGCTCTGCCAACAGAGGACTTCAGAGACTGGCAGCACCTAATGTGGACGCAGCATGGGATGGCAGCTAGCACTCCTCCTTCTGCGGGGAGCAGCCCTCTTTCAAGTTCTCTCCTTCACTGCTATGCTTGTTGGTCTTGACCTGTTACCTGTGTTTTCCACAAAAGCTTGCTCTTTCCAGGCTGGCTAGCAAGAAGGCTCCTTCTCATCTCCCCTGCGCTCAGACCCTGGAACTTGAAGGAGCTCTCCCTGCAAAGCCTAGGCTCAGCCTGACACTATTAAACACCCCTAAAGCCAGTGTTTTTTCAGAAGCCGTATTTATGACCCCATATAAATTAGATACAGATTGCTTAATTTGCATAGGTGCCAGACAGAGAGATGCACAAAGCTTGCCAGGTATGCCCAGACACAAGGGAGGTGGGCATTGCAAGAAGGAGGAGACAGGGCGCATGTTCATGTTCCTGTGGAGATTGCTGCTGGCAAGGCAAAAAGGGTTTAGTGGAACCCAAAGAGTTTCAGATCAAAGCTGTGAAAGGGCTTTAAAACCCATCTCGCTCTCTGCCTGCCTCGCACCAGCACTCTCTTAGGCTTTGCTTTAAGCAAAAACTTTCACTGTGGTCAAATTACTGTACGTGTGAAGAAGCTGCCGGCATGAGGCATCTACAGAAGGTTTTGGCACATCAACTGAATATGAGACATGGTGGTTGGACTCTGCCAGGTTTAGCAGCGATGGTTACATGTTGCCTACCTCCCATCTCCTCCACCTCACTGCCAGGGGCCATTGCCTCTGCCCTGGTGGTGGCGCATGGCCTCATTGCCTCTGCATGAGCGGTGGCCAAAGGAGGGGCTTGCTGTCTCAGCCCCGCCAGTGCCCAAGCCAGACTCAGAGGCGAAACTGCCCTCATCAGCATCTGCTCGTTTCCTCTGCTGCTGGGACAGACGGCACTGGAAGAGGGTTACGGCAGACACGGGGGAGGTAAAGCGTTAAAGATTGCTGCTGTTCAATCCAACAGAGCCCATCTGTCAGAGCCCTTAAAATGCATTCAATCCCAAAATGGAGGTTTCTGTCACAAATCAAGCAGGTTTAGTTTGATGCTATTTAGTAGGTTCTGCTTATGACGAACTGAAAACTTGGACAGGCACCCTCTGCCAAATCTCGACGGGCAGTTTAATGCGTTAACACAACCAACTTGCTACTCTTCCCCCCAGAGCAGAACAGGATGGGTACCATGCCTCACCCCTTCCCGCTCACAGCCCAGCGTTTTGGCTTAAGCCAATAATACAGGTGGGCTTGCACTAAGACACCAAACGGTAAATGAGGATGTCCCTCACAAACGCCTCAATCCTGCTTTGCTTCCTGGCAAAAGAGACAGAAACTTTTCTTGACTGTGATATATTAAATGTTTTTCGACAAAGGTGACATTTAGAAGGGGAGATCCATCAGAGCTCTGCACACTCTTTTCTCCAGAATGAGAGGATCTATGTAGATTTTAAGATGTCTTAAGTTGTTCACGTTGTCTTCATGCCTTTAGCTGATTCATCTTGAGTTTTCTAAGTGGCGATATGGCAGAAATTTGCTAAAAAGCCAATGGAAATTTTGCCCGTAGACAAAAGGCCAACTACGAATAATTGTTGTGAAGGCACCTGTTAACAAGGGAGGTTACTTACATCCTCTTTGTTTTCATCACTTCTCTTTGTTAAGCAGAAGGCGCATCGGAAATTCTGCTGTCTGAGGACGACAGCAGATTGGGGATGTGGTTATCTGCCTCCACTTACTACACTCTCAACACTCCCTCTCAGAGGCTGAGTGGGATGGCTAGAAAATAGGGAGGATGTGGTTTGTGAATTCTGAATCATTACAGTTTTACCCCAATATTCTTATTTGTGCCAATTAAACAGTTCCAGCCTAGTAATTAGACTGTAGCTGGTCTCAGGCTCTGTGGGCCTTGACACTAGCTTCTTAAATTTCAGGACTAACCAGAGTAATCACATCAAGTTTTTGTAATTAACAGTTCTACTGAACTGATACTCAATCAAAGGCCAAGCTGAGCAACAGCATTTTAGAAGACATTCTGTTACTTCCACTCCTGTTTTCATTTCTTCCCTGGGGAACTGTAAGTCCCACACTAATTCTTTTTTGTAAAACCTTGTAGCAGAGTAAGACACAGGCTGCACACTAGAAACAGATAATGTGAGTGAAGATGTTCCAGCAATTTGATCTTTGCTGTTTTAACCTGCCTTAGAATGGAGGATAGATTAGACGGCCTTCAGAGATCCCTTCCAGCCCTATTTTTTCCAGTCTTTGTAGTATCTATGGGAACATGATGATCAAAAAGGTGTGCGCCTCTTGCTTCCAAAGATTTATTTCCAACTGGTAAACCAATTAACTACGTGAGTTGAAAAAAAAAAAACCAACAAAACACAACCAAAAAAGCAGAACAACCCAAAAAAACTTTAGGAGGCTTCCAGAACATTAAATATGTGCCTCAGAATAGCCAAGCTCTATTTCACACAGTAGAGATGCGATTAATATTTCTTCTCAGATCAAGCTAGAGCACTTGGAAAGAAACCTGTGGTAGTTTGTCAGTTTTTACACTAGTCCTGCCTGGCCAGGGGTTTCAGCTGGTACTTGGGTCCGTTCCCTGCTGTGCCTGGGTAACAGTGAGTGAATAGAGCAACAAGCGATTAGTGCCGGTTCCTGCAGGACCCTGAGAGGTGCCTTTTGGAGATCTCTCAGCAGAGTTCAGTTCTGTCGGGTGACAGGATTATCAGACCAAACAGGGATGCACCACATCCCACACATATTGCCTATGAGAACTTGTGCTTACATCCTGAAGTTGTGCTGCTGACTAAGCACCAACTCCAGTAGTATGTACAGGATCAGATATTGATCCTTTATGTAGTTTGAGACCAAACTCCAATTCACTCATACATTCAAGCTTAACTTGGTTTGATGATGACCTTGTCCAGTGTTTTCTCAAGTTACAGATTAGCTGACAGGTATGAACTGGTAGTTACAGTAATGTTAACCTTTTTCCTAGCTAATGCATCACTTCTCCCTGAAATCAATTTTCAGGCTTTGGACCACCCTTACCCTGAAAGCTGAGCAATACTAGAATGCAACAATCTCAAATGCTGTCACAGCACATCTTAAATTGCCTACACCTCATGGCAAAATCCAACAGATGCCTTACTTAGAAATGCTTTGGTGTAGGTATGTAATTCTGTTTTGTTTCCTTAACACGTTTCTATGAAAACTGGGTTACGGTTTAGGATTTAATCTTCTGTGTATTCCTGACTTCAGTCATAATCTTTGTCCACATCAAAGTTAGCTGGGACATCATCATCACAGTGCACACACCAGATTTGAAGATGATCTTTTCATCTTTTTTTTTTTTCTGTAAAGATCTAAGCAGAAAAATAATTAAAAGAGCCTACCTTCATTTCACTGAGGTGTCATGTGCAAATTTTCTCATCCTTTTAGAAGTATTCTTAGTGTGAATTGATTTTGTGGTGTTGATTCTAGAAATGTTGTCTGTAAGCAGTTATGTTTTGTGCAATATATTAAATAGTAAAAAGGATCTGGGTGCATGTATTTATAAAAAATACAATAATTCTTTTATTTGACACATCATTTTCTGTAACACATCTATTTATCTATTTATAAAGCATACACATATATATACATACACACATAACCCTAGACATTCAATCAACCAAGAGGTAGTGCTGGTTACAATACTGCACTTGGTTTTCAATTCTATGTTCTCACTAGAAAAGATTATAATGACCCTGCAGTTGTCTTTTCCAGTGCGGAACAGCATATACACTTGAAACTTACTGGGAAAAAACACTCCATGAATTTCCATGAGTAGCTGAAAAGCTGAGTAACAAAATCCGTGAAAGATGCATTGTAACAACATACAGAATAAAAAAACTAGTGGCTTATACCTTAAGTTACATATTCACTACAGGAAAGTAGATTTAAATTCAATTTCAGAAGGCAGTCACCTGCCCTAGCTGAAACAATGCCTTGTCTTATGTTGGTTTTAAGGCGGTTGTATTTGAGCTATTGGAAAAAGAATCCCAAAATAAGCAAACCCTCTCTTTTCTTGGGAAGTTGCTCATTGTTCCTTGCTTCAGAAGGATCCAGGACGCGGTGGACATATATATACCACAAATCAAAGACAAGAATGTGATTAATAGGCTACCTGACCTTTCCCAGGGAAAGACAGCAGGGAGGGCTGGAGACGGCTGACATGGAGAAGGGCTGTGCGGCTTCCTGGGCATATCTGTAGTCAGAGCAAGAACTGCATTTACCCATCTTCCCAGAATAGTTTCTGAACTCTGTATTCGCCAGTCTTTTATGAGTTGTCTGCAAATGCCTAAGGGTTCGCCTACGTGCCATTTTGGGGATTAATTTAACTGTAGTTCAGTTCAGAAGGAGGTAGCCATACAGGTACATGCTACAGTGACAGAAGCACCGTTAACCTGATATAACTGCATCCACTCTAACAGGGCATGAAGTAATTTTAATGATATTTGTAAGTTAAAACATTACAAAAATATGTCTAAAACATCCCTGAGAGCAAAGATAACGGATGACTGAGCAAGAGCTTGTTGGAATACTTTGGTGTTAACAGTGCTAGGGTTGGTATAGAATAAACTCCGTTATAACTTAAAAATAATGTGATAAATCTTTCAATTTATTTTTGTTGTGACTAGTTTGTCTTCATCTCCCTCATCAATGTGTGGCTGCTTAACAATAATTAAAGCTGAACCTTATGAAATGCGTTTATCCAAAATGATTTCTTAGAAATCTTAGCTTCCCATCAATTGCTTTAGCCCACATGGTATCGCAGGTAGGGACTCATCTGCCTCGCCAGAGTAAAGAGAACAATTTAGATCATTTCCCTGGAGGTCTCAGTTAGCACTTTTTACCACCATGAAATGCTCTAAGAATTAAAGGATGACAGAAAACTCCCTCAAATCACATTTTAAAAAGCATTTTCCAAAAGTGACTATGTTAGTAGACTTTATTGCCACCAGAAAGCCTCTGTTAATCTTACAAAGCATCTGCAATGAATAATCTTCCCCTCCCCCATTCTTGTTTGCTGCCAGAAACAGCTTATAAATGCTCAGTTGAAAACTCTGCCAAATTTTGCTTTTAGGCACACTGTTGTAAATAAAGAATATTTCTACCGATTTTGGTAGAATTACTCCAGATTTACGTGGATACAAGCGAAAGCCAAATTTTGCTTGGGTTTTTCCTCATCAGCTGCCACTCGGTGCCCTGGTCAGCACCAGAACTGTCGCCTCTGGTGGAAGGCAAGTGCTTGTGCCGAGTCTGCCCATTGTTTGATAAATTATTATAAACAGATTTGAACAAATATTTCTCTACAAAACAAACTGGTCATCGGGCTCCAGGCTCTATTCTCCTGATGCATTTTACAGGAAATAATATCAAGTTAGCTATTATGAAACTACCCCCTCCTCACACACACGTAATTGCTTCCAGCTTGCTGATTATTACCCTCTCCCTAACTGATAGAGTGAGAAGAGAAATAAAAATATCTCCATACAGTGGGCCAAATCCTCATCTGGTATAAATCGACATAGCTCCATCAAAGTCAATAAAACCATGTTGATTTACACCAGTCGAGGAGCTGATGCACTATAATTTTTTTACTTGCTTTTAAAAATAAAACCTTATGTGATTGTGTAACCAACATTGCAACAGAAAACAGCATTTTCTTTTGTGAAGTCAAACATGTGCCCTCCCTTTGACTTTCAAACATTTTCACTTAGACCTTCTACAGCTTTTTTTTTCCTCACCTTCGGGCAGAATGCTCCCACCACCCTTTTTACCGGGCCAGCGTCATAAGCGAGGTACAAACTGGGCTGAATGATGATCGGACACAAAATAATTCTGTGGAGTAATGAGGATAAGGAATGAAATGGTATCGCTACTCTTTTGCACAAAAGCGGGAAAAGGGCTAAGCAGAGCGAAAGATGAGAAACTTATTTCTCTGCCGACATTCTCTCTGATCTCCACGACACTTTCCGGTTAGCTAACAGCAATCAGTAATTCCACCCAGGAATGACAGTACTGTAAACTACTATTATAGATTAAATTTCTTAAATCATCTTTAAAATAATACGATGAGACTTATCAGTTTTACTAAATCTGATAGAAACTATGTGCTCTGCCTCAACAAACTCAGATTTCTAAAGTCTGTCTTCGGTCTTCGCTAAGGGCTGTCAAACACATGGTGAATTCTTTGGGAATACTCTTTGTCTCTTGTTCTGATCAAGAGCACAGAGAGATGTTCCACGGCAAATCTTGTACATTCATTGCAGGGGTTCTAGGCGTTTCAGTGTGGTGCATTGTCAAAGAAAGGTCTGGCCTTTCCCAAAACCCTCATTTTTTGACTGGTTGTTTCAATTGATCTGTATATTCAGAAATTCATTATGATTTCAATAGCATCATGAAAAATCTGAACAATTTTATTGTTAATGCTGACATAGTTTTGTACTTGTTCAGCAAAGGCTTTTAAGAAAACTTTTATTTATTAATTCTTGGTATTTAGCAGCCCCTAAGAGCATGCTGGCAGTTTTATTAAAGTTAATGGTGATATATGCAAGATCATAGCCTTTATTTCCAATAGCTTTTTTGAACACTGTAACAGATTAAGGTGTAATAAAAAGTTGCAATAACAGGCATTTCCAAATGATTTTGTGCAAAATCTGGGCAAGATTAAGCTCACTTTAAACTACATATTCCATTGCCTTTAATAACTTCTTGAAAATCATTCTATGATGGGTGGAATTCAGTTGCAAAGACTGAATTCTGAAAAATTAGAATTCAGTCACATATTTTGGTCTCTGTTTTACTATACGTTTTTTAATTCATAGGCCAGTCTGAAATGCATTCAGAATTGACTGGAAAACTTTTTATAGTAAGACTTGAAAATTTCCTTATCATATTTGGTAGGTACAACTGCACTACTTATTTTGATTTGGAAAAGATTGCTTCTCTCTATTAAACGGTGAACCCTTTGGTTTTGGGACCCTGCTTTTACTGTAACCATCATTTTGGATTGCAGCCTTTATTTTGTAACGAGGGTTTGCCACCTGGTTGAATGAATGACTGAGATGTTGATGCAGAGGAATCCAGTTCAGATTCTTCATTACCTGTCTGTTTCCATTGCAAGATAGGACTTGAAAACAGATCTAACTCCTGGAGAAAACAGTGGTTCCCCAAGCACCCTATAAAAAGGTATTTATAGGCAGGCACTCTCCAGATCTGTGCAGAGGAAATTAAAATAAAACACAAATTGGCATACACTTTCCATTCACTCGGGACTGAAAGAGCAGCTCTGTCTGTAAATATAGGTGGTGGTAGATCTTGCCAAACAGTTCTGTCACACGTAGGGTAGGACAGCCTTGCACAAGATGAGCAAGAAGTGTCAAGTCCTGCTGGGGACAAACAAAAGTTATTCGAAAAGTCAGGTCCTCTTCTCCCTGGTACTGACAGAGACCAACAAGTCGCTCCGCTCCAAAACCACACTAAAAGACAAGGAATTGAAGAGAGGTTTTCTTGGCTAGAAAGAGCAGTCCTTCCCAGGGCTGTAGTTCAGGCTTGCTAGGTCTTGGGAGGAGGTTTCTGGGGCTGTGGGAGGCTGGCTTTCAAGCTGCCAGTTTTATAACCCAGAGCAGTCAAGAGGCTGCTCTCCACAAAGCTGACCCCGTTTCCTACATCATAGCAAAAGCAACAGTCACATGCCAACGTCCACGCTTGCGAGGCTTGAGCTTTTCCTGGAAAAGTCACAAATTGCTCTTTGAGGAAGTTGTGTCAGCTGGTATCGAGATGGATGATTTGGATGCTGTAACCACAGACCATTTGCCAGCCGGAGACCTGTCTGGTGCGGTGCCCCATTTTTGGGGAGCTTAGCTTCAGCTCTGATTGCTGAAAGTTTGTCAAAGCAGAGTGTTTCCAGTGAAACACTTAAATCTCAGAGCTTGTTTCAGCAGAAAAAGCAAATCTAACCAGCTCCAACCTAAGGTTCCTTCCTCCAAGCATAAATCACATATGGAATAGGCATAGAAGATCTAGGTAACATCTCAGACATGCTTTTCTTTTTATCTACAGCAAAACTTTTATTCCAAAGTATGGCAACAGAGATCGAAAAAAAAAGCACGGCACTGCCTTGCCTTAAGCGTGCTGAAGCTTTGTGGCATCTTTAGACTGGATTCTTGGCTTTGGAGACTAGAGAAACCTGAAAGTGCTGGATATGAAGTCAAAACAGCTTGTTACCCAACTTGCTTTCTTCTACAAAGAATTGAAATATTAAGAACATAGGCAAGTAATGCTTGGATACAACTCCCTTTGTTTTGTCGAGTTGCATTTGTTTGTCTGAAGCCAAACTGGGTGGATAATTTTGCATTCTTTAGCTTAGCAGTGAATTGTGTAGTTCTGAAACTTGAATAAGATAAGATCACAAACAAGTAAAAACATGTGTAGGCTGAGGAATCAATATGTTTCGAAGTAACAGTTGAGAAACAAATTATTCCTGTACGAATATGCTGAAAACTAGGTTTAGGGATTCTGCTATAGCTGATAGTATTACTAACGGCTAAAGCAATATTACAAGGAATTTGAGCCGCCTTCATAGTTAGATGCTAATCATGCCATCACTTAGAAATAAGGTACTCAAAAGGCTGATAATGGTAAACTGCAACATTAGGGATTTTTTAAGCTTCTCAGTCTTTGCATAATAATTAGATCTTAACAACTGTAAGTTGTTTTTTTAATCACTCATGCTGAGGTCTGCTCTTTTCGTTTACCCTGAAATTTTCAAATATTTTAGTTGAATTATTCAGAACAGCTACTCTGTTGCTACGATGTTCCTATTTTTCAGTTCAGGACTGAACGTCTTTGTCACTGAAGAGTGGCAGGATTCCTGCTAACTTAATCACATTCAGACCTATACCATGCCTAACATGAGAAAGCCATTAATAACTAGCTTATACCAACCGAAGTGTGTTCTGTCAGTGATGACACATGTTAAAAAAAGTTCCCTCTGAATGAAATCTACATTTCTGTACTGAGTTATTACTTGCTGGGAGCCACTCTTTCAGTAACTCTTATGCTTTGCTGAAACAAAACACTCGTTGACCTTGAGAAACACCTGAATAAGCCATGCTTAATATGATACAATTCAAGAATAATAAAAAGCAATAACTGAAAACTGTAGGCTAGCAGCAATATAGTTTTCCTTTGCCACCAGAATCTGACTTTTCTTCTTTCAGCCTCTGTTTTACTTAGGGCATTTAGGAATGGTGTAGGACTCAAATACTTGACTTTTCAAAAATAACCCTCAAAATCTTCAGTCTCTGTTTCTGGTACATAATTCACTAGGACAGAACTAAACATCTCCTGTTTATATTTCTCTCTATATGCTGAAGTCTCCTGTGCGCTGCCTTTGTCTACAAGCAAGCCATATCTGTACTATAAACATCGGTGTATTTATAGCACAGAATTCCCCAAATTCTCATCACCTCACCAGATGACTGACTTTTTAAAAAAGCTACGCATGCAATAGCAGTCTCATCCTCTCTGCAGGTATTTGTTTTGTCAACAGCATTCTGTAGAGAAATGCTGTGTTGACAGGAACAGGGACAGGTTATTGAGTTATGAGGCTGTGGAACAATTGTGGTAGGCAGGACTCGGCAGCTACGAATAGAGCAGTAAACCAAGAAGGGTGTCAGTTCAGTCCTTCAACAAAGTCAGGGTGACTCAAGTAGCATGTCGAGGCACACTGTGCAGAGACTTACCTGCTTAGTTCTACATAAAGTATTAAAACAAAAAAAAAGAAAAAAACATTCATGAATCATCAGGGCTACATCTTCTCGGTGAGGATCACACGAATAGTGTTTCAGATGGAGTTTGGACTAGAGGCCTCAACTGAGAACATGCGAGAAGCTCCCAGTCCAGTTTGTTTTTTACGAGTCGGGGGAGAAGTGCTGATTAAGGCAGCTATGTAACTTACAAAAGGAAAATCCTCACACCTGATGTTAAATGGCAGAGGAAAGAGAAGAAATAAAAGAAGAATGACCTACTTTTTAACCTATTTAACAACAACTGTAAATATTTTTATCTACATGCCCCTGAAGTTCCAACTTTATTTTCTTGGAGGTTTTTAAACAGCTGTGAAATCACTTTTTACTTGCCAATTACAGTATAACTTTGAATAATCAACAACTACAGCCACTCCAGAAGAAAAGCAAGCCGGCAGCTGAGCATACGTGTTAAAAGGTATGTTCATGACTGGATGATTAAGAGCAGAAGCTGGAAGGGATCAGAGCTGGAAGCAAAGGTAAGGCCAGAGACAGTAAGTGGGACTGGGACATACAGGACAGAAATGTTGTTTGAAAGAAGGTAAACTCTTGTAGTAGTTCTAGGACCCTCACACATGTAGTGTGAGAAGCCACCATCATTTGCAAGGGAGTGGGGCTTTCTAGCCTGGGTAAGCCTGAATGAAACTTTAAATATGGTCAAATATGGTAATTTTTGTTAGAACGTGGCCTGGTCCTGTTCTAGGAAGACTTACGGTGTTGTGACTTGATCCTATCACTTACAGGTCAATAATTCCTAAGTCTTGTCTTTTCAGTGCATTGCCCGCTGTTTGTTCCACATCTGGGATCCTTCTGGAGCAGTAGGAGCTTCTTTAGATCCCAGAACTGGTATCTCTGCCCTTCTGAGTTCCCAGTGGTCCTCCAAGTCCCTCTTGCTCCTCCAACCCAAGTCAGGATGTGCTGTAGCCATCTCCCCGTTTTCTGGGGCAGCAATCCACAACCATGTACCCTGGGGGAAGAGAATGCACTCCTGGGGAAAGGCTGCATAGCAGTGGTGGGAGGAGGTGGCCTCCTGTGAAAGGAAGAAAGGGGCCACCACTTGGAAGAGCAGAAATCTCACTCCACGGGCCTCTTGCCCAAGCCATTCCAAAGTTAGTCCCGTTGTAACAAGTCCATTTTCCACCCCATGGTAACACTGTTCAGTGTGTGCCATCAGTACCTGTGCTGGAGCTTTAAACATAATCCATTGAAGTCCATTGTGTGTCGCACTACGAAACTGACGGCTAAAAACCCCACTTAAGAGCTGTATTCAAAACAAAAATCAAAATACAACCTGGCATTAACAAAATCCAAATGCAATTCATACAGCAATACAGACGCGGTCTTTATTTTTTCTGCAAAGTTTAATGTGGGCTTAGCTTGAAACATACCATAATATGCATTACATGTTATGAATAAGAAAACCACTTGTGACAGAGTACCCGATGGCATCTGCCATTACAAGTTACTTAAAAGCATTCTTAAATACTATAAATATCCCAAGGAATGTGACTTCTTTCTTCCCCCAAAACTTTTTATAACATCAGAGCAAACTAACTATTGATGTACGCTATTGCTGTAAAACTTGATGTGACAGTCCAATGCTGAGCTGTGTTTCTGATTGATAAGGATGCACTTAAAGTAACACTAGCAATTTACTTTTCCCAATGATCTAAATTATTCTGGACCTAGAAATTCAAGGAACTGTAACATGTTCAAACATATAAAAAGACCCCCAACAAGGTGAGAAGGTCAACACTAACAGAAATGTTATAATTTATTAAATTGGGTAGTGAAAAGCAAGGTGAAATTCACCTTGTACAGACAACATTTATATGCCACTTTCCTTGCAGTGTGTCAGAACAGGGAGCCAGCTGAATCATTTCATGCATAATCTTTTTCTTACCTTTTCATGAGACAAAGTTCACGTGAAGTGATAAGGAGATGGAGGAAATTAGGAGAAGGTGAGCGCTGAAACCATGAGAAGAGTACTTTCAAACAGGTACCTGTGTTGTCTTTTAATTTTTTGGCTGTCACATTTTCATCACTGTCGCTGCCTGACCTTCCAAAGGATGGTACTGATTAAAATCCTTCTTTGAAACAGGTTTCATGCACCTGCAGAAACAGGGGACAGGACATGATAATCACGCCAGTGAAGCAGCTTTAAAGCGGCTGAAATCAGCATCTTTCTCAGGTGTCCTTGTTCTGTTCCCTACTCAGTCAAACCTGCAGAGAGACTAGCCTGCATTTGAGAATGTTAGCTGTCATTTTATTTTGCTAAGCAAGCCCTGCAAGTTTATGGTGTCTCTAGATAAGGTTTTTCATGTGTTACCTACTGCACCTCAAATGACTATGAACCTCTCTCTGCACTCTTTAGGGTGCTTACTGTCCTGGCAACCAAGTTAGTTTAGTTTGGGGGTGTGAAGTCCTCTTTTCCTCATAACTGGCATCACTTATCTCTTAGATGCACATTGAGTGTTCCTCCCACTAAACATCTGATTGTCCTAAAAGTGGAAAATAACGTTTTCTTCCTGGCTGTAGAAGTTATTATTGGAGTCTCTGAATTAGTGCATCTATCAGGAGGACAAAGGGGTAGTACCAGCTCTATCCTCTGAAGTATTTGTAAATAAACAGACAGTAAGCAATTTCTTGTTCCCAAATCCTGTGCTTGGCCCTCAGACCCATTCAATGCCCCAAAGGGCTCTTTCTCTTTTCTTTCTTCCTCCTCACACAGAGGAGTCAGCCCCAGGATTCGTACCTCATTGTATAAGGGCATCAGTTTTACATGACTCTAGGCAACAGAAATACAAACCAAAAATTTCTGTCTACTTGCTCTAGGCAACTGCTAGACAAGAGGGCTGTTTTTTTGTTCTGTTCTGTTTTGGGGTTGGTTTTGGTTGGTTGTTTCACTCCTGCAGGCAGTGCCTTTGCTCTTAATTCATTCACATCACCTAGGAAAATCACATGTACTGCCTGGACTTCTTGCTCAGGCCTTCAGATCCAAGCCATTGCTTTGGATAGCTGCTACCTCAATGTTTCCAGAGTTATCGCTGTACAAAGACATATACCTCGGAGAACCCTCCAGTCAGCCTGAAAGAAGAGCCAGTAGGACAGCCAGCTGTATAAATCAAGTATATGACTGTCAACAGATTAAAGCCTTTTGATGTTGATTATTAACAGTTTTGAACATTGTAAAACATTGACTATTTTGTATTACTCCACAAATTTACATTACTTCCTCACCAGACAGAAGCTTAAGAGCATGCTTGTATAAAACAAGCAACATGAACTCTAAAATGATACCTAGGCTGATTCACTACAGCAAGGAAAAGCAAACATGCCCGAACCCTATCTGTTGACATTAAAAAAAATAATAGTTTCTCACTGCTGATTCAATCCTATCTCCAAAGATGAAGAATTAAAAAAAACCCCCAAAACCCAAAGCAAAAACAACAGGAAAAAAAAGGAAAGGTACAGTGAGCATTTTAACTATCTTGGGGTTTGTTTTGTTGTTTAAAGAATTAATCAGCTGCTCCTAACCCAGGGGGGAGCGTTCCCTGAGGCAGAGGCAATGCAGAGTGGGCACACGCTGCCCATGTCATTTGTTCCTTTGCATGTGTTCTGGGAGCCAGAGTTCAGAAGCAGGGAAGCGTAGCTGTCTCAGTGTGTCTATGCCCTGCAGAGCTGTCCCTTAAGAAGTGAAAATAGTTATGGCCAAGGCAGTTAAACTGGCACTAGACCTGTTTTGAAGTATTGGAGTAGTGCCAAGGACCTGGCTCAACTGATAGATTTTGTTTTCAAGTTGCATAAGCGCAAATAACCTGCAAGGCTTGATTATTTTTTTAATATAATGGTTAAGTTCAGATAGGATTATTCAAATAGTACCTACAGTAGGACCCACGTAAGCATTTTTCGCTTTACCTTAATCGCCCTCCCAGGTACTGCATCTTTGCTTGTAGGCCTCTGGGTTCTGATCTTACAGCTGCTCAAGTGTTTTGATGTACTGAACACCACCGAATTTTTAAAGATCCTAAAGGGGATCCTAAAGATCCCTAAAGGGGCTTGTGTGTGTATGTGTGTATTCACTGACTCCTTCAGCAAAACTGCAGATCACATTCATCCATATTATTTTCTTTAGGAAAAAAATAATCGGGTTTCATAATGAACTAAAGAGTTATAGTATGATTGAATTTACAGGGGTAACATGCCCTCCTTCTGGATACTTTTTCATCTTGCTGCTCAATCTACATTTAACTCCTTTAGAAGTTCAAGCACACTAATGAGCTCTTCCTCTCACAGACCGTTTGCAAAGGCTTTGGAGCATACTCGTATGTGGAAAACACTTAGGTCTCAAAATACATGACTGTCACTATCTAAAAGGAATTGATAAATTACATTTGAGCGTAAAGAAGATAGCATGTAAGTCAGCTGATAGGGCTGGATTTCTAGCTTTACTAATACTATAGGAGGAAAGCATATTATATCACATATTTCAGATATTTCAAGGCAAATCTCCCTTTGGTGGGACAAGCACATACTTACACCAGTCACCTGATACAGAATTAGGCAGAGTTCCTACACAGCAAGCTCCAGACAAAAGGAACTTAATTCCAAATAACGCTAAAACTAGTCTACGCACAAAGCTTGCACCGGCTCATCTAAATCATTTTTTATGCCTACTTCATTAAACACCTTTACAACCCCAAGTTAATGTGCTAATATAATGTTTACACCTTGTTTCTCAGTGTGTCCACCTGACAGTTCACACCACAGCAGCTAAACTGATGCCGAAATAACTCTAGTTAAACTAGTTCATGGTCTGGTCTGGATGCAAAGCTCACAATACATCTAAGGATTTAGGAGTAGACGATATTAAAAAAAAAGCAGAGTCAGGAAAGTTCCCTCATGCATTCCCAAACACTGTGAAACCGTAATAGTTTACAGGGGCTTTTATCCTTCCCTAAACCCTTATGAATTGGTAGTTTAAAAAATAAAGGGACAGAAGGGACAGACTTAATTTTACAAAATGGATGGTCACACGCACAAGGTCTGTACACCATGGAAATATGAAACACCAGTTATATAGATTAATTCTGGTTTAACTGAAGAAACAAAGTCCAAATTATTCCTGGCAGCATTTTGTTGTTCGACCCCCACTGGAACTGATTACATTTTACAGCTTTCAGCAGAGGGACCTCTTAATTTCTGAGAGGTTTTATATATACTGCGTAGCGATGCCGAGCACTGGATATGATCTGGCTGCTGTACGAGGAAGAGCGCAGCTTATAGCGCCGAACCGAGTGCCGCTTCTTCACCACCAACTGAAGGGGTGGCCAAACCCTGTGCCCATAACCCACACGCTTCAGAGCTTTCATGTGGCCCAGAGCCAAAAGACACTTCCTACCCAATGTCGGCAAAGGCCTAAACGGTGGAGAGGGCCGTGGGCCTCCTTCGGGCAGTGGGTGACCTACTTCATGCCGGGCCGATGGTGCACGACTGTTGCGCCAGGGCCAGTGCTGGCAGCTGCCGAGGTTCCCCACCCACCATTTGGAGACACATGCCAGGTGCGCGGAAGAAATCTGAGGTGATGGACTGCATAGCCTTCCCGCAGCAGCCATAATCCCGAGCCGTCCTCCTCGGGCAGCCTGCCTGGTGGGCAGTGACTTTCATCCTCCCGTGGACCCACTGGAAGACGGGTCAGACAAACGGCAAGGGCTTTCCCTAAAACACCTCCTCCTGCTGATGCTCACCTCCTCGGCCTGCTCGGGTTAAGCTTTAACCAGCCACCCTATCTACAGGCGAGCACGCGGACGCTCCGCCCGCCACGAGGCTGCCCCTCATGAGCGGCTTGCGAGGGCCGAGATCGTACGGCCGCCATTTCCCCGCGCAGAGACCCCCGCGCTGGCCACAGCGGCCCTGCCCAGCGCCAGAGACCCCCGACCGCACCTGCCGCCGCCAGGGGGCGCTCCCGCCGGGCCGCCTGCCTCCAGCCCCGGGGTTGTTGACCTGGCTGGCGCCCGGAGGGCGAAGAGCCTGGGGCGGTGCTGGCGTGGCCTCCTCGCGGCCACCGCCACCCAGGCGCGCACCGCGCTGGCGGCTTGAGGGAGTCGAGGCCTCTTGGTGGGTGGATGGCCCTGTCCCGCGCAACACTGAACCACTGATGGTTTGGGCAGGCGTGAAGCGACGAGGAGGGGGATGAAGATGTCCCAGCCCTTCCTCAGGGAAGCCGCGAGCCATGTGTGGAAGCTCCCACCGTCACCCTGGCACTGCAGCAGTGCCCCGCCTCTTAAAAACCAGCTGGCGTAGCAGCGGCTTTGGCCTCGTCCACGCTCATCGCAAAACGTGTAGCTCCCGAAAGCGTTTTTCTTACAGATTCCGCACTTAGCACCAAACTCTTTTCAAATCCCACTGACGGGCCAGCCTGCAGAGCTGGTGCCTGCAGCGTCAGCCTAACGCTAAGGTACAAATTGATGTCGGCGAATAAAAGGTCTCTGGCAGGATTTACTCATTCACACAGTCGGACCAAGCTTTGCCAGCTGGCAGCGCACTGCTTCTATCTGCTTCTGCAAAGTCCTTTGGAAAGTCACAACTTTTTGTAATCATGTTTTGTGTGAGCGTTAAGAAGAATGCATATGTTTTGGCCTCAGAGATGGGCTGTGGTCACGTGCTGTTGTGGAACTCATTGAGAATCCGACCATGGGCACAGGCCCGAGCTGTGTTTCCTGGCATACCTTTCCCTTTCCTCCTCCTGATTTTTACAACAAATTGTCCTCCTGCCAGGAGATTCCTTCAGACTGTGTGAATGAAGTATTATTTGTGGGGGGAAAAAAAAGTGGTTTATTTCAACTTATGTCAGCTGTTGAACATTTTTATCCAAGCATGTGCGCATGCAATATGCACAAGTATTAGATAGTGCTGAGGTTGTAACTCCTTTTGCTGGTAAATTCTCAGTTGCACAACAGGCAAGAAATGGAGAATTGAGGTCATGCATCTGCCTTGCATGCCTAAAAACCTATCTGTGAAGCAGGAAATTCTCTCACTGAACTTCAGTTTTGTCAGAGAAGTGCAACACACCCACTCACAGACATAAGAAAACAAAAATCAAGGTAGTTCAGGGCAGTGATGGGAAGGCATGGGCATTTTTAAACCTGATCTGACCTTTTAAACCTTTCTCCTTGGTACTGACTTTAGTGGAGGTACTTGCTGAGATAAGGTATAAAAGAACTGTCTTGCACACTGTCTCCTTTTTCTTCTTATTAGATGGATTTCTGTCACTGGACCTGACATGAATCAGTGGTACCAAGTGTAACTGAAAGCTTTTAGGGGTCTAACCCACGTATCCTTTAGGGACTAGGCGGAGCTGTAGGTGACTTTTTGTTTTGCCCTAAAGGAGGCTTGCAGTTAAAGTGACTTTCTGATTTCTGGAGGACAACAGGCTGCTCGATGTGCTGTTTTAACTGTCTCTGTAAATCTGGATTTATGTACAATTTTTTATGGCATTCTGTAATTCTGGTAGCTAGGGTACAAACTTTTAAAAGGTATTTTAGTCTGAGATATTGATACCAATTCAACCTAAAACATGGGTACGTTTAGAGATGCGTAATGATAAATTGCGTCACTAAAAAAAGTTCCTATAGAACAATAAACTATGTGGATATAAGCATTTTTACAACATCGTGTCTATGTCCATGCTGTGGGGTTGTACTGAATGAGGTCTCAGGAACTATAACTTCCATGTGTTAAGGTGATCGTAGGATTGTAGAGTCTTGCCTTTGCTTTTTGTTTAGGAACTTCTTGCATGACTGGAAATTACAACTGAAATAATTTTCAGTTCTTAATTCACAAGTTACTGAATCTTTAACAATTTCATTATATCAATTGTTGTGCTAAATTGGTACTGGTAACAAAATGGTTTACATTTTCTTCCTTGCTATGAATGCTTAGCAACTGTACGGTAACAATCCTACTAACTTTCCAGCTGTCCTGTCTTCCAAAGCCAGCACAACCAAAGCACACGATGGATTTATCACCTTTTAAGTTGTTTTTCCTTTAGTTCTGCTCTACATGCATGCTTTATACAAACCAAACACATTTGACTTCTAAGAAATATGGAAATTCTGTCAGTATCTGACTTTCTCTGGAGTGCGAGGCCCCAACATGGGCATTGCGGGACAGCGGTGTCCACCTGATACATGTCTGTCCCTGGATCTATGGGAAGAGGGAGAATCATCACGTAGGCTGTGGATGCTGTAGGAGCTGTGGGAGCTCTCGTTTCGGAGGATGTCACTTGAGTATAGCATTCCCCTAAGGAATATATTCTATGGCCGTGACGTAGTATGGTGGGCTCCTGTCCAGCCTTAGGACTCAGCACAACCAGGCTTGGATCGCTCTGCCCCGCACCCTGTTAATACAAGCAGTTATGGAAAATCAGTGTCCTGCAAACGCATGAAATCAAAACTGCAGCTTATTTTGTACCCAGGGCAAGGTACCGCTTTACTCTAGCCCTCATCTACCTGGGCTGAAGTGGTGGCCAGGGTCTAAGCACGTGCAGGAGCACCGTGGCAGGGCCATTCTGCCTGCATACACCACGACTCACCCGTATGTTGTCAAGTGGGGAGACATCCGTAGTCCCTGTGCAGCCAAGGTGAGGCTCCAGCAGCTACTGGCTGTGTCATCTCTGCTCTTATTTGGCATCTACCACTGGAATAGTGCCTAGATAGTTAATCTCTTTTCCTCATCCTTCCTAAAGCCCTCTATGAGAGATGAGTAGCAAGACTGAAGAAAATAAGCTGGGGGCTAAAGGAGGCTCATATTAAATGGATAAGTTAAGTCAAAACACTAGTCACAGTCGTGAGTCATCACACGACATCACTGTTGAATGAATGACGCTATGAAAATCCAACATGGTCTGTATTTGAGCAGAATTACGTGTTTTGGATTGGCTCATCCCTGTAATCTTTGACTAAATAAGCCAGATCAGCTACTGGGCCAACTTCTCTTCATGTGCTCATCGACAGAAACTGCACTGCGTGGGATCTCTTTCAGTATGCAAGCAGGTTTGTCTAATCTCAGTATTACTGAAAAAAAAAGTTGGGACTGCATCATCATATAACAAAATCATAACATAACATCCTTGAAGTTATTGGTTCTGTTCATCAACTGGACAGAGAAGTGTTCAAAGAGGTGATTTCAAATAAAATGAATGCAAACTTAGTAATTAGTAGGTTACTATTACACAGAGTGAGAGTTCTCAACCTTAAATTTTACTGCATAAAGAATATCTTATCGATTCAGATCCAGGTTTTGAGCAGGCTGATGCAGGATATTTAAATCTATTGTAAAATGCTGTACATCACTCCAGTAGTGACAATGTGCATATGTAGCAAAAGATAGCAAATTCACCCATCATTCATTCAAAATCATTCATCAGTCATCGTTCATTCTAAATATTGGTTAGCAATGAGAAATTCAGCAGATTTGAGTGTCAGAAAATTACAGTAGTGTCAATACTCTGTATCCTATGCACTACAACTGTAAGAAAGAAAACAAATTACCAATTCTCTCAGAATTTAAGCTGGTTTCAGAGACACTATTAGGAAATGAATAGGGATTTCACAACGCCATTTTATCATTTTGTAATCAGGTTAGAAGCCAATCATACATGGTCATTGCTGCAAAGTAGATGAGGTCAGAGTTCCTCCCGACTAGTATAAGGTTATCAGCTTAAATACCTTTAATAGCCTTTTCTGAGAGGGCAAAAATAGGGTACGATTAAAGTAAACTTTAAAGGAACGTGTCTCTTCATTTCTGGAGTTGCATGGAAATTAAACATGCAATATCCGTTAAAAGCAGTGAGAACTGTATGTCTAAATCCTATTAAACTGTGGGGAAAAAAAATGAAGAAAATGGAATGCCCATCTGTAGAATAACTCCAATGATATAAGAAACATCTCAGTGCTCCCCGAGGGCTTTGTTGAGGGATGGGCCCTGCTGTAGTGGGTGGTATTTAACCTTAGCAATAGGCAAAGCAGAGTCTGGCCTTGACTTACCGCCCTTTGTGACAGCAACAGACCCAAAGATTGTGTCCGCATTTGCAGCTGTGGAGTGCTTGGGTTAAGACTATTAAGAAACTACCAAAAAATGTGACTATACCAAAAATTCACTGACCAGAAAGATTGATTCTTTACTTTTATTTGTGACTCGTGAAAGCAACAAGTGTTGAACGTGTCCAGCAGCTGCAGAATAAGGAACCTCCTATCCTTGTGATTACAGAACTGCTTTAAAAGTGTGTTGAAATACAACTGAGCTAGAATGAAAGAAAAATGAAATGTGTTGTGAAAAATCATCTGCGTATCTCTTCCTTTTTTTTTTTGACTGAAGCACGTTATTTATAAGTGAGTGTGTTATTAAAGACTAAGCATAGTGCTTTACAGCCAGTAAAGGACAATAGACCAAATGTTACTGTTACCCACAGCTGGAGCAGATTGATAAATCCAGCACATTGTCTTTGCTCACATAGTTTAAAGTCTAAGTAAAGATATATGATCAAAAGAGTAAATTGGCTCAGCAAGGTGGTGGAGAAAGGGCAAAAGGTGAAAAAAGCTATATGGGTAAGTTATAAAATGCATAATCGGATGAATAAGGTGGTTTTGCTGGGGGCCGTAAGCTTTAAAAAAGGGATCTACAGTTTGTTTGTTGTCATTATGGAAATGAAGGGTTTTCAAAACAGCCTTTGGAAACAGCCTACTATCCCCCAAAAATCTACTCGGTGCATTACAATGAGTCAATACTTACACGTGTGTTATCCTTCTCCTTTTCCCCATGCTCCAGTCAACTGAGAAGGTGGCAGAGACTACTGATACTGTCGTTTGACTGAACAACTCACTAGCAATCTATCATTTACACAAATAAGTGCATTTTTCACATTTATCTTTTCAACCATATGTTTTTTACAGAAATTAGAGCTGGGAACCTAGCATGTCATTCAACGTCCAGGTAAGTTCTTTATGAAGAAACCTAATGATTTTTTTTCTCTGACTTCAGCCAAACCCTGACAGAACAAAGTGGCATCTTTGGGGGAAAAATAAAAAGAAGAAAAATGCAAGCAAGCAAGTGGCTAAACATACTTTACAGAAAAAATTATCCCAATTGCATGGTAATACAGGTAAAACTGAGTAAAAGTTTTGCTTTTGCATGGTTCCAAGTATGTGATTTGGCTAAACATTAGTCATTCCAATATAAAGTTAGGTGTGAATTTAAAGTGGCAACACTCTAGTAAAATAATTCCATGTGCTCTACTTGTTCCGGAGTAACAACGGTCGCATGTGGAATTATTTGGCAATGGGTATAGCTGCATAGATAATTTGGAGTATCTGGATAGATATTTTGGAGTATCGTTGTGTAAAGCAGTTCTTGGTGGTTTAAAGACAGGAAGAAATAGGATAGGACAAGGAAAGAAATCTGTGATAAAGCAGGGAGCAAATGAAAAGAAATAAAAAATTTGCAAGTTATGGGAAGCTTTGAAGGAGCAGCTGGGGTCTGCCCCGAGCCTGGGCCAACACTGTCCCTAGGAAATTGTTCTACCCTTGTAAAGCATAGAGATCATGTGTTTTGTAAGATTTTATGTTCCCAGTACAACTATTTCTAAAGTTCTATGAATGAGAACTGCAACCTCCATGCTAGGGAACTCTGTTTAGCATGGCTGTTAGTGGATAAGTCATCTTTTAAAAAGAAAGCGGCTTCGGTTTTGTCACTTTGTAGCAAAATCCACATCAACAACCCCACTGAATTGTCATCAATAATCCCATTCTTGCATCTTGAATCAAAACTGTACTTCCAGTGATGTAATAAAAATCCCACATTATTGCAAAAATTAAACACAATAAATATTCCCATGGAAGGAAAGTAACCTTTTTCTGCTTTCTCAGGATTAGTTTCCATTGAAGTCTCAATGCTCACTTAGTAGACTTTAGCTGGTGTCATAAAAAATTGTTCTAGTTCCTGCTGACCTTATTGAGAGCAGAATCAGAGCCTGGATTCATGGATCTTAAAGAACAGAGCTGGATTCAGAGGTGGAAACTAAATGAACTGCTCCTCTGTGTCCTAAGAACATGAAAACGGAGTGCAACCCTATTACTCAGTGAGGATCTCTTCACTGGAAAATCACCGAGGGAATAATAAGTGGGGAAGAACAAGAGGAGGAGGAAAAGGTGAGAAGAAAAGAGAAAGAGGGCAAGAGAGAGCAAAAAGGAGAAGGGAATTTGCTTTTGATGTCACAGTTCTATCAACTCATGCATTTTTCATGGGTACCAACTAGTGCTAAAATAATGCCGTGCTGACAATCTGAGCATGAAAAAAAATCAGCCAAGTTCCCAAACATCATAATACTGGCTTAAAAATAATGAGATTTACAAAAATCCGAAACTCAAAGCTTTTCTTTACGTTCTAATTTGTGACCCTTTCGGGTACGCGTATTCAAGCTTTTCTATCAAAGTTAAGATTTAGAAATGTAATTATTTCTAAGGAGAGCTGAGGTTCCAATTTAATCACATCTGCTGAAGAGCTAGAGCTTAAAACAAAGCTAAGTGTTGCAAAATCTCACTGTAATCAGAAGAGCTGGCAACACTGTCGTAACTATGGCATACTGTACAGTTTTGATGCTAAAGGAACTAAAAATTACCAGATGTTAGCATTAACTCAAGTTGCATTTGTGCCCTTTGCTGAAAAGTAATTAAAAACTGAAAGTGAAGCCAACTGGCAAATGAAAATAAACTGGTGGGGCTCAGGAGCTAACCTGTTTTGTAGCTCAAGCTTCATATTTTGTAAGCTAGAAGAAGCGAGCATTAACATTTCTCACTGCTTTTGATTAAAACCTGACACTTTTTAAACAAAGTCATTCACGGATTGGATGGAAACATTCTTTTAGGTTTTAGTCACACAGGCTGCAGCACTGCCAATCTCTGCCTTTACTTGCAGAGGTAAACAACACAGGTGCAGGAAACAGCACAGGACCTTTATTTGCAGGAACAGCATTTTAAGTTGTAAACTTAAACTATTTAGATCTCATCCTTCGGCTATTATTCACTTCAATAGTTCTATGCAGTTTCTATAATTCCTCTGTAGATTTTTCATACAAGTGCTGGACCTTGCAATGATGAACTACAAAAGATGTGGACTTTCTGTATTTTTATGTCTTCAAGCTGCCTAGCACTCCTAAGAACACAATTAGATTAACACCTCAGTTTTAATTACCAACGGCACTGTAAATGCATTAGTATGGGAAAAAAAAGGGGCGAAAAATTAATACAGTAGTAAAACCACGTAGTGACTTTTTCACATGGAAAAAAAATGAGGCAATGCTAAGGGGCCCACGTACAACTCGTATGCTCATCTTACTTCTGTGTAATCTCACTTTCAGCAAAATACATCCGCATGCCCCTGTAGGCTCTGACAGCAGTGTACTCCTTGGCTTTGGAGCTGTGACTGAGAGAGAAACACCTCCGGAATTGCACTGTCAAACGCCGAAACCGCTGTGGATCAGCCGAAGGGAAGAGCCCTGCAGGAGACGCGCCTGCCCTTGCTCGCCGGGCAGGTACTGAGGACGGGGGATCCCTCTGGGACTGAGCGGCCGGTGGTCTCGCGGGGGCCGGTGGTCTCCCGGCTGCTCGGCGGCTCCTTAGCGCCTGGCGCCGGTTTGGGAAGCGCTGGTAATGCCGGTG
>VZSC01018001.1:2673-42835 GCA_013398225.1 Steatornis caripensis | reverse complement strand
GGCGGGGCCGAGGCGAGGTGCGGGGCTGGAAGGGCGAGGACCCCCGTTAGGCAGCGTCCCGGCAGGAAGGAAAGGAGGGAGATAAGTGGTCGGCGCTGCCCCTCCCGGGTGTTTGCTTTGCGGGGAGGAGGCGGAGGCGGCGGGGGAGTGCAATTTGGTGTCCGGCCCGGCGTGTGCGGGTCAGAGGCGGGGGAAGGGGCTGACCCGGGGGCAGGGGAGCCGGGGCAGACAAAGCGCAGCGGCGGCGGCGGCCGGGGTATCCCCGAGCCGAGCACGTTGCGCGGCGCGGGCGGGGGGCGCCGCCTCCACGCGCCGCTCGGCGTCATGGCCCCATTGTGAGGCAGAGAGAGGCGGAGGCGGGAGGAAGGATTCGGTGTTCTCTCCGCGCGCAGTTCCAGGCAGGCAACGGCGCGTCAGGCACACAAAAGGCCGCCGCTCTGCCGCCGCCGCCGGCGCTTTCTCCCGCTCCTTCTCCCGCTCCCCCGGGGGGAGGGACGCGCCGGGCCCGCTCCCTCCTCCCCGGGCCGGGGAGAGCCGCTGCCTTCCTTCCTCCGTATTTTTATTTATTTTTTTTTTTCTTCCCTTTGCCCTCGAAGCGGGTCCCGGGGCAGGAAGAGAGCGCGGAGCGGGGCGATGCCGCTGCTTCACCGAAAGCCCTTCGTGAGGCGGAAGCCCCCCGCCGACCTTCGGCCGGACGAGCGCGTCTTCTACTGCAGGGTCACTAACGAGGTCTTCAGGGACTACGAGTAAGAGACACCCGCCGTGTCTATGTGTGTCCGTGTCCGTCCTGGCCGCCCCCGGTCCTCCGGCGGCGGGCAGGGAGCTGTTTAACCCCCGAACGGCTGACACCTGGGCGGGCGGGGAGGGGAGGGGATTCCCCGGCAGCGCCGCGGGGAGCCCTGTCGGGGAGGGAGGAGGGGGGGGGCGACGACGGCCACGGACGAGGGGGGCGCGGCTGGCGCCGAGCCCATGCCGTCCCGAGAGGGGTGGGGGGAGAGGGCGGATCTTTTGCCCGGGGCAGGGGAATCCCTGTCCCTCCTCGGCGGGGGGATCCCGCGGCCCCCTCCCCTCGCAGGGAAGGAGGGGACCAGCTCCCAGTCCCCCCCCCCTCCCCCCCGGTCGCACCGCTCCTTCCGCGGTGTCGCCCTCGCCTGTCCCCCTGCCCCCGCCGGGGAAGTGAAAGTTGCGCGTGTGGGAGGCGGCGGGCGGTAACGAGCGTCTGCCGGGCCCGGGCTCTCCCACTCCGCTCTGCCGGCAGCCGCCCGTCGGCGGCGGACGGTGCTAGGCCGCCTCGCGGAAGGGGCCGCGCCGGGCCCGGCTTCAGCCGGCGCCGCGGGGCAGCGGGGCCGTCCGCCCGGCATGGGCCGGCCGCCCTATTGTTGTGGTAGCGGGCGAGAGGGGGGCGCCGCCTGCGGAGCCCGCTGGGCTCGGCCGGNTTAAGTAACTATTCTGTACTTTAAAGATACTGATTCACCGTGGTTGACATTAAAAAAACAATATTCTGTGCTGTGCATGAGGAATGACTGACAGCCATCTATTCATATACTGAAGAATGTTAACCCCTTGTAACCGGCTCTCCGCCGGGCCGGGGTGCTGGGCCGCCGCGCCGCCCAGGGCCCGCGCTCGCCCCGCCTCCGCGGGGAGCCGCCGGCTGACCCGGTTGGAAATGGCTGGTGGGCCTTGACGCCCGGCGGCCCGGCCGTGGCGGGGAGCGCAGCGGTTGCTGCACCTGTCCGGCGGGGCGGAGGTCCCGCAGCCACAGCCTTTTCCTTCCCGGCCGGGCGGCACCGCCGGCGGTTAAACCCGGCCTGAACCGAGTGGGCACACCTGTCCTCTCGGGATCTCTCGTGAAGTTTTTCTCCCTCTTTCCGCACCTTTCCCCCCCCTTTTTTTTTTCTTTTTCCTTTTCTTTTTTTTTTTCCTCCCTTCTCGCTGTGTAAAAAGACCAATGGAAATTGTGAAATTGTCGTTAACCGTTGAAGGTGTATTGCACGGATAGTCCCAAACTTGCTGCCGCTTACTTTATCGCTTGTAAGAACAATGGCCAAAAAGTGTTTAGTGAGACGTTTTTTCAAACGCTGATAAATGTATGTGTTTTTATCCCCCAGTCTGATCCAGCACTATCCCCGCCTACAGAAAGGCCCCCCGCATCCGAACTCTCTTTTTTTTTTTTTTTAAAGACGTGCAGACTAATGAGATTAAATCTAAAATACTTTTCATTTGCAGCATGTGAAATTAGAGCACACCTAAATCTTTTTCGTGTTTAGACTTGTTTTTCTTACTCAAATGCACTTCACCTAATAAAATTTTAAAGACGTTGGATTAGGTAACTTTGGAGGGTAATGCCTTAGTGTTTCCTGGATGACATACTCTGGGGGGACAGAGTGGCGTTGAGTATTTTGTAAGGAGCGTTTTCATTATAGGGCGTATAAGAACCTAACAAGCAAGAGCTGACAGCCTCCTGTTTCTGTAGGAATTAAGTCCTCCTTCCCCAGCTTCCAATATTTTGAAAGCTGCTTTTCTGGTTACAATTACTATTATCACATAATTAGGTGACTCTCATGTATTTGTTGACACTGCGCTGAGATATGTTTCAGGTACATGTAGTTTTACTAAAATTTTAGCATGAAAAGTATCCTTTTAAAACATCTTTAGGGTTTTAAAACATCTTTAGGGTTTGGTGGATATTTTAAGTACTCTTGGCAGGCTGATTCACACTGCAAGGATGTTGTCGCTAAGAAAAAGTATGAGAGACCAAATTCCATATTTAACCAAAGTTCATGAATTAAGGGATAAATTTAGGCTTGTGTTCACACAGGTGATCCCTAGAAATGTCGGTGGGTGGTTAGCTCAGAGGTCAGTGCTTAGAATATGGTATTTGGGAAAACTCCGCTATGGTTGTTTCTTGTGTATGTGGGGTGGGGTTTTTGGGGTGTTTTTTGGTTGGTTGGTTGGGGTTTTTTTCATAATTATCTTCTGGCTTTTTTGTTAGATTGGGTAAAATTGGTGCTTTGGATTGAAAAGTTTAGTATTTTCTATGTAGCAAGGTATACTGGCAGTGATGCATAAACTTAGATTACTGTTAGTTGTGGCATAATCTACCAGAGAACAACATAGGGTCATCTTTCAGCAAGTTTTAAAGATGCTGATCCTTGTCTCTGCTGGTTGCAAAGTGATGCTGCACGTAGCTAATGTCTTCTGAAAAACATGTCCCATGTCTTTGCCTAAGCAAGGACAGTTAGATTAGTAGGGATAGAGAGGGCTCACTTTTTTAAAAAATTGTATTAGCTGTTTCATGAAAGAAAACCATTGCTAAATCAGAGTTCTCTGAATCTACTTTTTGCCATAGCAGCTTGAACTTTTTGAGGGGAGAATTGAAAAATTATAGTCTGACTAGATGAAGCGAGCTGTATAGATACGTATGGTAACCTGAATTCAGCCCCCTTCTTCAACTATATGAATGCTTTTAATTACTACAAATGGTTAAGACTTAAGTTGTTTTCTTGGTTGGATTTTGTTGTTGATTTTGGGGTTTTTTGTGGTTGTTTTTTACAGAGCACAAACCTAGTGTTGAAAAGCTTCTTTCATACCCATGGCAGCTTCAGTAGAGATGAATACAAATCATACATTAGTGTTACTCTTCTCTATATAAGAAATCCTTATGCTAATGCAAGGAGAATTTGGCAAGACTAGTATTTTGTAAAGTGACTTTCCTGTTAAGAATTTATTTCCTTTTTTAATCTGAAATACCATCACATAATTTTGTAACCCTTTAAAAGGAGGTGCAGTGAGGTGGCAATGTTTGATTGTATTTATCAGGAGTAACAGGAACTGGGGGAACTGATGTTCTTCATACTTGGTTGTACTTTTGGTTAGAGGTGACACACCCGGGGGCAGACCAACAAAAGAGTCTCTGGAGCAGTAGTAGTAGCTGGAAAAGCAAGTACGGGGATGCACGAGATGCAGGAGAAACACATTAAACCAGTGGGATGTTACCACCAGCCTTTGACACCTTGTGTGTGAAAGTTAATAGCTGACATAGATGTGTGGTGAAAGCTACTATTAAAGTATGGGAAGTCTTGCTTGTGAAGACAGCCTGAAAAAGAAATTGATGAGTAGTATAGATACAGTGGTAGGAATGTTTTTCATTCTAAAACATGGGGTGGGGGAAGAGCAGTTTTGCATCTTCAGAACTTACTGAAATGTCTTTATAGATTGGCCTGTGGAATTCTTGGTTACAGTCAAAAAGAGATCTGTTTGAAAGGCTTTTTAAAGTATCCTTAGTCAAATTAGGTGGATTTTTCTGTTTCGTTGAAGAGAAACTCCTATCTTGAAATAGATTCCTTAATGCATAATTAACCTGTAAATATTAAGGAATAGATGTCTCTTTCTCAGTTGTGTTGGTTTTTTTGCTGTTGTTGTTGTGCATTATTTTGTAATATGTATCATTGACCGCTTCTGGAGACAAGGCAGAGTACAAGATGGCTTTCGTGATTCAGAATGGTAGCGTTGGTCTTCCGTGATTACCCTCCTACCACAGAGTAAATAGATTATATATTAGCGACTCATAGGGGCTTCAGGATTAAAAATAACAAGTATTACAAATTAGCCATTCCATAGACTTACTTTTTTTCCTGCTTTTTCCTCTCTCTTGAATTTCACTTACTTAATATGACTTTCTCATATTTTACTTTCTCCAAGATGTAATTCTTCTGTTTATAAAAAGAATACTCCCAACTTGTTTTTAATATATACCAAGATAATGAATGAAAGTAAATGGCTTAAAACAAACATCTTGAAACACACTAAAAATACAGCAGGTCTTGGACTCAGTGGGAATACTTGTTGGCAAAAGGCATCTGTCATTTTTAGGCTGGGTTTTTATATCCATTGCATGTGCAGTCAGCACAGAGATTGCAAGTAACTTATTTCTAGCTTCTGTTAATGAACCACCTCCTATCAAATACCTACCAAGCAGCAGTATTAGACTACTTCTCAATGATTTGCTGATAATTTTGCTGTGTACTTTACCTTGCATGGAAAACTAACTATATAATGTAAATGAAAAAAGACATCCAACTGAGAATTAATGCTGACATCCAGCATTAATTACTACTACAAAGACAACTCAGTTTTTAGTCCTTGCTCCTTGACACATTGAGCTGATGTGGATGTCTTCACCAGAGCGCTGCAGTCCTGTTTGGCTTCTCGCAGGCAAATGGGACCATGCAAGCGAGCTTTGTGGACGTGTTTTGTATGAACTTCCTTCTCCATGTTGTCAAGAGCTGCAGAGATCTTGAACCAGTGAGGAAGCCCCAAAGACCTTAATACCCTAGATAAAGATGTAGATAAGGCTTCAAGTGTGACATAGCAGCAGATGCACTTGCTGTTGTGAATTTAAGTTGAATGTAGAATATGATCAAGTGCATTATTACTCTTTCAGTAAAGAGAGAGGGTACTGCTACTGCTGCTGTTCTCTTGGTTTGGTATCTGTTGTGTCTGCTCTTTAGAAATCTTTTCATGATAATTGACATGCACCAGAGAGACACAGGGACAATAAGAGTGCTACAAATAACATCTATTGCTGTACTGGTGGGATTTTGTTTTCTTCTCTCTCTCAAACCAAGTTACGGTGAGATTACTAAAACATCACAATAAAACTGTGTTAACAGACTAGGCCACAGATGGTTTTAATGTGCTGTAGGTAATGACTAGCTAAAAACAAATAATGCTTTCAAAATCAAATGTTATTTTTTTTCCTTCCCCGTAAGTTCATGGGGGAAAAATCCACACAAAACAAAAGAGGAAATGAGAGAGAATGAAACTAGATACACAAACTACTCTTGTATGCAAATGGAAAAATGTTTTTTCCTCAAATATGTTTCAGTTAAAGTAATCTGAGAATTTTGCACTTGTAATAATCCTGGATTAAAAATTTATATATAGAGAGAGGTTTGGGGGTTTTTTGGTTTTGTGGGTTTTTTTTTAGTTTTTTGCCTTGTAAGTTCAATGCTGTTGCTTTAAATAGCGTGACTGCCCGGTGTCCCCTCTCAAAGAATAACAGCAGCTCTTAAAGGGACACTGTCAGCATCAACCTCAGTCTCTCCTTCCCTCTCTGCTCTCTTTCCTATTTTTCTTCCCCACCCCCCCCTTTTACTTTCATAATTTTGAAAATAATGTTCTGGAACATTTCTAAATAACTCTTACGGTGGTTTTCTCTTTCCTGGCTAAAGAGAATCATCAGGAATTTCTTTGATGAGACAAAAATATATGTAGAGACACACAGCTGCATGAAGGTTTGAATAAATGTTTCTTTATCCATTGAAGTCAGGAAGACTACTAAAAATTATTGTTAATCTAATACAGAAGTATTGAAATGTAGGGCAGGAAGAGGCCTGAAGAGATGTTTTATGCATTCTATCACCTTAAAACAAAAAAAGACAGATTTTTGTCTAACCTGTTCTTTAAAATGTTTAAGTAACTATTCTGTACTTTAAAGATACTGATTCACCGTGGTTGACATTAAAAAAACAATATTCTGTGCTGTGCATGAGGANATATGTAGAGACACACAGCTGCATGAAGGTTTGAATAAATGTTTCTTTATCCATTGAAGTCAGGAAGACTACTAAAAATTATTGTTAATCTAATACAGAAGTATTGAAATGTAGGGCAGGAAGAGGCCTGAAGAGATGTTTTATGCATTCTATCACCTTAAAACAAAAAAAGACAGATTTTTGTCTAACCTGTTCTTTAAAATGTTTAAGTAACTATTCTGTACTTTAAAGATACTGATTCACCGTGGTTGACATTAAAAAAAGAATATTCTGTGCTGTGCATGAGGAATGACTGACAGCCATCTATTCATATACTGAAGAATAATTTATCTCATTCTTTCTCCTTTGTTCTCCTCCTTTTCTTGTTTGGAGTAAGCAAACCCAAATTATTCTGTATTACTTATGAGTGTTAGACCCCTGTACTGTCAAATATATTAAGTAGATGCAGGTGATACAAAAATCTGAAATTTTGTAGCTATTAAATATTATTCAGATAATATATCTCTTCCTCTTCTGTCCCTTTCCCGTTCTCGCAGCTGATGTTCTTCCTAAAGCATCTTTATCTCACTCAGAGGAATCCTGTGCTCAGGATCATACAGAAAGGGTTATCTGAGCCAGGGCCCTCTCTTGTCCTCAATCTGGAATTTCCATTTTCATTTACAAAATGTTACGTTATGGTTCATCTGTCCATCTGCAGCGAACATTGTCATCTGCAGCAGTCTAACTGATGCACATTCACCAGCTTGAGTTTGCAGGGAGCCTGCAATAAAAAACTGTGAACTGTCCAATTCTCTAACTCCTGTACTAGAAATTACTTGAACAACTGTTCTATCCTTTTAAAAATGGGAACACTGCCCGGTGTAATTTGTTTTTTTTTAAAGGACTGCAACTTCAGTATAGGTATCTAGTGTAGCATGCAGTGTTGTGAAATACTGCGTGTCTGCCTTGAAATAGTTCTGTTGAACTGATTCAATGCAAAACAAAACTCGGTTTGTCATATTGTGTGTTGCATACATCTCAGTGCTAGTCCTTTAGGATTTTTTTAAAGGAAGGCAAATAAAAATCATTATTTGAACAGGGGCATATTGAAAGATTGCTCTGCTGTCCAATCACTGATCCATAGTATATGATACGTGTTAACATGGTTTTGTGAACAGCCGCATCATCTACTTCATCTAGAATGTGTTTTAACAAACCACTGTTTTTCTGATACCTGTCAAAAATTGACAAGTATTGACTAATGAATGCTCTTCTTTCTTGATTCCAATATAATAACTAGTAAGCAAGCAATAACAACAATGTAATTTTAGCATTAATTGGAAATACAGGGAAGGAGGAGAATCAATTATTTGCTAATGGAACAAGGGAGGAGAAGAATCTGTAGGAAAAAATAGTTTAATGTTTTTCTAAAAGCAATGTAAACAGTGAAGGAATAAAAACTATTTCGAGAACTACTTGACATTAATTTTTTACCTCTCCCATCTTTTCATTTGTGAGCTAGGGCACTCAAAATCTGAAACTTACTCAAGTTTCAACATGTTTCTGTGATCTTAAGGTGACTTTGTTTGTACAGTTTTAGACCCTCCTCTTGGAAATATTTGTGGAAATGTGAGGGATGTGAGGAGGATATGACACCTATTAAACTCAGTGTGATTATTCTTACGCATAAGGCTTCTTATACGTGTATATTTGTTTTCAGGACTTCTAGGTGTTGACGCTGTTACTGTAGTGTATAGTGAGAGGAGACTTTGGTTTTAAAAGAGCATTTTACCATGCCATGGCTAAAAGGTAGTAAATAACCCCTTGATTATCTAGAGCCTGTACAGGAGTAGAGCTGCCTTTGCATTTCAGGCTTGTGAAAGAAATTTCCTGGTGTATTAATTGTGAGCAAATTGAAAATGTTAGTCAGAACTCAACTGTTTTCTTTCTCTCTCCCCCTCCTGCCTTGCTTTTCAGTGAGTTTTTTGAACGCACCATTCTGTGCAACAGCCTTGTGTGGAGCTGTGCTGTCACAGGTAAACCAGGACTCACATACCAGGAAGCACTGGAATCAGAGAAGAAAGCCAGACATAATCTTCAGAGTTTTCCAGAGGCGCTCATCATTCCAGTTCTCTACTTGGCCACCCTTACCCATCGCTCCCGACTTCATGAGATCTGTGATGAAATCTTTGCTTATGTCAAGGATCGGTATTTTGCTGGTGAAACAGTTGAAGTAGTTAGAAATAACGGTGCCAGGTAAGTATATTTAAAAACAAATATGTATTTATTTTTGTTTGGTGTGGATGTGTGCTTTTTTAAACCCAAAATCAGGACAATAAGCTCCATGAAACACACCCAAAGTGAGGTGTGAGGCTTAAGCTAGTGATACTGTTACTCCTTCTCCCTACTTTAATGAAGAGTAGGATTGTATCGGTGGACTTGGTATCTCTTTCCTTAGCTTAGAAGCAGCTGTGGAGGCAGGACAGCTCTCAGGTCTTGACACTGCAGTTTTTTGGTCCGTGTGGTGGATTGACAAAGGAATGTCAGTCCCCTGGTGTGAGAAAGGTGGGTTGCGCCTGTAGAACGAGATTTAATGAGAAACTAGGGGAACCCATGAATTAAAAATCATATTCAAGTTTTGATGAATCATCCAGAATGTAATTCATCACATGGTGTTTTCTGTACTCCGAATGGCCGCACTGTTGAAAGGCTAAAGAATGGATGAAAGTTGGATTTTTGCTTTTCAGGTAGTGGCAAAAATCGTGACTGCATTCTCAGAGAAGTTGGGAATTAATCGTAAAATGTTTGTAATAGGTGATTATATGCGATTTAGTGTGATGGGGTTTTTTCCTACTTGGAGTTAGTGTTATATTTACTCTTATACTGATGTATAAGAGTATACATTGCAAGCGTTTTTATTGTTATCTTAGACTGATTAAAAACTTAGAAGAATTTTGAGCTTCAGATGCTTTTTTTCTCATGTAACTGGTACATGTGTGCTGTAGTACGAGTAAGTTGTTTTATGACACATAGCTAGCTTGAGTCTGTAAAGCAGCTTCTGGGAGAGGACTTGAAAAGGTCCGTGTTTTACCTAAATGAGTTTGCAGTTTCACCTAACTGAGGTTTAAAACAGAAAGACTTAAACATGCTCAGCTTGGAAATACCTGTAGAATGTGTGCTAAAGCCTTTGTGGGTTCAGCTCTCGCTGTTTTTTTGTTGTTTGTTTGTGGGGTTGTTTTGCTTTTTTCAGGAGGAAGGTGCCAGCTTACTGTGCAGCATAGATGGGGCACAACCTGTCAGCTCCTGTGGGTAGTCTGAGGTCTCAGCGCGTAATCTGGTGTGTATTGGTGATAGGAGTGGGCTGGTTCAAAATAGTCGTTGGAGAACATAGTTATTCTGTATGAGTGTTTTTAGTGGCTCATCCAGATCTTATTTAAGGCAAATTTTGTACTACACGGGGAAGAAAATTTGTTGATGCGGTGCGGGAGATGAGTTGTGAGGAAATATGTATGGGTACGTACATAACATCAGCACTTAATAGAAAAGCTTTCCACCTCTTCCCTGCTCTATGCCTTTCAACCAATGCAGTCCCAGTCTGCAAAGCCAGGACAAGAACAACTTCAGTAGAGTTGCTGCTGTCTGTACAGAAAACTTGTATCCAAAGTTTGTTTCTATCTTTCTCATCTTTATGTTTGTCTAATGACTGGACTCAGGTTACCACTAGTATTATAGTAATTTTGTTTATATAACAAGTTTTTTTCTTCTTTTTATTTTAACTAGAAACTTGAATATTTTGAACTGTCAGTGTATTTCAGATGTTGGTTTCCATTTGCTCAATGAAATGCCTTTGTTTTCAATCTTTGAAGATACTGTCAGTTTCCAAACTAATAACAAAAAGAATGCTTCAGAAGAACAAACTTTTCCCCCCAAGAACAGCCCTCTTGTCTCTCTATTACTTTTCTAAACTCTTTGCTAAAATATTTATGCATGTACATCTTAACTTTTCAAAGCTTAAATGAAAAGTAGGCTTATTTGCGATAAATACAGGTCTGTCTTGTTTCTTTGTCCTTTGAAATGCAGAATCCTTTTCACTTTTCACTTTTCTGTTTAGACCATCACAAATCAGTTAAGTTTGCCCAAATAAAATGGTTTCTACTTACCACGTAAGCTGAATTCTGTTCAGATAAAGTTGTGATATGATTGTATCTCATGAAGCTAGCACTATCATTTTTTTTTTTACCAGCCTTTAATTCAGTCGTCTTGGTTATTCAGAGTTGTGTTGAGATACATATCTAACAATTTTGTGTTTATGATCCATTTTCAAAGATCAATATATTAATAGGATATAAGCTGAATTTCCTAAGCCTTTGGGGTGGGATAGATACCATTCAAAATACTGAAGATTCAGATAAAATCCATTTCCCTTGAAAATTAAGCTGCTAGAGAATTGTATGTTTTGAACTACGTAAGTATAAATTTGCGTCTGGTAAAATGAAGCATGGAAAATTTGCCTTAGCTGATTGTATGCCAGTGATACTCTAGACAAATGTAGAGCAGAGAGCTAGTTCAGACCTTTAATACTGAATCCAGGAAACAGTGCAAATAACATGGTAATGCAGAGGGATTTTTATGCTTAGAGATACATAATTAAACAATACAAAGTGGGAGGAGGTGAGGCGTAGTTATTCTTCTGCCCAATTAACAGTTGACTTTGACCTGTATTTTGAAATACTACATTGGGGATTAAGTATACCAGCTCATGTTACTTGTAATTACAACACTGCAGTTCAACAGAGTGATTTGCACATTTTTGTGATTTTTTTTTTTTTCTAGCAAAACTGGTCACAGCCCATCTGTAGTGTAACAGCATCCTATGAGACCAACAGAGTCTGGCAGATGATGAAAAAACTCAGTTGTGTTGTGGTGTTGTAAACTCTTCCGCTGCATTTATGTATGAAGTTTTTTGCACGTGTGATGTCAGCAGGATTGTTTATCTGAGCTCTGTACATCGTTTAATGTGAAGCCTACAATGTGATGCATGTGTAACCAGGGGTTGCTCAAGCGATTTAAATATTGATACTTTTATAACTCCTAATTTTGCACATGTAATCTGTCCTACAAGAATATTGCTTTGATGCAGCTTTCTAGATTTTGAACAAAGTAAGTGGGGGGGAACTGAAACACTAGAAGGGTTAGCATTTTGGCTTAATATAAATTTTTTTCTCGAGCATATGAAGTAGTCTGTAGAGCTGTAAGCAATGGACAGGTGATATAGAAAGAGTAAGAGGAAAAGTGCTATGTGCTGAGGCTAGGCTGAAGAAGATTTTTTTTTTTAACTTTTTTTTTTTAATTGAGACAGGTGCTTCTTGTATACAACCTGTGTGTTCTGGTTGTTGCAGAATCTGATGCCCCATTGCTTTTTCTGGTCTAATGTCACTATCAGGCTCTTCTGGTTTGTAGTGTCTTGTGCTGCTCAGTTTTGAATTTGGCTGCTTCTGCATTGTTGCTGAGGTCTGGTAGGAGGAACTCTGAGAGTTTGGGTGATATTCTGTCTTCCTGTTTTGTTGTGTCTGATGTCTTAATAGCCTTTATCAACCAGAAAGAAACTGCAGAGAAAGCCTCCCAGTCCTATCATGTGGCTTGCTCAGGCAGTCTCCGAAAATGATGCGTGCAATTTGGTAATCTAGTAGAAGCAACAAGGCGATAATTTTGCTTACTCTTGAACACCTTCAGATGATGTATTTGATTAAAAATGGTCAGCTTTTTTGGTTGGTATGTGTCCAGCTTTTCTGGTCAAACTGAAGCTGACTTACCTCCAAAGTGACAGCTATGCTGTGCTTTAAAATGTGAGCTGCTTGGATTCCCAGATAAAGAATGGTAGGAGTTGTGTAACAATGTTTTCCTAGTACTGCCTTCATAAAAGGCACAATTATTACTTGAAACATTGATCAGAAACATAATATAGAAGGAAAACTTAATCTCAAATTAAGTTTAAGTTTGTCTGAGTTGTCAGCTGTTTTCAATTCCTTGGCACTGTAAATAACTGTTATTTAGAATGTCAAATTGCTGTTTACAGAAAGTAATTTATTGAAAAAGGCATGGAAATTATTTGCAATTTTGTTGCAGGAAAATAGAGCAATATTTTATGTTGACCATGGTCAGTTAAGATGTAAAATAGGCAGCTAATGTTCTAGCTTTCACTTTTATTGAAGCAGAGGAAAAATGTTGACATCGCTGGAATTACTTCCTATATTTGTTCTTCAGAACAGAAAATTTAAGACCCATACCGTACTAGTTGGCCTTTTGTTTTTCCACAGGAATGGCAGCTCTTGCAGTAACCTGTCCATTTGTTGCTTAGTACCATGTTGTATTATTGGTACTTAAAACTTGTGAAATTGATTTTCAGTGTACTGGCATCTGAAAGTTGGAACTGTGTGGTGTGGAAGGCTTGCCTGAAACTATGTCAGTGAATGCTTTGGAACAACCAAATAAAAGCTACAACTGTGTAACTCGGCTGTAGGACCTATTCCTCTCCTTGAGGTCAGGAGTCAGCAGTGTGCCTTTTTAAAAAAAATTATTTTAATTTGTCATAGGAAAAACTAGGTTTGTGATTTATCATCAGTGTTCTGAGACTGGATGCTATCACAAGAAATAATGGCTGTCTGTTTTTTAGAGTATCCAACTGAGCACTGTAATAGCTGGTTAATTAATCTGTAAGCTTGCAGTCTGACTTAAGCATTGAAGAGATCTGAGCTTTTAGGTTGGACAGCTCTTGTAGCTCTTCAACTCCCCCTCCCTCCCCCACCCTTAGAAACAGCTTATGTGACCATGCCTTCCCTTCCCCACAGAGGGTGGGGGACAACCCGTTCTTGTCCAACAATTAAGTATGAAACTTAATTAAAAAGTCAACCACTGGCAGACTAAAACGAATTGCTTAAAGGTAGTGTGTAAGAAGGAAGAAACCATATGGAACATGACAGATATATAAAAGGAGTATCTTTTTCTCATTGAATTTGACCACTAGATGACACCACTGCAAAAGAACACTTGCCTAATGTCTGTAAGAGAACTGGCGTTTTAAAAATCAACCTATTTACAGAAGTAGTAGATGAAGTCCTCTGTTAGGAAGAGTGCTGCATCTGATGATATGTTAGGTATAGGTTAACATCCTTCCTCTGCTCTGAATGATCCGACGTTGACCATTGCCAAGCTGTAGGAATTGTAGATAATCACAGAGCAACCTTGTCTGTAAGTGAAACTTCTTTTTTTAACTAATCAATTGTTTGGCTGGTGTCCCAGTGCTTGGACTGTTCACAGTGGATTAACCACTGCTGTAGGCCAATTAAAAGATTTGCATACTGTTTTCATCTCTGTAAGTCTTAACACACTTCCTGTGTCCCAGTTGCTGGCCGTGACTATGCCTAGCTGATAGGGATTTAGGATGATAGAAGATAATCCTTCTAAGAGATGAGGTTATAACTAATTTTCCAATTTTTTCATTCCAACTGGCAACAAGGTATTACTTGCTTATATATATACACATATAGTTGTCTTCTGAGAACTAGTGGAAGTTAATATAAGACCACTAGGTAGTACAAGGCAAAGTGTCTTCCATGTTTAGCCTCTAATGAGTTACAGTGAGTTTAAATTATTTTCTAGGCCACCAAAAAAATTTCCCTTTTGACATGTAGGCTTCAAAGCTGCCTGAATGCAGAGGCACCAGAGTTAATGTCTACAGAATCAGAAAGTTATAGTGTGTTTTTGTAGTGGTAAGGCTTAACCATAAGTTCCTGCATACAAAGAAAGTTTCCTACTTTATTTTGAAAGGTGAATTTGAATTCCAGTAGCAAAGTTAGTGTGGTGCTAATGAAACAGAATAGCTGACAGTATGGAGAGCAGTATGGAGAGCTGACAGTAAGGAGAGCAGCCTTCCTATTCATAGAGCAAGTATGGTTTGCATTCTTCCAGCATTGCTGTTGAAGGATCAGGCAACTCCTGGCCTAGAAAAATCACGTTTAAGGAATTCACTTTCCACTGCCCTTAAGTCGTTTGGGATATAAATATATTCGTATTTGTTGACTAATAAATATATTTGTAATTGACTAACGGAAGCTATGAGATGATGATATCTGGGAGAGAACCTGCAACCCCTTTCTTATAGATTGCTGAACAGCTGTTAACTGTTTTTGGGTGCTGACAATCTCTATTAACTCTCATTTCTGTGCACACTCTCTACTTTTATAACTATAAATTTAAAGGTACAGGTTTTGGTTTGTTTTATGATTTTTGTTTTTTTAAATCAGTACAACACTATGAACGAAGGCTGGACAACTGAAACAATGCATATACTGGCGTTACCGTTGGTTAGTGCTGTTCTAATTCCACAGGAGACAGCCAGTGCAACTACTGTGTATATAGGATTCTCTTGCCCTAAGCAAAGACATGCTTCTTACTAGTTTCTTTGAAGCTTGCAATCTTACCAATAACTTGACAGACAAATGAAGATGCTAAAACTCGAAAACAGCAGCTCTTACTGTACTTCAGAAAGCCGTTATGTGCATAAAACTTGTCTCCTTGTTGTGTGCTTTTGTTTTGTGCGTGCATTAAACTGTACCAGTTAGCTTAGTAAAGATGTCACTTATTCCTTCAGATCTTGTCTTGCTTTTCTCTCTAATTACTTTCAAGTGTGTGAGGACTGTTAGGACAAGGATATGAGTTACTGCCCTTACGTGACATGTACTTCTTAAAAACTTAGCAGAAGCCTCCAAAACAGAATGAGGCTATAGCTTTTTGGCACTTCTTGGTACTTGCCACTGTAGCTTCTTGTATTACTGACTTTTGGGGGTTTCTGTGTTCAAGTAACTTTACGTACTATTAGAAAAGGCGTGCTTTTTAAATTTTGGCATTTGATAAAGTTTTCTTTGATTGAGTGTGTGTTTTTAAAAAATTCATTTCCTTTTGCTTCTGAGTGTTTTTATATTAAAAGTTGGCCTCAAAGCATTGCAATATTCCCCCACCACCCCATTTGAAACAGCCTTCTGGATCCAAGGGATGGGGTTTGTCTGCTTATTGTAAAACATACAAAAGCATGTTTATAACTCACCCAGGCCTTCAAGGAGTCTTGTTTTCTGACCTGAAATGAGGACAGAGTGCCAGATGGTTATTTATATCACGGTAGTTAGCACCAGCCAGATCAAAAGTTGTGGTGCAGAATGCTCAGCTGATGGGCAGTGAGAAGTGCTCTCTCCTCTCACAGCTTCCAACTCCAGCCTCGGTTGGATGTAAAGGTGTATTCAGCATTTGGGAAGAACTTCTCAGAGTTAAGTGAAAGTGCTGATAACTGCAGAGTTAAGGCTTCCGCTTGACATCCTGTAATGGCTGTTTTTGGCCTGTTACATAGTGGAGCACAGCTTCTCTTTCTTCTCTTCAGATGGTGTTCTTCTGCTTCAGCAGAAGTAGATGGATGTACCTGCTTGTCCTACAACTCATAAATATCTTGTGTGTATGTGCCTTTGAGTTGCTGAGCTGAATTAGAAAAATGTGGCAGTTAAGTTACACTTAAGTTACACTTTGTTCTGGATTTTCCGTGTCACTCTCACCTTGGACTACTGGTGAGTTTGAAGCATGTACCATGTGTATAGCCCAGCCACCTTGTTAGGTGTGTGGTTGCCCTGGAAGAGACTTTCCTAGTGACCCAGTGTTTGTTTGCCTAGATGTCATTTTTCATTTAAGAAGGGTATATACTGAAATTGCTGAGCTGCTCAAGAAACTGTAGTGTCCCAGGGCCTCTAAATGAGGGAGGTCTTGCTGCTTCTCCTTCCTCCTCTGCTTTTGGCTGTGGCCAGTATTTGCTTCTTGCACATGCTGTAGTTCTCATCAGATCCTTCAGTGAGCTGCTTCAAGTAGCTGATAGGACAAACTTATCCAGCTCTTCATGTTGGGTTAGTTTTGGGTTTGTGTTTTGGGTGTTTGTTTTTTTTTTTTTTTGTTAGGAAAGTATTAAATTCAATTTAATAGCAATCAATAAATTATACTGAGTACCCGAGCAACAGAAAGCAAGCACTGTACCAAGTACGTGGCTGGAAGGAGCAATGGCAAGGGAAGATTTCCTCCTCTTGGCAGTGTTGAACTGTTAAGTCATCTCCGCATCTTGTGGAGCAGCAGCCCAAGGCTGCACGTGCAGTTTGCTTTTGTACACCTTCAGCTTGCCACTTCCTAACCGTTCTGGGAGTGACAAGGTTCAGTCCTACCTTAAAATTTTCTGCTAGTTGTGTAAAGCTGCTCTTCAAAGCACAGCCCAGAATTGTTGTTCTAGAGACTGGGAGAAACTGTGTCCTGTGCCCCAGTCTCTAGGTGGTGTCTCTTGCCCTTAGATTGCTGGAGTCAATTACGTTCTTTCACCTGTGCAGCAGACAAGCCCTACCTGAAATTCATGGAAATCAGTGGAAGATCTCAGGTTTCTTTCATTTGAGACAGAATTTAAAAAAAAAAAATACATTGGTGATATCTCTTCTGGCTTTGTGTTCTTCTCTTTCTACTAAAACTAATAAATTTAATCACATAGGCAGAACACTTCTTGGAACCTTTCCCATTACATAAGAGGACCTCAAAGAGCTTGATTTATGAGCTTAGCAAAAAATAAAGCTGTGAGCATAAAGGCCGTCCTTGGGACAGATCAGAGGAGCTGTACTGTGTAGTTGATAGCAGCCTGTAGTGCAGGAAGAGGTATGCAAAACTGTTGGAGTACGGGGAAATCCTTTTGCAGGTTTATTGTTCTAGCTTTTGGCTGTCAGTATCTGAGCTGGAGTTGCTGGGACTATTGTATAAAAAGTTCATGGATGGCTCTATTCTCAATTTATCCAACTCTTTACTGAATACCTTTGGGATTCACTTAGCGTGGCTGTAAGCTTTTTCACATTTATTGTTATTTGAAGAAAGTGCTTCCTAACTGAGGGGGATATTGGGATGCGTATTTATTTACTTTAACAGCACTGTCTTTTTAGATAGAGGCGCCCCAGTTCTTATTTTACGGGAAATAGTGAGTGAGCGTGGTTTGATTTTGACATAAGCTCTGTAAAGACCTTGAGGTATCCTTTTTAGGAAATATTTCAAGTAGTATGCTTCATTTGAGTGTTACGCTTCAGCTTTCAGTTCTGCTGGTTTATGTGCCTTATGATATAAAATACGAGTTGTAAAAAGTGAGCTCAGGGAATGATTAGGTTATTGGGAAGAGCAGACTTTTGTTTGCGCTGGAAGCAGAGTGTCTTTGCCTCTTTTAACCCAGGGAATTGGCTGCTGCTAGCCATGACTTGACTGTAGCAAGGCTAAAACCAGTCTTTGTTGATTATTATTTCTTTAATGCCAGAAGGAACAGTTGCATCACTTTTGTTGATCTCCTGTATATCAGTAACCATTAAATTTCATTGGATTATGCTTTTATTGAGCCAGATAATGTGTGTTTCACTTGATTCCTTCCCCAAAGATTTCTGGTAGTTATTTGAGTGAAGGCATAGAGGATGGAGAATCACTTGCTTTCTGTGATAGCTTATTCCATTAGTCATTCTCCTTGTTTAATAATAATAATAAAAAAAGGCAGCTGTATTGGGGGTTTTGCTACTTATTGAATCAAGCATATAGAATATGTAATTTCCCTTCTTACAGAAGGAGATGTGATATCCTGTAAATTACAGGGCTGTCAGATGGATAAACAGATAAATTAAGTGTTGGTAAAATACTCTCTGACAAAATACTCAAGTCTCTTTGTCCAGGAGGACTGATTGGTGTGTGAGTATGTTAGTCTCTTTGTCCTTTCACGGCGTTGGATAGCGTAGGTTGGGATGTAGCTTTCCCGTAGGTTGGGATGTAGCTTTCCCGTAGGTTGGGATGTAGCTTTCCCGTGGCTGTTCTCCTGTGATGGCAAATGTAGTGTGTCTGCGCCCCCTCTAGTGGTCTTCGAATAGTGAGCTAATTAGAAAAAGGGTCTGTGGCCTTAAGCATTGGTGCTTTTGATTATTTTTCCATTAGAAATTAATTTAGGAGTGTTTTTTAAAAGGAATGGAACTCTCTAAGAAATATATTTTATAATCTGAAACAAATAATTCTACTAAGACGTCTTTTTTAGCAGGTGATCTCTGGATTTTTAAAAAACAGCATAACAATACACATTCTGCCATGCAATCAGCTCCGTATTATTTGGGATGAAGGGGACACTGTGATGTTCTGCATACTGGAAAACCAAGATACTGTAATGATAGACTTTTCTCTTAGGACTCGGCTGGAGTCTGGTCCTGGGCCAGAATTTAATGAGCCTCATTGGACTTGTATTTGTGAACAGCCACTAGGCTCTCTGTCTCCATTACATACTTGGGTGCTCTTGGTTCTTTATATGGAGTCTATTTAGATTTGCACAGTTAATTAGCTTGGGCTTCACTCACCAGGAAAACATGTCTTCCAGCCCCAAACCAGCCAGCTTTGGAAACGGAGCTGGCTGCATTGGAATGGCAGTGGGCCTGCGGTCAGTAAGTCCAGCGGGCTCAGGCTGCCTCGGCACGCAGGCAGCTCTGGTGTCCCCGTGGGTAATTAAGCATTGGTCATATTGTTGTCTTTAGGAATATGTAAGATGTTAATAAGGGTTTTTAAAAATTATTTTAATACTTTTAAAAATAACGTATCCCATTGGAGCATCCTGGAGCTCCCTCCCTGCTGGAGAGAGGCTTGGGGAGGGATAGCTAGAGGCACTAACTGCATTACTGGTCCTAGCTAAACTCACAAGTGAATATGACCTAGGGTATTTTAATGTTTTCAGCTTTTCTCCCTCTGCTCCACTCTTTTTTTTTTTTTTTTTTCTCCCTTCAGTGTGTGCAGATTTTGAATACTACTGTCTGCCTGCAGAAAGGGGTGTTTAAGAAATATTTTGACATGGTTTCCTTTTTGCCAGTGTTCAGTTCAGATAGAAGAATGCTTAGAATTTGTCTGTCATAGATTTGTTGGGGTTTTGTTTGTTTGTTTGTTTTTAAACTTAGGCGTGATGCCATGCTAATTCAAGCCCTGTGCTTCATGTATTCTCTATTTTATTCTTCTTAAGTGACAGCGTTTTGTGCCCAGAGAAGAGAATTGTTATGTGTTCTTTCTCCCCTCACCCTTTGAGCTTTTAGTGGTAGTATGTGACAGCATTCATTGACTGCAATAATTAATTTTCATGAAGCAGACAAGGCTTTAGGAGATTAAACTAAAAAATACGAACCACGGAGTTCCAGAAAGGGGTGAAAGTTAGTGGTTAAGAACCAGTTAGAATACAGTTGCCCAGCATGAAGTGTCGATTAATTATACTTTTTAATATGTAGTTAATTCTGTCTTTCATAACTAGCATTTGGGATGGCAAAATGATAGACTTGTTTTGTCAATTGTGTGCATGCCAGATGGAGCCTTAATATGTGTCAGCAGATAAATGGGCCATTATTAAGATTAGATGCATAATGATCATTTCAGCCTTGTTTATTTAGGTCATCAACAGCGGTAGAAGATGATCTCTTATAAGTAAAAATACTTTGGGATCTGAAAATCTTTTGCTTTTCTTAGACTGCTATCAAAATAAATGTAAAAGGGTTGGTGTGTTGTTGTAAGGTAACACATTAAGTAAACTTTTAGTTTACTTTAGTGAGAACTGAAAAAAAAAAAATTAGAACCACAAATAATTCTACCAATGACTTGATTTGTTGTCCTGAGTAGTGAAGCTGATATCTTTGTAAGCAGATGAATTTGTTCATTTATTAGATGGAACTCATGAAACGAATAATTTATCTAGTATTTCAGTGCAAGGCTCTTAGGTATTTACTTATTTAGTAGACAACACAATGTTCAGTTATATATGTATTCTTAAAATGACATCTGCTACAACTTTAGGCTCCTTGCACTAGTGAAAGACTTTGACAATAATAAATGTCTATGTTTTATTTCAGGTTGCAGTGTAAGATTTTGGAAGTCATAGCTCCAGCTCATCACAATGGAATGGCGAATGGCCATGCCAGCAGCACTGATGGAGACACAATTGTCATCAGCGACAGTGACGAGTCAGAAATGCACAATAGCTCTGCACAAAATGGGTAAATGATACTTTTACAGTATAAAGCATTTGGCTGGGTGGAAATGAGACTAAAGCAGACGTGGCAGGGTCTGACTGAAGGAAATGACTTGATCTGTATGGATCATGAGCGTTCAGCCAGCTCAAGGTGACAAGCTGAATATTCACAGGTGCCGGTTGTGCTATGTGTAATCCACCAGAGAACTGTGCGATATGAGAAATGGAGTACCTACAGAATAATCATTGTTAATCTATTTGGAATGACAGTGTTTTTGTTGAGAGATGGTGGAAGAGCCATGTATACCTGTCACTGGTCCTCTCTGCTGCAGAATGTGTGCTGTTATGGCTTGGAAAATGCAGTCATGTTCTGCTTTTCTACAGTCTGGTTCTGCTTAGCATGATGTATTACTTCACTTCCATCATGGGGCTCAGAGTTGAGATTGCCTTATAATAAGAGGATATGCTCCCTTATTAAGAGACTCTCCAAAAAGTTTTTCCAGAGACTTAATGTGTTTGTGTCCAAAACAAAAAAATGTACAAAGCTTTCTTCATTGTGCATGTGTCCATGTAAGTATATACCACTGTATTTCATGGATTTTATTATCATTTTAGGTGCAGTGAAACTGTGTGTGCCTTGTCTTAAGGAGCTGCCTATAGGCACCTTAACAACACTGAATGAGAGCTTCCTGCCTGTAATTGTGGTGTTTAATTTGGAGTATCCCGTTACCGACCAGTAACTGAGCTTATATATACAGCTTATCCTAGCAGTATAATGAGAAGAAAGATTTCTGTGCTTCAGAAGCACAATGTTGATGAAAGAAGAGGGTTTGAAGTGGGCCCTAGTCTCGTATCTAGCAACTTACAGACTTTACATGAACTGTCACTGACTTTGAGATGTCACATGGATGCAGAAGTTATTCTCGTGGATTGCTGCATGAGGACTTCTGCGTCTTGACATGTCTTGAATAAAACTAGGGTGGAGCTCCTCACTTGGCTGAGAAAATAACACGGGATAAATAATTTTTATCCTGTCTCTTGAAGGCAGTGTCCAAATTGTTCATGAAGAGGTCCTACATCTTTGACAAAATAAATGCACTTTCTGTGTTCCACAAGGCATATGGCATTTGAAAGGAGGTTATTCTTGGAATAATGCAAGCGTGCACAAGAGCTGACTGTGGGATTGATCCCTTTATATTGCTGTCACTTCCATGCATACAGAGCTGGTAGGGAGACTGAGCTCCCAGTCCGTCTGTGGTTCTCCCCAGCTGATTACTTATTTTGAAAATGCAGAGAAGGGAGGGAAAATAATTTCTTTCTCTTAGAAAGAGAAATCTTGTGAGAATACACAAATTTTTAAAGTGCTGTTCTGTGGCATACCTAACATTTATGCTACAAGCTTAAATTGCAAACCTCTTATGGCTTTAAAATGCCTACTGGAAGTTTTAAGTGTGCCTTTTTATAACAAATGCAAGAGTACAATAACACTTCAGTTAGCTTCTGGATATGTTCTGGGTATATGCCAACTTGGAAAGTATTATTTGCTGTGAAACCTACCTGAAAGTAAAGCATTGTTGTCAATTTTTGTATATTGGCATGTAAGATTCCTTATTCCCTTATGCATAACAATAAGAAATCCCACTGAACTGAATGACATCATTTTGCAGCCCTAATCCTTCAGGGACTCCGTTTTGCTGTTTATGGAGAAACTTGGATGTGGAGAGTATGGGCATTATTTGCCTTGGGACCTATGTCAAGTTGATATGTGCAGAACCACAGTTCTGCCTCTGTCTGCACACAGATCTGCATGTTTTGAGACCCAGCCTTAGTGCAAAGCTGCAGTGCCATTAAACAATGGTACAGCAGATGCTTGGTGTGTTTGTGAGCGAGGGGGAAGGGGAGCACAGCACAGATTGATGGGCCATCTGCAAATATTTTTCCTAAAGAATCTGTAAGGCTAGAGAATCTTAACTGAAAATCGATGTCATTAGAGATCCCAACCTTTCTCTGACCCTGCTCTTGACTGTGTGGGGCAGAAATAGGCACATGTTCTGTACAAGTATTCCTGCTGATCTTTTTTATTGTGTTCTGCAATAAAAGCTGAGGTTGTACAGGGAGAAAGAGGCCAGGACACACTCACTCCTGCACTTCCTCAGAAAAATGGGCTGCCTTGTAAGGCCTGGGTTGCGAAGCAAAAAGTAGCAATCTTCTTAGATCTGAAGCTGTTGATGCTGTGCCCTGGGACCCTCTGGTATGGTCATCGTAGAATAGCAGTGTTCATACCTAAAACTGCTAGACTTACGGGTAGGGTTGAACTGTTGCATGTGCTTTAGCATTCAGCAGCAGATTGAAGATTGAGGGGCTTGTACTGCCTAATATATACAATGCTAGCTGCAACTAATTCATGGCATTCTTCCTGCGAGGGCTATGAGTAATATGAACTTCAGAAATAGAAGAAAAATTTCTTTTTGGCTTGCTGGCTGGTTTGTGGCAGTAAATTTGGGTGTTTTTTCAATTTGAAGTGAAGTATCATCTTTATTTTGGGGAAGAGATAATTGTTTCTGCAAATTTGGGGATGCAAGCAGAGGTAACAGGAAGTTTTTAGAAACTGTCTCTTGGACTCCTTCCTCATCATCTTTTTCTCCATTTTCCTGCCTTCCTGTTGCCATCACAAGTACTGAGAGTATCAAGGAGATGATTTTCTGAGGGAAAGGGATGTATTATCATTTGTCTCCCTCTTTTTTGTTCTTCCTTTTCTTCCCATCTCCCTGCTAAGAAAACCAACATCCCCTCTCCTTTTTCCTGTTCCTTGCAGTTTTACTGGCTTTGCCAATCTAAATCTAGTGGCAGAAAAGTTGGCAGAAGTGAATAGGTTCTCGTTGGTACCAGTGGAAGTTACAGTCTGTATTAAATATGTCTGGGTATTTTCAAGAGGTCCATTGTGTACGCGTATATATATATATATATATATATATATATAAAATAATATGTGCAATATAAGACTGATGTTTTGTGATTGTAGTTAACTTTTTAAAATTATGTTTTTAGGGAGAAGAAAGCCATAATTGATCCTTCTTTGTTCAAATACAAAGTCCAACCTATTAAAAAAGACTTATATGAAACTGTTACCGTTAAAGCATCTCAACTAAGGTAAAAATGAGTATATGAAAGTTAAAATTGTACTTTATAACTGTGTGAGTTGTGTAAGTCCCTGTAAGATGTTTTTGATATAATATGACATTTTAAAATAATATGTTAGAACTATTAATTAGAGGCACTGGAACAAAATACTGTGTTTAACGGGCTTTCTGTAGCAAGGGTTCCAAGCTTTACTAGTATTGACACAGATACCAGGTACTCCTTGCGAGTGTCTGCTTTCGTTGGCACGCAGATGAGACCTGCAGTTGCTTCTGATACCTGTGCCTACTGTTGTGACTAATGGAGTAGGTGAAAAAAAGTTTGAGAACCCTGTTCTATAATATTGATGAACTATTGGCATTGTGAGCTTGCTCAGTGTGGTACCATTACCGATTTGAAATGTTGGAGCAGACATTGACAATCAGACTGCTTTAAAATAGAAAACTGCGAAGAGTTTTTGCTTCTTAACATAATTTTGTCTTGAATTCAGTTAAAACATTTTCTTAGGGTAGATACTGCATCAAAACTTTATAAACTGGATATCTGAAAAAAAATTCAGTGATTTCAAGTCATTTAGTTCCAGCATGAATTGAGATTAGTTTTTTCATTAGCTACTCCTGTGTGGTTGGTTTTCTCCTTCCCATGAAGTAGTGTGGGTTCCCTGGGATGCCAGGAAGCATTTGGAGGACACACTGTCCTGTAGCGAAGAGTGCCGCAGCCTGACCAAGCAGTGTGTGAATTCACCCCCTCTCACTTGTTGGCTTGAGGCTTCAGTGCCTTACCTTCCCATCTGAGAGATGTGAATGCTGCTTTCCTGCTGTCCTTGTTTACTTCACTCTCTTCTGAAGCAATCGGACTTTAGTTTTATGTGGGGATTATAAAAGCTACAGTGATGGAATGTTTGGATGATCTAGTGAGGATGAATAGGCTGTGAAGTTTGTCTGTATGTGTGTATAAAAGAGGACATACTTCAAAACAAAAATTACAGATGCATGAAACAACTCTTTAAGTATTATTTGGGTTTTGTTCATAAGGAAATTCTTAATTGAATTAGGGTTGCAAAGAACGGCTGTTAGTTACAATAGTAAGGGTGTAGTTTATAATTAAGAAAATGTGAAAAAGGTCAATCGTATGATCTGTTACATGTGTTCTTGCACATCTTGTCAACTGTACTTAAACAATAATTAAAGGTGTGAGTTGATAATTCTACCCTTTCTTTCCTAATACAGCCGGAGGAAACATCTCTTTTCTCGTGATAGACTTAAACTCTTTCTGAAACAACACTGTGAACCACAAGATGGAGTCATTAAGACTAAGGTAAATAAGGAGGAGTAATTTGTGGGATAGAATACTGACCCTACTCAGTCTTTTTTTTCTCTTCTCTACTAGCTGTTCAGAGCTTCTTTTTAAAACTACATCAAGTTTAGCTTTTTGTAAGTATAATATATTAAGTTAGTATTTGACTTTTCCAAAATAAAAGAATGAATACTGCAACTTTTTCTGTAAAAATGTTTTTTTTTTGTTAACTTTCGCTTGTAAAGAAGATGGTAGTTTTTCTGTACATGAAGCAGAATTTAATTCTCTAATTTCTTCTTTAGCTACCACTTTAGAAAAGTCCCCAAAGTAAAAATGGGACCTTTTACCTAGAAAAATGTTACTTACTTTTTGCTTAGTCTAACACATGAGTTGTTTTCATTCTTCTAAGTACGCAGCTGGTATTTCTAAGTCAAATAAAAATTAACTGTTTCTGGTTTGGTACAGTACGCTAATAGTATTCTGTTGTAATGCTTTTAGCTAGAAAATACTGTGGATTTAATTCAGTCTCCTGTTCTTCAGTGAGACAGAAGTAACAAGAGTTCAGGTGGCTGGAATGGGCTTTTGATGAGGCCTTAGATGTTGAAGGTGTTAAGATGCATATTTTTGTCACTTTACGTGGAGATACATGGTGATACTTAGTGCAAGTTCAGACTGAAATTCACATCCTAGTCTGTGCGAGATGACTCTTAAGAATTTCAGTTTCCTTGTACTCAAGGAATTGTGCATCTTTTCCCACACTTGCTAAGTAGGCAGCAATTTCCCTTGCCTTGCTTGCTGTGCCACAGAAGATCCTGGGCTCTTTCGCCGTGTATTGCAGCCTTGACCCTGAAATCCTTCTTATCTTCATCTTGTTTTTAGAAAGTAGCATGTTTGTTTATTACGTCTTGTATTTTGTGTGTGTGTTTAAGAGGAATCCTCCTACAGCTGTGTAACTGCTGCTTCTGCACAGGAAAGCTCCGAGAGATGAGAGCATCAGTGAGAGTCTTGCCACTGAAAATTGTGAAAAATAAAGACAACTAATTTCTAAATAAGTTTGTAACTTTAAAGTCTGTCTCTCTTAAAGAAATTGAAATAGAAGAAAATAGAGCTGAAAGGGATATACCACCCCCTTTCTTGGGCTTGTGAGTTGAATGATCATGTTGTCCTTGATGTGTCCAGTGTGCTGGGTCTAGTGATCTATTAGCGATGCTTTCTGGTGCCTCAGGAAAATGGTTATGTTCTGTATATATGTGCATTTGTCATCTTCTTTTTGTTTGGGCTTTTTGTGGAGTATCTCCTCGTTCCCTTGCTGATTGCCTTGCATTTCAGCAGTTACGTGAACATGTCCCGGACATGATTTTGAGTGTCTCCTTTGTATTCTCATCCGTATTGCTTGATAAGGGCAAACTTTCTGAAGTTGCCAGGTTAAGAAAGCAGATTTGAAAAGAACCTTTGACAATTCAGAATGAGAGAAGTCATAAATTTTCTCTGCCGCCAGAAATGTTATTTCTATGTGATTCTTCAGTAAACTAATTTTCTGGCTTTCTCTGACAAAGGTCATTCTTGACACATTTCATTAACTTGCTAGGAAGACTTGTATCCAGCTGTGTTTGTTAAAAGGCATCTAAAGAAATAAAATCTTACCAAATGAGGCCAAATTTTCAAATGTATGCTGCTTATGTTATTATCCACTTGGTGGATTAACTCTACAACTGTATACTATTTCAGAGTTTTATTTCTTATCCTAAGCTAACCAGTTGTGAATCCTAGTTACTTTTATTGTCTTTTATTGTGAATTAAGGATTCATTAATTACATTGTGTTTATGAAAAGGTAAGAATTTCACAATGAACATCTGTTTTTGTCTTTCTTTGTAAGGCAACATCAATTGCAAAATATAATCTAGCAGAACAGAATTTCTCCTTCTTCTTTCCTGATGACCCACCCACATTTATCTTCAGTCCTGCAAGCAGACGACGAGGGAGACCTCCAAAGAGGGCATCTGCTAGTCTTGTAAGTAATAACATTTTTAATTCCAGATGAAGTCTTTTAAGTTCTTCCATTTTCTCTGAACTTTCAGAACAGTTGGAATGCAAAGTTGACATGCTTTTTTTCTTTGAGGATGAATTGGGATCTGTTGCATAATTGCTATTTAAAGTAGATTGCTTTATAGTTAAGCTGGTAAAAGGGGCCATACTAGATATGTTATCTTCTTATTTTTATCTTTCTTATTTCTCTGATTCCACCAAGAAACTAGCTTTTCAGTGTGTTGTGAAGACATGTAGAGTACTTGTCCCTTCTGGGAATGAATAATAAATAATTTGCTAAAAAACTGTAATTTGTACTCTTAGATACAGTTATGTCACTTGCCTGTATTTGAAAAAGGTGAAGCTTAGTGCTCTCAACTACTTTATTTAGAAAGAAAGCTGGAAGAAAAAGTTCTGGGTTTTCTTCCTTCCCCCCTCCTTCCCCAGGCTATTAGGCAGGATCTCTGAGTACTTAGTATGCTTGCGGGAAACTCTTATAGCCTGTTTTTATTCTTCTTTTAGAGAACTGTTGAAAAATTGGGAATATCTGATGCTAGTCATTTCACTGTGGATACTATGTTCTTTTTTTTTTTTTCACTCTCCCTCCAAATTCATCAGGAGGATGAGATTCCTGCTAAACAAAATACCCGAGGAAAGAGAAATAAAGTACCAAGGGAAAAGACAAGGTTCCAGAAGCAAAAAGAAGATATGCAGGCCATGGGTGAGTTGAGGTTTAGTCCTATGACTAGTAGAACCAGTTTTTGCAGGTCTGACAGCAGACCGTAATTAGAGTGTTTTTGGGATTGTACCTTTCAAAGGGAAAATGTAGTAAGAGTGCAGTGCCACAGCACTATTGCAAAGTGTTCCTTTCAGTGGTTAGAATGGTTGTTTCCCAAATTATTTATTTATTTATTTTATTTTACTAAACTGGCATAGTGTAGGAAGCTTGCGGTCCAGCTGTGCTGATTTCTATCTCGGATAAATAAAGAGGAAAATAAATTTTTGCACAAGTTTGGATTCTAAAATCATGTATAAATTTTACCAGCTGAAGATATATCAAAACATGAACATTTAACACAAATCAATCTGTTGTATGAGAAAAATCTGTAAATGGAATAACTGCCTCAAAATGCAAAAACTCCAGTGCTTTCTAAACTCGTAATAATTCTTACGGAGATCTTGAGTCTTTCTGGAGATGTCTGTGCGTAGATATTTAAGGTATGTCTAAATGTTCTGCAAGATTTTCCAATTAAAAGAGCACAAATCACTTAAGAGATCTTTATTTTGGATTGATTGAATTGTTTTGGCTTAGTTTTGACCTGGTTCTGATCTACTTAAACTTGATTTCAAATGAAGTAAGGGGACCCACATATCTTTTGTACAGGTTTAACTAGGTAAACTAGTGTGTCTTCTTGCGGAGACAAAGCTCAGACAAGGAAATGTTCTTCTGCATTGTAAGGATTGATGTCCTTCCTAAGGGAAGGCTTTCATCTGTGGAAATATTTCAGTGAACTTCTGGTTTCTACCTATAATTTCCATTATCATAGAATGTGTTAATTTCAAGGCATCCCTGCCATTCTATCTAGTCCAACATCTGCTTAAATAACTGCAAAGTTGTCTGAGGTTGCTCAGGGCCTTTTCTTCATAGGTGGAGGGGACACTAGGGTTTAATGGACTCCGCTAAACTTGTGTGTCCACTTTTTTGCACAACTAGCATCAATTTGTTTATGTGCTAGAAATGACAGTGCAGAACAAGGTAATTGCTGATCAGTATCAAAACTACTTCTTCTCTTGTGTGATGCTTACTACAGTTTCTAGGAAGCTAGTTAAGACACATTCTGGCTTAATTTTGTCTTTGTGTTAACCTATTACACCTCGAAACCCAATGCCCTTGAAATACGTAGTTTCAAACAACAGAAGAGCAATCAGCCTTGAAATAACATGGAGATCCAAATGTATTCTTTGTGTTTTCTGTCACCTGACTAGAAAGCTGTCACAGCAGATTGATATGCAGACTTCATAAATGCTCTCTGCTTTTTGTAGAGGACACAAAATGATGATGAATGCATCAAATAAGTAATAATAAAAAAAACACTGTGCTGTCACACTTTCTGTGTTCATTTTTGGCCCAATGTCGGCCCATGATTATAAACTTTTTTTTTTAAAGATGCAGTTCTTTAATTTGAAACCACCAACACATTATACTGATTGTTTGAAAAGTATGATCCCATCCATACAAGAAGCTTAAAAGTACACATATATTATAATTGTATTATATTTATTATATTGTATTAATGTAATTAAATATTAATCTAAACATTTTACCTGTAAGTAATGTTTAATTGGAATGGCAATTACTGACATTTATTATAAAGTGCTGCAGTAGTACTTTTCTAATGATTTGAAAACGTAGCAAAATATCAAGTACCTTGAAAAATCAACCTTCTCGGTATGTAGAAGACTATGGGGGATCAGCTTCACTGTTTTTTTTTTTTTTGCTGGGTGAGAGCCATTCCTGATAGGTGTAGTAGCTATCTGCAAAAGCAATCTAGCTCATTTTCAGAATTTTATAGGAAAACGTAATCAAAATATTTTTTTGACTGCCATCCACTTGCTAATGGAAGTAAGGATCTTTTTTCACTTTGTTCACTTGTGATTATAGCTTTCTTGTTTATTCAACTAAAATGTTAAGCCCCTTGATCTCGTTTTATTTGTTAACCTGTGTGTGGGTTGACAGACATTGTCCACAGAAAGTGGAAATTTGTACCCTGCTGTTCTTCTGCAGACAACTGTGAAGAAATCTGCATCTCCTCAGGCAATAACATTTATTAGCAATTAAAGTCAGCTTAAATAGCGTAACAGAAGTAAAACTTGCACAAAAACCACTGAACACTAGGTTTCAAATGTATTGACTTCTCAGTAATTCAATAATAAATATTTAAAGATCACTTATTTAAAGGTTTTTAGTATCACAGATACTTCATAGTTCTGTGCCACACCTGGTTATGACATGCTTTTATTAAGCAGCCATTACTAAATATGTTGCTGTAATTATATGTGCTTGGAATCAGTTCTCATCTTTATATGTCACTTGGTAGAAACCAATAAGCAAGTAATAAACTTCTGTATACTCATAAAACCAGATAAATTTGACTTTATTACAGTGATGACAACCTTGTAAAACATGTATGATACTTAGGCTTAAAAAGCAGATTCTCTAAAGAACTTTCAAGTGACTTTCAAGTGATTTAATATCTTGGCATAGAAACAGTTCAGTCTTCATAACAATATCTTTTTCATATGGTAATTATAAAAAGATCAGTCTTATAGCACAGTTCAATAAAATCAACATTTTATAGAAAAACTTTTTTTTTCTTTATAGCTTTTGAAAAAGCTAAATTAAAACAAGAGAAGGCAAACGCTATAGAAGCTAAGAAAAAGGAGAAAGAAGATAAGGAAAAAAAGAGAGAAGAATTAAAGAAGATTGTGGAAGAAGAAAGGATGAAGAAGAAAGAAGAGAAAGAGAGACTCAAAATAGAAAAGGAAAAAGTAATGGATTTGCAGTATAAGTGTTTCATATAGGAACAGTATAATGGTTTTCTAGTTTACTTGTTTCTGAGTTGCTGCCTTTATTAAGTTATTTTCTATAAACTGTTTTCAGTTCATTGAAATGCACTTCAGAAGAACAGACATTATGGATGAATTTGTGTTTCTGGATGTATTTCTGGATAACATTCTCTATATTGTAATTTTAGTTCACAAAACGTTCACTTTGAACTTACTTTTGAAGTAATGTGGGGTTTGGGGTGTTTTTTGCCAATAATGCATGCCAGTATTTGATTTGATGGTTGTCTTCTACTTAAGTGTTAAAGACACTGTACTGCATCAGATTCACGGCATATTAAATGATTGTGGGTTTCCTTGTGGTTTCTCTTTGGATGGAAATTGCTAAATAACTTTTTGTCACTTTGAATATGAAGACATTATTTATTCCACTATATTTTACTACAGCAACATCTGCTGTCTATTTTATGGTATTTTTTTGTGGCAACTTTCATAAATACACTTATTTTTAGATTATTTTTTTCCTCATTCACTTCCATTTTAAAAAAATGCAAATCGCAAACAAAAAAACCCAACAACCCCCCATGTCTAATCCAACAAAGTATCACCCTAGTTTACTTCTAAACGCTTTTGCCAATATCTTCTTACACCAAGTAAGATTTACTGATTATTTCATTCTAATTAAATATGTTTTAGTTTTATTTTTCAATGGGATTGAAATAGTAAGTGGTTGCAGTTCTAGAAACTATAATAGGGCAATCTGACCATATTTTATATACAATTGTGACACTCTTTTTCAGGAAAGAGAGAAGCTGCGTGAAGAAAAAAGAAAATACGTGGAATACCTGAAACAGTGGAGTAAGCCTAGGGAAGATATGGAGTGTGATGATCTTAAGGTATGATTGAATTCGGAATAGCTTGAGCTCATGCTTTACAGGGTCCCCAAGCTAGATCCCCTAATGCAGAGGCAAATCTGGATCTGATCTGAATGGTAGGAGTTATGAACCACCTGCAGTCACGTAATACTTCCCAATGGCGATGCTAATAGGATCGTCGGCATCTGCATTTTTACCCTCCAGAAAAACTTCACAGGCTGTTCTCAGTCTTAACATGGAACATACGTATTTGTAAAGTGCTGATCTTACTGAGTGGAGGGTGTCGAGTATGCCTGACTTTTCTGTTAAATATACAACATGAGCTCACCTAAAATAAACCTGGGTTGCTTAAAAGATTTCAGTATTGAAACCAAATGTCTTTTCTACATTTTGCAGCCAAACATTAGCTTGTTACTCCCTGTGGTGCTCTTTTGATTTAAACTTTAGCAGTATCCTTGCTTAATGAGGATCTTTCTTGGATGAGTCTGGAAACCTATAGAAAGTAACAAGAATATACCTCCCAAAGAAATTAATGTTCTAAACAAGAATATAATGTGGCTGTACATAATGGAAGATTTGCTAGTGTTACACACTTACGTACACTTTATTATGATTAATTTTGGCAGGGGGTAGCAACAGGAGGCAAAATTATCAGAAATACAAGAATGGGGGCTTATTTGAGATACACAGGGAAACATGACAGAAGCACGAAGAGGACATAAATGAATCAAAGTGATAGCACTGGTTGGGAGGAATATGAGAACTGAGTATATTTGCAAGGAGAGCTGTATAGGCCCTTGAAGATGAGAGCGAAAACTCTTAGCTGTGTGTAGAAAGGGAGAAGAAACTGAAGAAAGGGAAGAGCATTGTCAAAACAAGAGGAAGCTGTGCAAAACAGCACTGCTATGTTTCAATTGGAAAAGAAAAAGGGAGGGGTGGGAAACTAGTATCATCACTACAGTGAAAATTAACAACAATATGAATAAAGATGAGTTGAGGTGAGGAAGCAAGAAGAAAGATCCACCTGTAGGCCGCTTTTCAAAAAAATCCCGTCTCAGTAGATGTATGAAATACCTTACTGTGTTCTTCTGAAAGCATAGTATTCAGTATTCTTGTTAATGTTTGTGAACTACCTACCACCTTTGTGGAAAGGCGGCATCCTTATGAAAATTGTTTGACTCTGCTAAGAAACATTAAGCGAAGACAAATCTTGAAGAGTTACACAAAAGTGTTAATTTTAAAGTCAAACTCAGTGTTAGACACTGTTATCTGTAATTTGGAGGTGGTGTCTCTGTTAGGTGGTCTTTTACATGGTTACATCAGCTCCCTTTAAAACGTCTTCAGCTAGCATAATTGCCTTACCAACACAAAAACCCAAATACCAGAACACTCAGTCATTAGACATGATCTTGCATATCCTAGTATTAGATGGGTGTGTTTTTATGTGAATATGTTGGGGTTTTGTTTGCTTGTCATTGCAAGCAATACTGAGTAACTTTTTAAGAATATGTTAATTTTTGCTTGTCTGGACAGTTCCAGCAAACTTAAATTCAGAACTCTTGTGAAATAATACAGGTTTAAAGGAAAAAATCTCGACAGTCAGTGTTCTTAACTTGTAGTGGATTTGAGTTCCTTTAAACAAAGATATGAAATCATTAAACCTCATTAACATGAATGAACTTTTATCTCAAAAGATTTACATCCAGGTTGCATGCTCTTCAGTTTTTAAAGTTAGGACTACCACACATGTTACGGTGATAATTGATTATGTGTCTTATTTTCATTATGTTACTTATTTTCAGTAAATTGTAAAGAAACCCAACAGATACACTCCTTAGAATCATAGACTGTTTGGTTTTAATCACTTGTGTACTCTGCAGAAACCAAATACAATATTAAGTTGTACCATCTGGATTGCAGGAACTTCCCATTCCAATACCAGTGAAGACGAGACTTCCTCCTGAGATCTTTGGTGATGCCCTGATGGTTTTGGAGTTTTTATATGCTTTTGGGGAACTTTTTGATCTTCAAGATGAATTTCCTGAAGGAGTGACTTTAGGCAAGTTGTCATTTATGTGGCAAGGTGCCCCAATTTTGTGGTGTCTTCTTCTACCAAACGTTTTAAGTGCACCGAAGTACCAGTGCTACAAAATTTTCTGTGTAGTTTTAATGTGTCAGTGCTTACATGTGCATATCAATACAGTTTTCACAGTCAACTTCTGCAGTGTTTATAAAATCAGAATCAATTTCAATGTAGAAGTTGTTAATCTACTTATTAAAATGTCTACTTGTACTTTACCCTTGCATTTATGTATTAAAATAATGTTGTTTTGTCAGCACTCTTTCTGACAGTATCACCTTAGGAATATTTGCAGTAAATGATAGAAAAGTAACTTGACTATCATACCTGAAGAAAAAAAAGATGTTTTCATTCTTCAGTACATAATTGTTTTCCAACTTTGTGGCGAAAGTGACGCTTCTTAAACTTTATTCACAGAAGTTTTAGAGGAAGCTCTTGTAGGAAATGACACTGAAGGCCCACTATGTGAATTGCTGTTTTTCTTCCTGACTGCCATCTTTCAGGCAATGGCCGAAGAGGAAGAGGAAGTGGCCAAAGATCAAATAGCTGACGCTGAGACCAAAGGTAAGATCCTTAATTTTACTGCTGAAAAACTGAAATTCCACTGGAATTAAATTTAAACTGCATGATTTATGGCATTCCTTTGTTTAACCTTGTCTTATTATGCATGGATATTGTATGTAAATGAACTTGGTTTTTCTCTTTTATCTGAAATTAAAGCTTTAAACTGGGCATGGAGGGTGGAGTCTGGGGGGAATAGAGAAAAAGCAAGCTCAGTGTTACTACGATTATATCCAGCGAGGCATAATAAACTTTTAACAGCACTGCTTATGTTTTGGAGGTGAGGGAAACTCATCTTCATCTTCCTCCTTTTCCTTCAGCACTGTTAGATGTTTCTCCTGAGGGTCAGGAAACAAGGCATTTTCCCAAATCTTCTCAAAGTTATAAAAAAAAAAAATCTGGACCTAACTAGATTAAAACTAAAACTTCCCAGCACAACTATAATGGAGAATTCAATATTCATTGCCCTTCAAGACTTAGAAGTATGCATCCACAACTCCTAGATACCACCATGTCTCTCTTTTTCCAGTAAATGATCTCATGGTCACTCTGCCTTTGGCCTTCACTCCAAGGCTGAAGTTACCCACGTTTTCAGAGGCATTTGGTGTACGCTAACCACTGATCAGAAGGAAGTGCAGACTTTGTTCCAAATTTATATGGTCAGGGACATTATGTATGTGTCTTCATCCTTAGTATACCATTCTGTTCTGTGTTCAGGCAGCTCAGCAGTTCGGTCCACAGTCTGTGAATGCTCTAAGCCTCGTTCTGCAGAGTGCTCTACTTGTAAGATCTTACTGATGCTACACAGAGTTTGTCAATAAAACTTAAAAGTATTCTCTGTATCCCCTTTGCACAATTTTGGTTTTTAATGCTGTTGCAAAGTGCTTATGCTTTTCAGCTCTGCTATTTACAAAGCCTTGCTGTGGATCAGTGAACTGATCTGACTACTTTGTTATGCTCATCACGTATCTAGTGATAGTCTCTGAAAACAGCATATTGGTGTAACTGAGGAGGTAGAAATAAGCATCAGACTGGGAATCTTGAAAACATTTTAAGATGTTAGTGTTGCATATACCTTCTGTGTTTTGAATCTGAGGTCTAAGACTTCTAATTCTTTTGCCTTCTGTACTGCTTGGTGGAAAGGGAAGGCAACTGTTGCTGCACTGCTGTTGTCCACTATGTCCTGTGTTTATGGACTACCAGATTTGCTGACTGGTTAAAGCAGAAGCTTTGACCTTTTCTGCTAGTCTTTATTTCATTAGAGGTAGATAAGAACTTAAGAGCACTCCTCGTTTGAGGTCAAGTGAATCCTGTGGTTTGCCCATAAGACAGATGCGTGAGGTGCAGGAAGGTTCCTTTAATTCTCCCTTGAAGACTGTGCGTATTATCATGCTTAGGATTTATGTCTAATCTGTAAAATATCTTTATGTAAAATATGGACACTATCTTCAGCAACAGAAGCTGTTAATTCAATAAAGTTACAGATTTGATACGGTATTAACAAATTTAGACTTTTAATTACTGTTGAATTTAGCAATTAAACTGTCTCAAACTGCTGAGAGCATTATTTGGGCAATATAAGCAAGGATTCATTATCAGGTAATCATAGAATAGTTGATTAGATTCTTTATTCATAGGACTGATTAGAAAAAATATGGTGTAACTGTCATGTTTTAATTTGACTATATGGAGCTGGCAATTACAAAAATCTGCTGGTTTGCTTCTAGTTTAGCAGAGCTGTGGGCAGGGCACTTTTTATTATCTTTTACTTGCCTTTGAACTTTCATTTCTTGTCATTCTTGTTTAGACATCATCTTTCCTGTAAAAGAATTACGTGTTCTTGCCTTTGTAATTCTGACTAACCACACTAGTAGTAGTCAGCATGTTTGTTCATTTCAATTCTGTACAGGCAGTGCTTCTGCAACAGAAAACACCATGGGTGTGGGTTTTGGTCTGTACAGTACTTTCTCAAACCCTGTTATACAGCGAGAGGGGAGATGCAGAGGTTAATTTTGCAATGCCTGGGTGACAGTTTCCAAACAACATCAGTCATCATACAAGACTCTGTTGTGGATTTGCTTTTTATGCAGTCTTAGTTTGGATTTGTGGCTCTTTATTGACTTGGTGACTTTGTAATTGCTTAATTATTTGGACATGAATAAAGTGAAATTGTTGAAACGGCATACAAGGCTGAAAAAATTCTGCCAGCCCTCTGGAGAAATACCTGTAAGTGCTAAGGAAACATGAATTTTGCTGTTTGTCCCTTTCACTGCCCTGCTTTCCTGGTCTGTTTGCTAACGTGTGATGCTCCTTATGAAGTGCAGATGCTTGTTTTGGTGAAATATGGTTCCTCTGTAATGCCTTAGTAATCGTATTTGTGCAGAACAGTAAGGCTATATCTAAGTTACAGATTAAAAGTATCAGTGAATGGTGATAACCAGTACCAAAATGTCTGATTGGTTTGGATGGTCTTTCCTAAAACCAAAAGGGTGATAGGAAATAAGAGTTCACTTGAGGGAACGAAATACAGGTGTTCTTGCATTGTTATTTGTTTCCGCTTTGAAGCGTGTTTATGGATTTGGTTTTGCTGCCTTTTATGTTGCTGTTGTGCATGTTTGGTGCATTGGGGTTGCTTTAACAGCTTATATATAGGGAGAACAGTGTTTAGCATGTGGTGCATGTTCTTAGCTTTTAGTTGGATTTTTAGTTGCATTTAAAGATGGGTAAATTTTAATTTGGATGTTGACTTGCGTTTTGAATGCATTGATGCTTTTGTAAATATCGGCCCTCTTCGCTTTGTCTGCAACTTTTAAAAAACGGCTTGCTTTCCTCCCCTCCACAGTATAAATTTTAATTTGCACTAGAATAAAGTGTTTATTTCCTTAAAGATTTAACAGAGGCTTTGGATGAAGATGCAGACCCCACAAAATCTGCACTGTCTGCAGTTGCAACTTTGGCAGCTGCATGGCCCCAGTTACATCAGGGTATGTGTGGGTTTCACTTCTTGTTTTGTTACTGTTCTTATCTTGCTCTGTATTTTAAAGCACATTTTTAATATTTATATACATTTAAATGTCTATATAAAATAACTCTTCATTCTTCTCAACTGTAGGCTGCAATTTGAAAAACTTGGATCTTGATAGCTGCACTCTTTCTGAGATTCTCAGACTTCACATTCTAGCATCAGGTGCTGATGTAACATCAGCCAATGCAAAATACCGTTACCAGAAACGAGGAGGGTTTGATGCTACTGATGATGCCTGCATGGAGCTGAGATTAAGTAATCCTAGTATCCTGAAGAAACTTTCAAGTACCTCAGTGTATGATTTGTTGCCAGGTAATAAAAGACAATAAATGTTAGCGATGATTAGATTGCTCATCAAGTGATCGGTTTTATATCTGCGTCAGATCAATAATGGTCAACTTTTACTGTATCATAGAATAATTTAGGTTGGAAAGGACCTTTGGAGGTCAGCTAGACCAACACCCCCCCTCTCTGCTTCAACCTCTACAAGCAGGTCCCACCAGAGCAGAAATTGCTGAGCTATGCAGTCTCGTTACTCCTGAGTATCTTTTTAAAATCACATTAAAAAAAAAAAAAAGTTAATTTGCAGAAGGGGATCTCTTTGGGAGAAACATCTGAGTGTTTGATTCAGCCTCTGCTTTTTATTGCTGTTCTGGTTTGGGTCTTTTGTTTTGTTTTTGGAAGTGGAGAAAAAATTCTGTCTACTGTTCTTTCATCTCAGTTTTGAAGATAATATTGTGTTCTTTGTTCTTTCAGTGCTAAAAGTTAATAAATTAAAAATAAAGGCTCACATCTCTGACCAAAGCAGATATTTCAGGAAATGCCTCCTTGCAAGTGCAGCTAGTACACTACAGATGTTTGACTGTTCACTTTTTCTTGAGTGAGAACCAATCTTCAGTCTGGAGTGTGTAAGAGTAAGGCGTACTTATCAGTTGTATAATGACGTATAAAAATTGGTCTGAATTTTATTAGGAGAAAAGATGAAGATCCTTCATGCCCTCTGTGGGAAACTTCTGACTCTTGTCTCCACTCGAGATTTCATTGAGGACTCTGTTGATGTGTTACGACAGGCAAAACAGGAGTTCAGAGAATTAAAGGCAGAACAGCATCGCAAAGAACGAGAGGCGGCAGCAGCAAGGTAAAACTACTATATGGAAAGCTGAATTTTGTTGCTACAAATTAGATTTATTCCTTAATTGCAAAAGGCCTATGAGAACCAATAGTAGCGTTTGTGTTTTATACTGGTTTCTTGAGACTCTAGACAGGAGTGAAACTTTATTGTGCTAAGCATTATGCTTTCCCACATTACTGTTATTATTAAGGGATGCTGGAGTATAAAAGAAAAAAGATGTGGCCAGATCAGATACTAGATTAATTGCAACTGGTTTTTTTATATTCTTCTTCTTAATAGGATACGTAAGAGGAAAGAAGAAAGGTTAAAAGAACAAGAGTTAAAAATGAAAGAGAAACAAGAAAAGCTGAAGGAAGAGGAGCAAAGAAATCCTACTGTAGAAGTATCTGTTGGGTATGATACGTAGTATTACTGTGATAACGTATCATATAGCACTTTTCAGTTATGTGGCCAGATCTTACCTATGTAGTTTTCATTGACTTGATCATATAGAAAGGTATATTTTAATTCTAAGTATACAGCCCCTAATGTTGTGTTCTAGAATTGCTTTATGAAAGAGATTTTATTTTTAAAATCAACTTTTATTATGCTCATAATTCTGTTGAAAGCTTGACAATTTTACCTACTAATAAGAGAAACTTGCAAAATCTAATTTTTTGTCTTGCATTGATTTCATTTCTGTGCATATCTTCATAATAGACCATTCTAGTTTGTTTCCTAATTTGAAGAATTGGTCTGATCTGAGCTAGATAATACTGACCTCACATAACAGTTTATGAATCAAATTTAATAGCATTTTTTAAAAAATGCTGTGCTATCCCAGGTGATGTCCGTAAAACCAAGGTTTTCATGTTCTATTAATAAAACTATATGGTTTCAGGTGGTAAGATTCAGGGACATGCAGTTCTGTATGATTCCAGAAAATAAAGCAAGGTATATATACAACTCTTTATCTTTATCTGCTTGAGGAAGCGAGTTAGTTAAATAAATCTGCTTGCAAAAGGTGAGCCTGGGCCAAAGACAGATTTGTGCTATGTTTTTTTTAAACTATAATTGAGAAAAAATAATAAAATGTTATTCTGTAATGGTTGCATGTAGTTCTGCAGGTTTTTAATTATATTTGCTAGATGAGGGGAAAAATGTGTAATAAGCATTTTATAAAACAGTATACATTTTGATGAAATGAAAAACATTTTTTTAGTCATGAAAAAAATATTTCAGGTCAGTAGAACTACACTAAGATGTCTCCAAAAAGGATCTGGTTATAATAATGCCTTTCAAATGAAAGAGTGAATATCAAAGAGCAAATTTTAATATGGAACTTCCCATTTACAGTTCCGTGGGTTTCCTCAGGGTTTTAATATATTTTGTGACTTAAAGTTTATTTTTAAAAAGCATTATAGGTCTTTGACTAGCTTAAGTACTTCTGAGAGGAAAACACTGTTTGTGTTGAAGATGCCATATTCTTTTGTGTATTTTTTTTTTCATTCCATTCAGCTTTTAATACACGGTTGGTCAGTTAGTCACCTTTTGTTTATTCTATTGTGTCAGGGAGGAGGAAAGGGAAGACCTTGATACTAGTACAGAGAGCAAAGAAATTGAACGTAAAGAGCAAGACATGGACACAGTGACAGAGGATGAAGAAGAACTGGGACCAAACAAAAAACGAGGAAGAGGTAATGCTATAATGTATTTGTTCATTTTTGTACATCATGCACACTCACACATGCATGACCTGTGAAGTTCTTGGGTTTTATAGTAAATTGTTATAAAGTATCAATCTTTCCTGTAATTTTTTAAAGGAAAATTAAACACCACCACTCCCCCACCCCCCCAAGAAAAAAAAAAAAAA
>VZSC01018000.1:142710-158337 GCA_013398225.1 Steatornis caripensis | reverse complement strand
CCGCAGCCTTTGCCGCAGGGAGAGCGGGGTCACCCCCCACCCACCCACAGGAGGGAAACTGAGGCACGGCCCCGGGGCTCCCCGCCCCTGGAGCTGCCACGGACACAGAGCCGCTACCAAATCACTAAGAAAAAGAAAATTAATAAGAAAAAGAAAGCGAGCGCTGGAGCCAAATACCAGCTGGCAAAAAATATTGATGGCCAGACAAATTTAATGAGTCACAGCTAACGAACTCCCCTGGTGGAGATGGGCCCGGAGGGGAGGGGGAGGGGGGGGACCGTCAGAGCAAATCCTGCTGGGCACGGGGAGCGCTGGCTGCCCCTCGTCAGGGGGTGCTGGTCCCCCACGGAGCAGGATCCCGACCACGGGGCCCCCAGCAGCCCCTTCCCCCAGGGACGGACACGGCGCAGCACCCACTGCCCCGGGCAGGAGCTGGGCCGGGGGGGCCATCAGGCTCTTGGCAGGCAACAGCCCCCCCGAACCCCAGCCTGGCCCTGGGTGCAGCATAGGACGGGGCACGCAGGGGAGCCCCATCCTCCCTCCTGCTCTGCCCGAGCGCAGCCCCCAGCACAGATGCCACTGCGGGGCACTGGGAGAGGGCGTGGGGTGACTGGGAGGGCTGGCTCGGGTCTGGGCTCAGCCAGGCGCAGGCTGCCGTGCTCCCGGTGGAACTCGGGGCTCTCCCTGTGGAGGGGACCCACTCCTGCTGCAGCCCCTGGCGCGGGCTGGCGCTCCCCGCTGCAGCCGACTAACGCTGGTCGGAGCTGTCGGGGGGAGCGGGGGATAGAAACGCCGCTTATTAAACTAAAAGCATTATCTAAGCGAGCTGGCAGGAGCGTGGGCTGCATGGACGCTCGCATTATTAAAGTGCACTTTGAATCAACTGCACTTACTTCTGGTGTGATACCCAGGGCGGGGCGGCCGGGGCGCACGGGCACGGTCCCTGGGACCGGGGGACCCCTCATCCCCGTGGGCTCGGAGGGATGGGGGGGACGTGCAGGGCAGGGACGATGGAGCAGCTCGGCTTCTGTCGGCACAGGCCCCACGGCCCCGCTCCCCCCCGACAGCGCGGCCGGGAAGGGCTGGGGGGTTATGGGGAGCTGTGGCTACCGGCGGGGCAGTGAAGAAAAACCTCAGGCACCTTTCACTATAAAAAACAAATCTTTTATGTAAAAAATAAACCTAAACAAAACCCACAACCCCCGCTGCCATGCTCGTGACAATACAAAAGGCCGATTCCCCAGAACACCGTGAAAACAAAGTAGCTGGATCCAAATATATATAAACTGTGAACTTACGAGATTGGAAATAGCACCTTGCTGGCCCCCCCGCCCCTCCCCAAAGGAGTCAGCCCCGCGCCCCAAAACCACCACCCACACTCTGAGCCCAGGGCCCCCCCGCCCTCCTGCCCAGGAGGATGGATGGGGCAAGTGCCATGTTGGGGCTCGGTACCCCAGGGACCCCCAGCCTGTCCCTGGGCAGCACCGACGCCGCCCCGGGCTCCCCCCAGGAGCAGAAGCTGCTCAGCCCCCGCTGCCATGAGAGCAGAACGAGCCCACAGCAGGATCCCGGCTGTGAGGGGTCCGGCCACGTCGAGCAGCGTTTCCCAGGGCGGGATGGGTGGAAGGGCTCTCCAAAATCCAACCTCAAACCAGTATGAAGAAAGAACATTTTTCTGTCTGCACTGCAGGGTCAAGTAACGAAAAGAAACAAAGAAGGGCCAGGGGAAGAGATGGGGAAAGAGCAGGAGCTGCATCCTGAACCCCTCCCTCGGAGCCGGCGACGCTCGTCCCGCAGCCGGCCGCTCCGAATCTGCCCCCGCCGGCACCGAGCAGCGACTCGGGGTGAAAACGGTCCCTGTGTTGTCCTGCACGCAGCAGCCCCGCAGCCCCCGCGTGTCTCAGTCCCGTGCCATCGAACGGACGCCAGACGGAGCGGGCAAACGCCCCGGCGCGTGCCGCGTGCCAGGTGCTGGCGAGGACGCGGGCCAGGCGCGCTTGCATGTCTGCGTGTGCAGGAGCCCGAGGGCGGGCTGGTTCTTCCCCAGGAGCTGGGCAGGGAGAGGCAGAGGGGCGCGAGGGCAGGGGGTGCCTCTTCATTTGGCTGGTTTGGTGATGATGCGAGCGGAGAAGTCAAAGAGGTTCTTGTTGATTTTCCGGAGGGTGCTCACCTCCTCTTCCAGCTCGCTCACCTGGATCGTCAGATGCTCCTGGTCTCCCACAAGGTTCTGTGACAGAAAAACGCGACGGAAAAGCTCCAGGCACCCGGGTCTCACCTCTGGCGAGCTGAGGCGAGCGCTCCCGCGGCCAGCAGCAAATCCCAAACTTTTGTTCTCTCCCTCCTCAAACCGCAGCCCCTCCCGCCTGCGCCATCAGCAAATTCCCGGGCTCCTTCCTCCCCCCAGCTTTGCGCAGCACCCTAGGGACCGGTTCAGCGGAAGAGAGGACCCCCCAAGGGGTCTGTACCAGAAGGACCGATGCCCCCGTCCCGGCGCAGCTCTCACCTTCTCCCTTGTTGAGTACATCTGCGAGTACATCTTCTCGGCCTTCTCCAGGTAGCTCTCCCCACACTCCTGCAGGGAGCACACATTGATGCAGAAGAGCCGGGCCCTGTCCCAGCATCCCTGGGCAGGGCTCCCCGCTGCAGCAGGCAAAGAGCCCCCCCCAGCCCCTTGTGCCAAAGCAGCAACCGAGCGGAGACTCCAGCGGCGTACGGCCAGAGCTGCAGCCCCTTTCCAGAACAGAGCGGCTGCACGCGGGTCTGGGCAGGGACAGGGGTCCCTAAACAGCCCCCAGAGCGCCTGGTGCAGGGGCCCACCCAGCTCCTCTCCCGGCACGGACAGAGCCCTCTGCCTGAGCAGGGGAAGCGCTGGGCTCGCCACACCGCAGGCTGCTCCCCCAACACCGTGCTGCGAGCGGAGGAGCCCAACCGACTGCGGGAGCGACATTTCACGGCAGCACGCGAGCTGGCCGGGCACCGCCGCGCCCTGGACCAGCTGCCACCTCCCCTGCACGGGGCTCATCCATCAGCCGTGGCAGGACCGTCGCTCGCCCAGGGACAGACGCCGAACGAGGAGAGAAGCTCTGGGACTGCCGGCAGAGGCAAGGGGATGGACCGGCACGGCACGCAGCGAGCCTGTGATCACTGGCGGTGCAGGACACCATGGGGACAGCCACGCTGGGGTCACTTCAAAGAGATGCCCTGCGCCCCGGCCAGGACCCTGCTCCACTTGGAGACCTTGGTTCGGAGGCTCCTCTTGCCCGGCTGAGAGCAGCCCAGACGCAGCTGAGAGCAAGGGAAGAGCCAGCCCGCTCCCTGCCTGTGGGGCTCCCGCTGCAAGTGGGCAGTTCCACCGCTTTATTTCCCCAGCAGCACTTGGGGAAGTTTTGATCGGACCGGGCTGTGGAGCTGCTGCCCACCAGAAGCAGACCAGCACGGACCGGCCGCTGCCGCTGCTCTGGCGGGAGGCGTTTTGCACCCTCCGGCACAGACCCGCCACGCGACCCCCATCTCCCCGGCTGCGGTACCTGCTGGTGGAGCCCGAGGCGCAGCGTCACTCCCTCGCTCCCCTGCTCGTCGTTGCTCTCAGTGCCGTGGAGGTGCTTGCTGAATTTGGGGAGAGGCACGCTGGGTTTCCCGTCCGGGTTGAACATGTTGGCTGGGGCCAGCACTATGAAGGCGTTCGTAACCGGACCTGGGCCGGGACGAGAGGAGGGCACGGGTCAGACTTCCCCCTCCGGCGGGGCTGCCTCTTGCCTGGCGTCGCGGGCAGCCCCAAGAACAGAGGGTACAACCGTGGCGCAGGCGGCTGCCAGGACTCCTGCCTGCCCCCCCCAGCACCTGGGAAGAGGCAGAGCCCCTCTCCCCATCCTTGGCAGTGGGGGAGCAGGGATGCGGCTCCGCACCCCGGGCCAGTGGGCAGCATGGGGAGGAGCGGGGCAGCCCGGCTGCCCTCCGCAGAGCCAGCCATCCATCAGCAGCTGCCGCTCTCGCGGCTGTCTCCTGCGACGATCCATCACACACCCTCGTTTGGCAGAGCTAATGAGCGCTTTAATTACCGCATTTACCCTCTCAGGCTGCTGCTTTGTCTCAGCAGCTTCCTCCGCCCCCGTTCCGAACTCGTGCTCGCTGCCGAACTCCCACCGCTGCCCCCCACGGCCAGACCTCCCCGTCAGACACAGTGACCCCCAGCCCCCCAAAGCCCCCCCGCACACCTCCAGCAGCCAGCGGCCTCGCATGCAAGCAGAGCGGCTTGGTCACTGCTAATAAAGCCCCGACCATCCATCTTCCCTTGACCATCCATCTTCCTTCCCTCGGCCGAACTCGACAGCGCGAAGGGAAAGGTTAAAAAGATCCAGATGCACCTGAGCGGAGGCAGGCTGCCGCAGCACCCGCCCGCCTCCTGCCGCAGGCAGCAGGGAGAGGTGCAGGATGAGGGAGGGAGCCTGGGGGCGGTCCGGGGGGGCTCAGAGCCACCCAAGGCTTTCAGTCTCTGCAGAGGAGATGGACGAAAGCACCTCTGATGCAGACGAGGGCTCCCTCACCAGCATCTTCCCCTCCAGCCAGGCCAGAGCCCGCTCCGAAACCCCACTCTCCTCGGAGGGTGGGGTGGCCAAGGCCGGATCCCACTGGCAAACCAATGGCTCCGCCAAATACTCGGTCCGGAAGCTGCTCTGCCAGCTGTCCCAGGCTGGCCCCGAGAAGCTGCTCTTTGCCAACGCTTTCCTGTAACAAACCATTTGTTTCACTCTTGCTCCCTCCCTAAAGACAAGATGCTTGCTGCTTCTTATGAAAGTATCCATTAGCGAGATTAGCGCTGCTGGTTCACCGGCAATTTGGGGAGCAATTTGAAAGGAAGGGACAAGACAGAGAGCAGGAAATCTCCCGAGATAGCCCACAGATCCCCAGATCTCATCACCATCGAGGCGCAGGCCCCGCAGCCGCTCCCGGGCCCCAGTGCAGATGCGAGACCCGTCCAAGCCCACATCGTCAAGATGGCTCGGGCACCAGGCAGTGGGTGACGCCCTGCCAGTGTGGTTCAGCTGGGGGAGAATAAATAATCCAGCTTCCAACACGGGCAGCTGCTGGCAGGATGGATCGGTTGGAGCATCCCCGGGGTGGCTTTGCACGAACGAGCCCTCGGGGACGGTCTGTGCCACGTGGTGTTTGCAGAGAAAAGGATGGCATTTGCGTGACAGGACGGGAACCGAGGCCTAGAGGGATTTTAGGGCAGTGCTGGCAAGAGAACCAGGGAGTGCTGGCTCACAGCCTCGTCCCAGAGGTCCCCTGCTTCCCCTTGGAGTGCTGCCAGCCACACTGGGTGACCTGGAGCAGCCCTGCCTCACCCAGCACAGTCACAGCTCATTACTCAAGAGCAGCAGCCCCATTTCTCAAGGTCCACCTGCCTGCCCATGCTCTGCCCCTGCTGCCTGCTCCCGCCAAGGGCAAGCAAACCTTGTTCGAGAAGCCCCCTGCATCTGTCCTGCCTGCACAGCCACGCTCCTCTCGAGCCGAGCCACGCCAGCCCCTCTGATCTATTCGCAGCAGCATCGTGTGGGGAGGGCAGCGGTTCCTGCCTCGCCCCCAGCTACGCGCTCTGCCCTGCGAGCAGAGGGACTCTGCTCCCGAGCACACCAGGCCGGAGGTTGCTGTCGTGACAGCTGCGGCAGAAACGCCTGTGTCGTCCCTGCCTTGGGAAGGGAAAGGCTCAGGGAACGCAGTGGAGGGGCGAGCAGGGCGGCAGCAGGGCAAAGACCTTGCCGGGAAGCTCACATCACCGCTCGGAGAGGCGGTGAGAAAGGCCAAGGGGAGGCGGTGAGCTGCTGGAAACCAGCGCTGCAGGGAGCTCGCTGCCCCACGAGGACGGGGCGGCAGGGCTGCCGCAGAGACACAGCACCGCGACAGAAGAGCCGCAGAGCCCCTGACGCAGGAAGGCTGTGGAGAGCCCGCGCTCTGGTAGGGGGCTCCCCTGGATGGCAGCTCCTGAGCCACAGTACAGCCCCCACCCTGCTCAGATTAAGCCCGCGGCAGCAGCAGGGCGGTACTGGTGCCAGGGCTGCTGGGGGAGCCAAATCCTTGCCTGCAGGAAGACGCAAGCCAGCAGAGGCTGCAGAAAGCACCTGGACCTCATGGCCCTGGCACGCAGCAGCGCCATCAGCCTGGCCCTGCCCTCATGTGAAGGGCCCGTGTCCATCCGCACTCCCCTGCAGCCTCAAGGAGGCTTTTAAGCCTGGCTCGCAGTGAAAGCTTGCCCCCCCCCCCCCCCCCCCGTCCCAAAGACTCACGCAGCTCAGATTTTTGCTGCTTTCACCCTTGTAACGCCAGTGGAGCGAGGCTGGATGGGTGCTGCAGGAGGCCCCAGTTAGAAACGGCCTTTGGCAGCAAACGGCCTGCAGGCAGCCGGGCTCTCAGCAGCTGCCCACCTCCGTCCAGAGGCAGCACCAGAGCAGCGGGGTCCGATTTTCACCACCACCACCTTCTGGGGGGCTTTTAGGCAGTGCCCGGGCAGCAGCGCTGCCAGCCCCCGCAGCAAGAGACCAGAGACCATCGCGGTCACGTAGGAAATCCACTGTCAGCAACAGCTCAACCGCCAAATCAGCCGCTGCTCTGAGGCGCCCAGCTGCGGATCTGAGCCTGCAAAGGTTTGTTTGCGTGGTTTGTCGGAGCCATTAGACCGAAACCCCAGGTGACTGCTTACATCGGCCTAACGAGCTCACGGGTGCTCATTGCTGGGCCACAGACACAATCTCTTCTCCAGACACATCCTCCCCCTCTCACAGCCTCCCCAGGCGTTCGGGTGCGTATGGGGCAACGACTTGCTTTGGAAAACAAGGAGGAAGATCCTGGATGTCCTCAGAGACAGGGTGAAATCTATGACTCACTCCCTGAGGGCGCACAGGAGGGTTCTTAACAGACAAGGGCAAGGTCAAAACATTACTCCAGACAGCTAAGGCGTCCCTCTAATGCCGCTGCCCTTCCTGGAGGTGTGAAGCAAGTAGCAGAGAAACGCCTCAAGTGCCAAGGACGGCGTCAGAGCAGCAGAAGTGAGGCAGCAGCCGCCTCTGGCAGTTGAGGAGGAAAGGATCCCGGAGATAAGGGCATGCCTACCTTTGTGATTCATCGTCTTCAGGCACTGCTTGCTCTGGATGTCCCACAGCCGGACTGTTTCGTCGTGCGAGCCGGAAAGCAGCAGGCTGCCATCCGTGGAGACAGACAGACACGTCACCTGGTTCCTGGAATGGCGAAGAGGAAGTTTAAACCCGGGATGACCTGCGGACTGCCAGAAACTGGTGAGGTGGGCAGAAGGGGGCGTGAAGTGTTTGGCAGGTACGTCTGGTCCCTCACCTGTGCCCTTTGAAGACCTTCCCGTTCTCCCGCTCTGTCTGGAAGGTCCGGTCTCTCTGGACTGGCTGCAGAAATGAAGGAAGGAAGGGAGAGAGCGGTTTAAGTTAAGGAAGACTGAAGCCAGCAGGTTCGTCACTGTCTGGAGGGGGCAGAGGTGATACAGGGGAACCCAGGCCCTCCCACGCCCTCGCAGGTCACACCAGTCGGCGCAGGGAGGTGACAGTAGCTCAGGTGCCACGTCAAGGCTGGGCTGCACAGCAGCCCCGAGCAGATCCGCAGCCCCGTGCGCTCACCCAGGCACAGAGGTCAACCTGGAAGATGGATCCGTCCATGCCGCCGCAGAACATGTGGTACTCAGAGAGGTCAAGAGTCACAGCCATGATCCCCACATCGAAGAGGACAGAAAGCAGGAGCTCCCCAGATGAGACTTCCCAGAGCTGGAGTGAGAGGGTACAGAATTGGATGTCAACGGCAGGATTGGAAGAACATGCTGCTTATCAGCGCCTGCCCAGCTGCAAGCTGGCAGCACGTACCGGCATCGCCTCCTTGCTGCGGATGGGGAAACTGAGCCCAAGGCATAACCACAGCAGAACCCAGGATCAGCCTCTTCGTGACCACGAGACAACAGTTTCCCAGGCAGCTCCGAACCTCACCCGCCTCCCGTGCCCATCCTGCCCCCCACAGCAGACCCCTCTCTGAGGGCAGGAGGAGCAGGCTGCAGGCTCCAGCCTGCTCTGCTCCTGCCCGTCGAGGCTAAAGGACATCAGTCAGTGAGGGGAAGTGGAGGAGCTGAGCCCAGCACTCCCAGCAAAGCACGCAGAGGCCCAGCCCGAGGGCAGGTGCAGAGAAGCTGCTGGCTTTGGAGAGGCAAGGCCCATTCGGTCTGGCAGCTCTGAGGCACCACAGAGACAGCCAAGAAATTCAGCTCCTGCAACCCTCGCAGCCAGCTCTGCTGCAGCCAGGCAGAAACTCTGCTTTAAGCCTCCGGGGCTCTCGTTCAGCAGGACGGAGCCAAGCCTCACCTTCGCTGTCTGGTCAAGGGAGGCCGTGGCCGCTCGTGCCAAGGGCCCTCCGAAGCCACAGCACAAGTCCGTGATGGGGAGGCTGTGTCGGGACCACACGTGGCGAGGGTCGGGGATCTGGGAGGGCTCTGCCTGCAGCACGCTGTAGGGGAGAACAGAGACAGGTTGGCAGGGCAGGTCGCAAGAGCAACGCTGAGGATGCTAGAGCAAAGCTGTGAGGAGAGCTGGCCACGGCTCTGCTTCCGCCGGGATGGCTCCCCCAGCTGCACGGACCCAGCGGGACACAGGAGCCGTCAGCTGCCACAGCACAGGCAACACCAAGGACCAGGGCCATTGCTGAGCTCCCCATCCCAGACGGGACAGAGACCTCAGCTGCCTTTCGTGGCGAAAGGGCACAATCCGCTCTGTCAGGCACGGAAAAGAAGCCAGAGCCATATGTCACAGCTTGGGAAACTCAGGTGAGACACTAGGAAAAACTCCTCTGGCAGCGATGATAACAACAGCGGAACAGCGCCTACGGAGGGCACAGACCCACCACCGCCAGCAGCCTTGACAAACAGCTCAGGCTTAGGCAGAGCCAATTCCGTCTCCCGGAAGTGGTGGCTGAGCTCTTGTTCTAATATTCCGGGCCCAGATGCTCCCTGTCCCCCATACAAACGAGCCGAGACCTCCTCGCTGGCCACCGTTACCTGTAAAGGTTCCACACCAGCGCAAGGCAGTCCTTTGCGCCCGAGAGAAAGTGGCTGCTGTCGTCAGTAAAGCAGAGGCATGTGAGGTCCTGGTAGTGTCGGTTCAGGATGGCCAGGAGGTTCCCGTTGGAGACCTGGTGCACGGGAAAGGGCAGCAGAATGTTAAGAACGGAGCACTGGGATGCCCCCGAACGCCGCAGCGCCCTGCCCTCAGCAGTCATGGGTGCCGCAGCACCTGCAGCTCCATCCCCATCCGGGCGCTGCTGTGCCAGGCGCAAGCTGAGTGGAGTCCCTGCGCTGCGGAGCTGTGCGCAACAGGGCAGTGAGCGGAGGCGGCACGTGGAGTGAAAAGGCAGGCTCGTGCTGACCGCGTGAGCCTGCTGGCACCTCACTGACAGCACTGACAAACCTAGGTGCCACCAGTACAACCGTGCGTGCTTACGACCACGGTAAACACAGCAGAAGATGGTTTGAAGAGGTCCTGCACACGTTAACTCTGGAACCTAGTGATGCCAGGGCCATTTCTCTGGTCAAGGCAGAAGGGTACAGCAAAGATTTCCTGTTTGCTGTTAGTACCACTCTGATGGCTTCTTCCAGCCTCCCACAACACCTAATGAGATGGCTGCGGGGGGCACAAAAGCCGCAGGGGGCTGCGTGCCACCCCAGGGGTTGCCGCACTCCAGCACGGCTGCGTGGTCGTGGTACAGTGGAGGCGTTAGGGAGGACAAGGAGTTCCCTAGACCCGGAGCTTTTCTCGTTAAAAGGCAACGCTGCAGATGGAGAGGGAACAAAGGAGGCAGCAAGGGAGCCCCGTACAAAAGAACAGAATCCACTCCCTCTCGTCGTCTGAATTGTACCTAAAAATAACACAAGATCGCAGTTCAACGGAGAACAAGCAGTTTCACAGTGAAGGCACAAAACTAGGGCTCTTGGGCCCATTTCCAGCTCTACGATGGTTTCCACGCAGACTCTCCAAGGTGCCTGTTCCCTCTGCCAGAAGGACACTGCCGTCACCCACTCCCGGCAGCCGTGCGGAAGCGTTTGCGAGGCCAGGCCAGCTGGGCGCAGCCAGACAGGCCTGAGGAGGAAGCAGAGCAGGGACCAGCTCAGAGCATCGCGCGCGAGCGACTCCCACTTGCTGCGGCCTCAGCCCAGCATTCCTCACGAGGGCTTTTCTTCCGACATCGCCATAAGCACATTTTTAAAAGAAAAATCTGATGAATTAAGATAGAGCTGCCCACGTAACAAGGCTCCGAAGCATCCTCCAGCACGGAGAGCTCTCCAGGTCAGACATCTCGGTGATTAATCCCGAGACTCAGAACAAGCTTCGTCTTTTATTTCCTTGGTGAAGTGCTTAGAACGCAGTGTAGTCCCCATGCAAACACAACACTAATTAAAAATAGGGTGACGATGACCAGAGCATGGCAGTCTCTGCAGGCACCCAGATCACCGCCACGCATAAACATTAGGCTAAAACATGGAAAGGTGCTAAAGGGAAACCTGGTCCTGCGCTTCTGCTTTGAGGAAGCAATGCCTGACCCCCGAGGAATCCGCAGCAGTTTGGAAAGAGAAGGAAAGAACAGACCTAAGCCTCACCCAGCACCTCCCACCACAGTTCCCTCCCCCCTGTTTTGAGGAGCTGCCCCACGGCCTGCATGCCCATGGAGGCCGCTGAGAGCCGGCCGCAGCCCCTCGGGGCCCCGTGGAACACAGACCGCAGCAGGACAGCGGTAACGTGCGTGACCCAGCAAAGCCTTCTCTGCGCTGTGGAGCCCGGGTAATGTGGATTTACCGAGACCTGACGGGACAGGAGTACTCGCTAACTGCCGCGTCCCCAGCCCCGCACCGGCCCCCTCACCTCCCACAAGTAGATGCTCTCAGCAACCCCAGCCAAGATGTAGAGCCCGTTGGGAGAAGCTGTCAGGCAGGTCACTGGCCCAGGGCATATGATCTTCTGCTGGAGCTGGTCCTGGGGGCAGAAAGAACACAGAGACCCTTCAGTACGGGTTGGAGTACGGGAGGCAGAGAGAAACGAGACCCTGCTTCAGTTGAGGTCGGCCCGTGGGGGAGGAGGCAGCTCAGACAGCGCGCAACGCGCTGTGGCTGCCTACGTCTGAGCCGTGTCCTCAACCTGCATCGGCACTGCAGCCGTTTGGAGACTCGAAGACAAAGACAATGGAGGAGCACAGTCCATGAGGGCAAACCACGTCAAACCGCTTCACATTTTGCTGGTTTTGTTGCAGTCGCTTCATGTTTAGCGCCTCTGGGAAAAGGTAAATTCCCCTCCCGCCCTCCTCCAAGCGCGGAGCTCTGGCCACATGCAGCAGGAGAGGTACCGACGGGCACGCAGTTATGCTCCACGGCTGGGGAACCAGGGAGAGACAGCAGAAAACAGGCTCAGAAGACTACAGCAAAATGACATTGATAAAAAATTAATAATAAAACAAAAAAGGATGTGAGCCTGGGAAAACAAGTAGCAGGCCTGAGNCCCTGGGGGGTCTGATCATAGAGACGGGGGTCCCTGTGGAGAGAGGGGCCCTAGGGGGGGGTCCGATCATAGAGACGGGGGTCCCTGTGGAGAGAGAGGCCCCCACCACAGAGACGGGAGTCTCCAGGGAGAGGGGCCCTGGCGCATCCCCACAGGGACGGGGGGTCCCTCCGCGGGGCCCGGGGGCGCCCCCCGAGCCGAGGCCTCCCGGGCCCGCCCGCCGCGCCGGTACCTTCCTCTGGAGCTCCCAGACGTTGATGTAGCTCTTGCCGAGCTGGGCCCCCAGCAGGTGCTCGCCGCCCAGCAGCGCCAGCCCGCGCGGCCCGCTGTTGCCGCCGCGGTAGCCGGGCAGGGCGGAGCCCGAGTGCAGCTCCCAGACGGAGCAGTTGCAGAGCGGCCCGGCGGCGTCCGACACCAGCGCCACCTCCATGGGCGCCGCCATCTTCGCGGTCCGCCAGGGCCAGAGAGAGCGCGGCGGCCGCCTAGAGCGCCGCCCTCGCACCGCCCACCGGCGCGACGGCGGCCAATCAAGAGCGGCACCGCCCCGGCCGCGCGCCTGCGCGGGGCGGGAGCCGCCGGGGGCGCCCGCACGCGGCAGGAAGCTCAGCAGGTCCCGCCCCGGCCCGGCCCGGGATGGGTGACCGCCGTCGCATGGAGCCCCCGCGGGCACCCAGGGCCCTGCGAGCACCCGTGGGGACCCTGTGAGCACCCCGCAGCCTGGGGGCACCCGCGGGGGCCCCGTCGGGACCCCAGGAGCACCCTGTANGGAGCCCGGGTAATGTGGATTTACCGAGACCTGACGGGACAGGAGTACTCGCTAACTGCCGCGTCCCCAGCCCCGCACCGGCCCCCTCACCTCCCACAAGTAGATGCTCTCAGCAACCCCAGCCAAGATGTAGAGCCCGTTGGGAGAAGCTGTCAGGCAGGTCACTGGCCCAGGGCATATGATCTTCTGCTGGAGCTGGTCCTGGGGGCAGAAAGAACACAGAGACCCTTCAGTACGGGTTGGAGTACGGGAGGCAGAGAGAAACGAGACCCTGCTTCAGTTGAGGTCGGCCCGTGGGGGAGGAGGCAGCTCAGACAGCGCGCAACGCGCTGTGGCTGCCTACGTCTGAGCCGTGTCCTCAACCTGCATCGGCACTGCAGCCGTTTGGAGACTCGAAGACAAAGACAATGGAGGAGCACAGTCCATGAGGGCAAACCACGTCAAACCGCTTCACATTTTGCTGGTTTTGTTGCAGTCGCTTCATGTTTAGCGCCTCTGGGAAAAGGTAAATTCCCCTCCCGCCCTCCTCCAAGCGCGGAGCTCTGGCCACATGCAGCAGGAGAGGTACCGACGGGCACGCAGTTATGCTCCACGGCTGGGGAACCAGGGAGAGACAGCAGAAAACAGGCTCAGAAGACTACAGCAAAATGACATTGATAAAAAATTAATAATAAAACAAAAAAGGATGTGAGCCTGGGAAAACAAGTAGCAGGCCTGAGAGCGGCTCCCACAGCGTGGGGGAACTGGAGAAAACTGACCCTGAGCTGCGGCACGAAGGGGGAAGCGCACGGGCTGCTGCTCTCTGCAGCACTGCGGGGAGCGAGAGGGGATGGAGGAATTAGGGCTGTTTGCTACCGTCCTGCGCTAGGGCAGGCACCAGCGGGACGCAGCGAGCAGGAGGAGGAAGGCGTACGGCTGTGGCGGGGTGAGGTCTGCCCGGCTGTGTTTCGGCTTCCATGTTTGGCTGGAAGGCGCAGGGAGCGGACCGAGGCGACGGGGGGGCTTCAGGCGAAGCGTGCCCAGCCGCAGGGCGCCCGCTGCCCCCGGGCTCTCCCTCGTCGGGGACGGCCGCGCTCCCGGGCAGCCCTGGGAGCCGTGAGGCTCCTTTCCAGCCTCGGGAAGGGGAGCTGCGGGGGGCCGGCCCGGGACCCCGGGAAGGGAGCGGGGCCTCACGGGATCCACAGCGCGGGGTGGGCATGGCGGGGAGGGGGCTGCGGGCAGCTCCCCCAGAGATGGGCAGCTCGGGGGTGTCACTGGGCATCTCGGGGGGGTGGTTCGGGCATCTGGCTGTGGTGATGGGGGTCCCTGGGGAGAGAGGGGCCCTGGGGGGGTCTGATCATAGAGACGGGGGTCCCTGTGGAGAGAGGGGCCCTGGGGGGGGTCCGATCATAGAGACGGGGGTCCCTGTGGAGAGAGAGGCCCCCACCACAGAGACGGGAGTCTCCAGGGAGAGGGGCCCTGGCGCATCCCCACAGGGACGGGGGGTCCCTCCGCGGGGCCCGGGGGCGCCCCCCGAGCCGAGGCCTCCCGGGCCCGCCCGCCGCGCCGGTACCTTCCTCTGGAGCTCCCAGACGTTGATGTAGCTCTTGCCGAGCTGGGCCCCCAGCAGGTGCTCGCCGCCCAGCAGCGCCAGCCCGCGCGGCCCGCTGTTGCCGCCGCGGTAGCCGGGCAGGGCGGAGCCCGAGTGCAGCTCCCAGACGGAGCAGTTGCAGAGCGGCCCGGCGGCGTCCGACACCAGCGCCACCTCCATGGGCGCCGCCATCTTCGCGGTCCGCCAGGGCCAGAGAGAGCGCGGCGGCCGCCTAGAGCGCCGCCCTCGCACCGCCCACCGGCGCGACGGCGGCCAATCAAGAGCGGCACCGCCCCGGCCGCGCGCCTGCGCGGGGCGGGAGCCGCCGGGGGCGCCCGCACGCGGCAGGAAGCTCAGCAGGTCCCGCCCCGGCCCGGCCCGGGATGGGTGACCGCCGTCGCATGGAGCCCCCGCGGGCACCCAGGGCCCTGCGAGCACCCGTGGGGACCCTGTGAGCACCCCGCAGCCTGGGGGCACCCGCGGGGGCCCCGTCGGGACCCCAGGAGCACCCTGTAGCCCTACAGGGACCCCGCGGCCCCCCCACAGCCCTGGGGGCACCCGCGGGGACCCCACAGCCCCACGGGCACCCCGTGGCCCTGTAGGGACCCCACGGCCACCCCACGGCCGCCCGTCGGCTCTGCAGGCCCCCCACAGCCCCGTGGGCGCCCCACGGGCCCTGCAGGCCCCCGCCCCGCACACCCCCAGGGACAGAAACCCCAGACAGCGCAACTTTTTTTTTTTTTTTTTTTTAATAGTTCATCAACTTTACAGGGTTACAATTGTCTTAAATATTCTGAAGTTTAAATACAATCTGTATAATAATGTTATTATAAAATGTAAACTTTCAGTGTTTTTATTTTATTTTATCCTTTTTTTTTTTTTTTTAATAATCAAAAGTTTCAATACCTGAATGTTTGCAGAACTGAAATATTTCACCGGGGGCTCGGGTGCACCCGAGGCCGCCGCTCTCAGAGGTAGAATGTGGTTTTTATTCTTTNTTTAAGCAGGAATTTCCCCTTTTTTTTTTTTTTTTCCTTTTTTTTTTTTTTTTTTAATAATCAAAAGTTTCAATACCTGAATGTTTGCAGAACTGAAATATTTCACCGGGGGCTCGGGTGCACCCGAGGCCGCCGCTCTCAGAGGTAGAATGTGGTTTTTATTCTTTTTCTTTTTTTTGTCTTTTGTGTTTTTTTTTCTTTTTCGTTTTTTACCTGAGTTAAGATATGCACGCTGGGTAAATGCGTCTGCAGCTGTGTCCGTTCCTTTTTTCTTTCCAAACCCCAGAGAAACTGATTTAGGCTTTTTTTTTTTTTTTTTAAATCGATATGCAAAAAGAAAAATAAAGTGGAAGGTAATACGCTCTCTCTCAAAAAAAAGGGGGGGGGGAACGGAAGAGGCAGAGGGGGAAATAAAAATAATTAAAAAAAAAAAAAGCAACCAACCCAAAACAGTGACTGTACAAATGCAAAAACTCACTAAGAAAATCTAACGCCCACCCTGGGCACGAGAAACCCCCCCGCCCCGGGATTTCTCCTTGCGGGGAGCTGGGCTGGATCCTAACAGCAGCAGGAGCCGGACGGAGCCCCCCCGGACCCCCTGAGGGACGGGGTCTGCGGAGCCACCAAGGGACATTTCCAGCTCTGGAGCGGGGGGGCGAAAGGCTGGGAAGAAACAAACAAACAAAAAAGGCTGGAAAGACCCCAAATCCCCTGAGATCGCCGCTTCCCCAAGCCAAAAAAAAAAAAAAA
>VZSC01018000.1:94018-108868 GCA_013398225.1 Steatornis caripensis | reverse complement strand
GGGGTCTGTGCCCCCCCCCCCCCCCGTCCCCTCGCGGCCGGGGTCCCCCCGGGGGCTGCAGGCTGGTGCCCCCTCCTCGCCCGGGGGCCGGGGCGGCGCGGGGCCGGCGGGGGGAGCGGGGCCGCCGGTGGAACCGGGGCTGGTTGTCGCCCGCAGGGAGCAGCGAGCGCCCGTTCCCCCTCGGCGGGGCCGGCGGCGCCATGGACTCGGCCTACGTGTGCGAGTGGGAGAAGAAGCCGAAGAGCAGCCACTGCCCCTCCATCCCGCTGGTGTGCGCGTGGTCGTGCCGCAACCTCATCGCCTTCACCACGGACCTCAGGAACGACGAGGAGAAAGGTGGGGCGCGCCTGCCGAAGGCTGGGTGCCGGCCCTCGGAAACGCGCGGCGCGTTTCGGCACGTGCTGCCGCCGGGCCGGAGGGAGGCCTGCGCCCCGCCTCGGCCCCCGGATCGCTCGCCCGCGCCGAGCGACGCAGGACACGCGTGCTTTTCCTTTTCCTTCCGCCCCTTAGATCTAACGGGCCTTTTGTTTGCTGAACCAGGGCAAGCTCTGCCTCGGTATCTGGTGCGTGCTTGTTCTCCTTCCCAAACTTGCTCGGCGCAGAATCCTTCGTGCTTTCCCCTGCGTCAGCTGAGGCTCGGTGGGTTTAGGAGCGCCAGCTGGGTAGCTGGCAACGAGGGGCAGTGATTCACTTCTCCTTTCCTGTAGATCTCACCCATATGGTCCACATCATCGACACCGAGCACCCGTGGGACGTCTATTCCGTTAACTCCGGCCATGCTGAAGTCATCACTTGCTTGGAGTGGGATCAGTCAGGTGAGCTCAGATCCCTCCTCCTCGGCCCTCTGCCCTGCCATTCGCACACGTGCGTTTCCCAAGACGATGGTGTACAGTTTGTCGCGGAGAGGGCGTTTGTCCGTCGCTTCGCAGCCATGAATCAGTTGCCTCCATTCGAACTGTGCTGGGGCAGTTTGATTTCTCGGTTGAGTTTTTGGCTCTGCCCCCTGGCTCTTATGAGGTGCCGTTGCCGTAGGCTCCAGGCTGCTCTCGGCGGACGCGGATGGCCACATCAAGTGCTGGAGCATGACCGATCACTTGGCCAACAGCTGGGAGAACACCGTGGGCAGTATGGTGGAAGGGGACCCGGTTGTGGCCCTGTCCTGGCTGCACAATGGTGTGAAGCTGGCTCTGCACGTGGAAAAGGTTTGTCTCGGCTCTGCAGGAGGTGGGGTCAGGAGGGCTTGCTCGGGTAGTTAGCAGAGGACTCGGGAAACCCCCGTCTGTGTTTCTGCTCTGCTTCCTCTGTGGCCTTGGGCAAGATGAGCAGGGGAATTTTTGCAGTCGAAACGAAAAGTCAGATTCCTCGTTCCTGCTGAATTTCGACGGGGGTTGGATGCCTTGTTTCTCTTGGCGCTTTAAATGCGTCTTCCTTAGTCTGGTGCTTCGGTTTCCTTGGCTGTAAAATGCTGATAAAAGCATTTCCTTGCCTACCAGTAGTGTTTCAGAAGAAACGTGTTTGAGGTCCTGAGGTTTGATCCAGGGATTTGGGAATGGGAGCCGTATGTGTATGGAGATAAGCTGCTTGTTTAGAAACGTGTCTAATTCTGTCAGGTTCAAAAAGAGCAACTCTGCCAAGCAGAAGTTAACTGCTTACACTTTTTTTAAACGTTAACTCTCGCGGTGTCCCACAGAGAGGAGTCTTTCCCTCTCTTCAGTGCTGCAGAACCCGAGGCACAGAGACGCAAAGGGTTGTGCAGCGGGCTGGTGTCAGAGCTGGGCTTGGCCACAGAAAGGGAGGCAGGTGTCGGTTTTCCAGGCTCGGTCCGCATAAGTGAGGCCATAGCGCTGCTTTGCAGAGGGGCTGGTGTGCTCCTGCCGCCTGCGCAGCTGGAGCCGCTCTGGCGCTGGGGCAAAGGGGCCTCTCCAGGGTCACGTAGCAGAGTTGGGTGTGTGAGCTCGGTGCCCTCGCCTGACTCTGTTCAGCTCTGCGGACCGCGCTGCAGTGACGTAACGGGGCGAGCTCCACAGTCGTGAGTGCACCTCGGGTGTGAATGTCTTTGTGTTGATCTTCATTCACAGTCCGGAGCATCGAACTTTGGTGAGAAGTTTTCCAGAGTCAAGTTCTCTCCGTCGCTAACGCTGTTCGGTGGGAAGCCCATGGAGGGCTGGATTGCTGTGACCATCAGTGGGCTGGTGACGGTCTCCCTCCTCAAGCCCAACGGGCAGGTGCTGACATCCACGGAGAGCCTGTGCCGCCTCCGCTGCCGTGTTGCCTTGGCAGATGTCGCCTTCACCGGCGGAGGAAACATCGTGGTGGCCACGTCGGATGGCAGCAGCACCTCCCCTGTCCAGTTCTACAAAGTCTGCGTCAGCGTGGTGAACGAGAAATGCAAAATAGACACCGAAATCCTGCCTTCCCTCTTCATGCGCTGCACCACGGACCCTGCCCGCAAAGACAAATACCCAGCAATCACTCACCTGAAGTTCCTTGCTCGAGACATGTCGGAGCAGGTGAGCACGTGCTGCTAAAGGAAGTAGGAGTTAAGTCAATAGCAAGGAAAGAGCTGTTTGCTCCAGCTTCGGCTTCCCCACGTGGCTCTGGAGGCGAAGATCCTGTCCTGCAATGCCCTTTGCGTTTCTAGCTGCTGTTTCTGGAGGAGCTGCTAGTTCAGTTCCGCTGTCAGCACGCTGCGCTTAAAGGCCCTGGGGGTGTAATGGCTGAGCCCTCCGGTATGTGGCAGAGCAGCCTGAAAAGCCCTGTCCTTTGTCAGCCTGATTATGCTTTGCTTTGTTTATTTTCCGGATCTGGCGCTGGTGGTGAGGGGAGCTCTGCTGGGCTGTCCGGGAGGTTCTGCGAGGTGAAGGCTTTCATCTTTTAAGTCTCAGCTTCAAAGCAACCTCTCTCCAGAACACTTAGAGCTCTTGATCCATGTGACTTAATTTGGTAGCTTAACTGTGTTTGCCGGGGATTGCTGATACCATTCAGGAAAGCGAAGTGATTCAGCGCAGCCTAAGCTCTCTCCGCTGGTTGGGACAGGGTGCCTTGTTTGGGAACACTGAGCCTTCTGTGCTTCCAGAGTCAGTGTAGTTGCTGCCTTTTCCTTTGTGTTTAGTTACGATGCACGTGGGTGACATCAGCAGGCCGCAGGCTCGCGAGGGGTGAGATCGTTTGTGATGTGGGGAGGCACACGCTGTGATAACACGTGGCACTTTTCCCTCCTAGCTGGAACTAGGGATTTCCCCGATGCAATCCTCTGCTTTTCGCTAGTGGAATGTAAACTAATTAGAAGAGGGAGCCTCAAAATGGAGGAGAGAGGGAGGAGCTGGATAGAGTCTCTCCTTACTGTGAAGTTTGTGCGTGGGGTTGCAGTATCGGCTTCTGTTTTGCAGGTGTTGCTTTGTGCTTCCAACCAGAACAGCAGCATCGTGGAGTGCTGGTCTCTGCGGAAAGAGGGCTTGCCGGTCAATAATATCTTCCAGCAAATCTCCCCTGTGGGTGAGTTTCTGCGGTGGGTACCCTTAAAATAGGAGCAAGGTCTACATGAAAATGCAAGACAGGTTCTCAAATCCATTATCGCGTGTGTGGCATTATCCAGAATGCCGTATTTATTTTTCAGGTGTTCTCAGTCACGTGCTCTATTCTATCTGTTTGCGTCTTAGGCAACACATTGCTGGTTTCCAGGAAGTGGTTTGATTGTTACTTTCACTCAATAAAAGACATTTTCTGTGTTATGCTGTGCAACCGCTCTTCCTGCTGAGAACCAAGCGAGCCGAGCCTTCTAAAGGAACAAGATTGTGCAGCAAAGCTCATTTAATCGAGCTATCCGGTCTGCATGTTTTTTCCACCTGACTCCAGATATAACACAATCAAATCTATGCAGTTTGTTCCAGTGAAACATAAGGAATTATTGCACCTAAGGATTTTTTTTGATCACCTCCAGTAGAGCCTTCCGTCGAAAAGACTTAGCAAAACAAGTTATTGTTTGTACAGTTACTGAGATCAGAAAAAGAAACAGGGAAATATACTGGCCTGGTACGATGAACAAATAGTCAGCGTTTGATGTGTAATCGCGCTTGGCTGGGGAGTGGGGGCAGAAATTGCGGGGCGGCATGTGTTCTCTGGTCTGTTCGGGGAGAAATGTCTCACTCGCTTATTTTTCAAAGTTGGAGACAAGCAACCCATGATACTGAAATGGCGGATTCTTTCTGCCACCAATGACTTGGATCGGGTTTCGGCTGTGGCTCTGCCGAAGCTGCCAATCTCCCTGACCAACACTGATCTGAAGGTGGCGAATGACACCAAATTCTTCCCTGGATTGGGTAAGGAGTCTCCAGTGTCTTTCTCCTAAATGTGTAGCTTTTGCCTGAAACTTTGCCACCTTCATCTTCTGAACTGTAGCTCAAGTAAGAACGTGGAACAAGCCATGTGAAACACTGACAGGAAGGTTTCCAAAGACCTGGTGTCTTCCTAGTCACCCTGTTTCGTTTGCGTGGCAAGAGGCGTATCTCTGTGAAACGCTGACACGGCCTCAAGATATGAATACGCCTGCGAGCCCACAGCCCTTGGGGTGCTGTGTCGTTGCCACGTGGGCTTTCGGTGGTGTTGGCTTCTCTGGGCAAGGTCTGGATTTTACCGGGAGGAGTCGCTTGCTCAGCACCACTTGTCTTCTCTCCCCAGGTCTGGCTTTGGCTTTTCACGATGGCAGCGTCCACATCGTTCATCGCCTGTCCTTGCAAATGATGGCTGTCTTCTACGGCTCTTCCTCCCAGCGCCCGGTGGACGAGCAGACGATCAAAAGGCAGCGAACTGCTGGTCCCCTGGTTCACTTCAAAGCCATGCAGCTCTCCTGGACGTCTCTGGCCTTGGCTGGCATTGATAGCCATGGGAAGGTACTGTGCTTTGTTACGGGGGAGTGCGTGTGGGTGCTCGCCCAGGCTCTCTCTTCGTCTCTCTAAGAGGCAATGGATCACTCAGAAAAACGCTGGGAATGTTACTGCCAGCTGCGTGATCCACGTCAAACAAGAAGCGATGTGTCCCAGTACTGCAGGAATTGTACCTTTGGGTCAGGAGCGAGGTGCCCTTGGCCCTGTGTTGTATTCCAGCTTTGCAGAATGTTTTCAATCCAGATGTTCCTTTGCCTCCTCCCTTCAGCTGAGCATGCTTCGCATCTCCCCTTCCATGGGCCACGTGCTGGACATGAACATGTCCCTCCGTCACTTGCTGTTCCTTTTGGAGTATTGCATGGTGACTGGCTACGACTGGTGGGACATCCTGCTCCACGTCCAACCCAACATGGTCCAGAACCTGGTGGAGAAGCTGCATGAAGAGTACATGCGCCAGAATGCGGCCCTGCAGCAGGTCAGTGGGAGTGCAGGCTGCCTGCCTTACTGGGAGGAGGGAGGAGTAACCGCCAGCGCTCGCGAGGCAGACGGCTCTACCTGGCTGTGCTGTCTCTGAATGCTCTACTTGAGCAGTACTTGGGGTGTGAAGAACTTCCCTTTGAGCAGTGTTCGTTTTCACTAACATGAATGGGTCTCTACCTGCTGGAAACCTCTGGTGAAGTGGTGGAGTCTGGTTTTGGCAGACCTAGTGGGAACAGAGGCACTGTTTGTGCATGCACAGAGCAGCGTTCACGTGCACAGAACAGTATTTGCTATTCCTGTCGTTCGCGTAGCAGAAATGGAGAGCAGAGAATAAAGCAGCTTGCTTTAATGAGCTTATGCTAATTCTGCCTTTACTTCTGTATTGTTCCGATGTCTCTCTGTCAATCAGGTCCTCTCCACGCGCATTGTCGCCATGAAGGCATCTCTCTGCAAGCTCTCCTCCAGCACGATAGCCCGTGTGTGTGACTACCACGCGAAGCTGTTCCTGATCGCCATCAGCTGCACCTTGAAATCACTGCTACGCCCACACTTCCTGAACACCCCGGACAAGAGTCCCGGCGACCGACTCACCGAGATCTGCTCCAAGATCACAGATATAGGTAGTGATGGCTCCTAACATCAGGCACTGCGTTCTCAGTGTTTTGTGTCAGACCGTTCCCATTTCAGGTTCGATACAAAGTGTCACGGTCTCCTAGTAACCCCCTGGGTTTGAGGAAGAGGAGAGGGCGACCTCTCTTAGCACAGCAGGGATCCGTCTGCTTCCTGAGCCAGGAGGTGTCTTGCTTCTGTTTCAGACATCGACAAGGTGATGATTAACCTGAAGACAGAAGAATTTGTCCTGGAGATGGCCACGTTGCAGTCCCTGCAGCAGCTCATCCAGTGGGTGGGAGATTTTGTGCTCTATCTGCTGGCCAGCCTTCCTAACCAGGTGAGAGCCTGGGGTCCTGAGAACAGACCGAGAGGAGCAAAGTATCTGTGGGCAGGGTTCGGGTAGCTTTAGCCAAGTTGCACATGGCCCCGCGGTTCTTACCCAAACGGACGCTTGGGAGAAGAGTGTAAGAAACGACACAAGTACAGAATAGTCCTTTCTGTGCCCATCAGGGCATCGGTGGTGTAGCGACTGGCAGCTGTGTTCAGAGAGGTGGGCTCAGTAGCTGCATTACTTTGTTTAAACTTTTGGTGAACCTCTGTGTGCCTCTGAGCTCTGTGGCATCCTCTGGCAGCGAGTGCCGCAGGCTGCGTAGTGTTCGATAAAAGGAGTTGGCTGAAAACGGAGCGGCGGTTCCGGCAGGCTGTGTGTAAGTGCCCGTCTCTGATGTTTTTTTCCCTCGCAGGGCTCCCCGGTGCGGCCGGGACACAGCTTTCTGCGAGACGGAGCGTCCCTGGGCATGTTCAGGGAGCTGATGGTGGTGATCCGTATTTGGGGGCTGTTGAAGCCGAGCTGCCTCCCAGTCTACACAGCAACCTCCGACACCCAGGACAGCATGTCCCTCCTCTTCAGGCTCCTAACTAAACTCTGGCTGTGCTGTAAGTGTTTGCCAGTTTCCCTGAACAAAAGAATCCTTCCTTAATGCGGATTGTGCATGAAAGGAATAATTGCAGGGAGTGACTTCTGAGTGGGCCTGTGGTGTTTGGAGAGGGCAAGCACAGCTGCCAAGTTTATTGTTTTCTGTGCTGTGTTGGCGGGTGGAGGAGGAAACTGCACGCAGTTCTCTCGATCTCTGAAGGGGACATTTAAAGATCACGCTGGTTCTCTCTCTTTTTGCTTCATCTTCCGTGCAGGTCGTGAGGAAAATCACATAACGGAGCCAGATGATACCCTGATAGACGAATGTTGCCTCCTGCCCAGCCAGTTGCTCATTCCCAATATTGACTGGCTGCCCATCAACGATGGCATTATCAGCAAGCTGCAGAACAAACAGCTTGTCTGGCTGCAGTTTGGGAAGGCTCCGGGGCTCGTTGGTCACACGGTCTCTTCCCAGTTTGACGCCTTTGTCAGGTACAGAGACCTGAAACGAATAGTGGAGTGGCGTGAAGAGGGTGTTGGGAGGCTTTGGGATCTCCGCAGCGCTGAGAGATCCATGGGTTTGGGACGCCTGTGTTCTTTGGCTCGTCCGCTTGCTGGGGTGACGCAAGAGCAGTTTGTCCTCTCTGCTTGAATTCATTTCTTAACTTGCAATGGGCTGGGAATTTAAAGTATTGAAAAGAGATGGCAAAGGGAGGGGGGGAGGAGAAAAAATGCTAATTTGTGATTGGATTCATGTGACCACGGCCTTGGCTGACGTGTCGGCAATCCCATGGCGCTCGATGGACTAGGCGTTCAAAGCCTGTGTCATGTTGGCCGCTGAAATGCAGCTCGCTGTCCTGGAAACAGCTTTTAGAAAGCGATATTCTAGAAAAGTTCCCATTCTTCTTCCTACCCAGGGCGCCTGGACAGCCCAAAATTGATCATCTGAGGCGGCTTCACTTAGGAGCATACCCAACTGAGGAATGCAAGTCGTGTACCAGGTAAGCGATGCAAGTGTAATCCCTTCAGTGCAGAGGAGGTCCTGGCACAAACTCAAACTGTTCTTGGCATTTGAGAGCTCTTTCAGTCTCTGTTTGCTGGTCTCCTAGCTGGTATCCCAGTAACATTTCACGTTAACTGCGTCTGCAGGAGGAAATGCTGCTTCTGTAAGGCAGCTTTTGGTGTATGGCCCCCCTTGCATTGAAAGAAAGCAGTCGTGGTTGTGTTTAAGGCATCCCTAACCTGCTAGTTGAAGAGCAGCCTTGCTCACTCGAGATAGCTGCCGCTGTGTCATTGCAGCACGGCTGTTAAGATTAAAAATCGTGTTACTTTGCGTGGCGCAAAGTAGCCCCGGCTCTGCGAGAGTTATCTGCGTTCATCGCTGGCAGTGATTGAACTGCATTTCATCTGAGGGCTGAATTGCGCGTCCTGGGATAAATAGGATTCCGCTTCAACAGAAAAACCTGAGAGCAGTCAGGCTGCACAGGTACGTGGAGACCAGAACGTGGCCTGTAGGAGTCTTGATGAGAGATCCCCAGCTTGTTTCGCAGGTCTGGTCATTAAATAAAACTACCTGTGTTCTTGGAGAGGAGCTGGTGAGAGGAAATAATCCCAGTATCCACGGTGCCATTTTTGGGTCATCTTTCAAACTAGGTTTGCATTTTAAGTCCCTTTGTGCTGTTGTCTTCATCTGCGCTCACAAAAGAGCCTGGATTTCAAAATAATGGTGCAGGGAGCGAACATCCATCTAATCATGTGATTGAATTAGCTTTAATTATTGGTTTTAACAGAAAGTCTCGGTGTCAGATCATTTTTACAAGATGACTGTCCGCTGTTTTATGTATAAACAGCAGCTGGGAGCTGTTGTCTCGAAGAGAGCCTTCTGTTCCAAGATAACCCCGCTTCGTTTAAGATAATTGCTCGCATGGTTTCAGCTGGTCTTTAGTGCTCACAGACATCACCTGCCAACGACAGAAGCTGGTTTTCTCCTTGGAATCCACGCTCCGGATTCCGCATGATCCGTGCAGACGCCCCGGCCGTGCTGGCTTTTTTCATGGGCTTCTGCGTCTCTGGGCCTGGCTGCACCTCTCTGTTTCTTTCCAGGTGTGGCTGTGTTACGATGCTGAAATCGCCAAACAAAGTCACTGCGGTGAAGCAGTGGGAGCAGCGCTGGATCAAAAACTGCTTGTGTGGGGGGCTGTGGAGGAGGATGCCCCTCAGCTATTCCTGAGCGCGCCTGTGGGGCACGGGGGCAACAGCGGGTGCCGGGCTGCTCAGAGCGTCCTTCTGTGGAGGTGGGTGGGCAAAGGAACGGCAGCTCTTCCCCTGAGCTCTCTGACAGCATTGGCCTCATGGTGCCCGTGAGACGGTGCCGAGAGCTGACCAGCAGTGCTGCCGCTTTGCTTGCTTTGGTCTTTCTGATGTAAAAAAGAGGGCAGGGAGCTCTTCGTCCTACAGGGACACCCGTCGATGTCAGCTGGGGGCCGAGGGTCTGGGAGGAGGGAGCCCGACTGCGTTGGTGTCAGGGCTGAGCAGGCGGAGCGGCTGGGCCCTGGCGTAAGCCCTTGCCTGGGCGGGGAGGTGACAGGAGTGGCTGGGGGTGAGCAGACAGCACCCAGGGCCTTGGGTTCATCCTTTGCTGCAGGCTGCTTGGGAGGTGCAGCGCGGGCTGGTTACTCCCCGTTCCCCTGCACTCCTCTGTCCTTTGAGTAAACTCACCCCTCTGATGGGACCCTTCGCCGGCGTTGCCTCCGTGTTTGTACGGAGCAATTTATTCCCCCTCCGGAGGAGCAGGAACGTGAGAGCGTTGCTGCCTGGAGCAAACCCCTCTGTTTGGCTCTCGGTGAAGCAGCAGCTCTTTTGTAAATAAAAATTCCCTTAATTTTGTACAGAATGTTTGGTTTGTTTTCAGAACTTCAGCGCTCTTCTGTGCGGCTTTGGTTGTACAGCACGGGGCCAGGACAGCTGATGCACGAACAGAAGCGAAGCAGGAAAGCCCTGTTAATTGCATGTCTGGTAGGAAAGGAGCTGCCATCACTTGCAAAATTGGAAGGGGAAATCAATGTTTTCAAGCTCCCGTCAGGTGATTATGAACAGGAGGAGAAAACATCAGGTCATTAGGATTGTTGCAAGTCTCCAGCCCAGACAAAGCCAGATGCTTCAGCATGTTTGAGGAGGAGCGTTCTGGAATACAGCTCTGTCCCGCTCCCAAGGTCAGGCGTAAATCGCAGCAACCTGTTGCCCTTGTTTGGCAGCTCCCGTGGCTCCCGTGGCTCCCGCGGCTCCCGCGGCTCCCGCTCCACTGCGCACTCTGACCTGCTAGAAATTGCAAACTGATGGTGCTAACGTTGCGTCCGCTGCGTGTGGTCGCCCTGGCCATTTGATGTTCAGAGGGATGACCCAGGCTGTTCGTGTGAGAGCTCTGCTCTCTACGGCCCTTCTGTTCTTAGGGGGCGCTTTCAATGGTACGAGGAGAGCCCTTGAGCTTCCCAGCGAGGCAGGATGTAGCTGGCTTAGTGCACAGCACAGCTTTGGGCTGTCCAGACAGCAGAGCTCCTCGGAGCTGTTGCTCTGGGTTTGCCCAGGCGCGTGGCTGTCGGAAGCCGCAGTGGGGAAGGTCCTGGCCACGGGAGCCGGGTTCTCAGGGCCACGTGGTCACTCGGAGCTGGGCTGCAGCAGGCAGCTGCTGAGGAAGACCTGCCCTGTGCGTCAGCGGAGATCAAACTGGGCGGAGGGTGCTCAGCACGTTTGCAGAGTGGGACCTAAACCTCTGTGCGCTTTGACAAAGCGCAGTGGAGGTGCTCCAAGCTGATCTGTGGCTTGGCCAAATTCCTGCCCAGCCAGGCAACTTGTGGGTGCCCCCAGAGATGGTTTCAGGGGAGAACAAGCCAATTTTTATAAATTCCTTTCCCTCTGGAACCGCGTTTTCAATTATTAGTGAAAAATCGAGCTGATGGCAAAGAGGTTGTCTCTCGGCTCCATTTAATGTTTTGCTGTATAGGGCGGTCTCTGCCTTGCTCTTCTGCTGGTAATTACGGAAAATCAAATGGCTAATTAGGAAACTACATCTCCTTGTTAAGGCTCTTTTCCCCTGTAAGTAAAACTGTCATCAACCCGGGCCCTCGTTCATCTCCTTTTTCTCAGAGAACAAGTCTGGGGTTATTTAATGTTTGACTGCTGCTGCTCAGTTTGCACGGAGCTGGGAGCAAGCGGCCGCTGCGCAGGAGGATGCTCTGCGGGAGGATGGGTGCTTCCCACTTCTCTCCTGGCCCCGCGGCTGGGAGCAGCTCCGGAGGAGCTCTCGTGAGCTCTGGGCGGCTGCGTGCCCAGCGAGGGACAGAGGGGGGCTTTTAAAGTCCTGAACCGCCTTCTCCTCCTCCATCCCCAGCCCAAGGGCCCTCTGCCTGCACCTCGCCCTCCTCCAGCCCCGTGTCCATCGCTCCTTGTCCGTGTCCATCGCTCCTTGTCCGGCTGACCCGCTCCCTGCAGGGGGATGCTGGAAGGGACTCTGAATTCCCTGCCGCGGTGCTGCTGCCCTGCTCGCAGCCTTTGTGCCTTTGCCTTGGCCCTGCTTCCTCCAAGGGCTGGGGGATGGCACGGGGCTCCTCCGGGCCAAGGTCCCGCACTGCCCCTGCCACGACAGGGGCATGCGTGGGGGTCTGGGGTGAGGGCCAGGCTGGGGCTGGAGGACAGGGGCTCTGCCTCACTCCTGTCCCTCTTGAAAACAAGCTCAGGCCAAGAGCTGAGCGCAGCCGCCTCCCGGCCGCCTTTGCCTTTCCTGGGGACTGGGAGCAGGGGTCCCAGTGTGGATCCTGCCTGGCTTTATTGCCCTCCTTTCCCCACCGTGGGAGCCGGTCCCTCCGCCTTATCGGCAATTTGCAGATTCTGCTTTAACAAACAATCGCACAATGACCCTGCGGGAGGTCCCAGCTTCGTACCTTATCTCCCCGCGGCTGGGCTGCAGGATGTATCCCCTGCTCCCCCTGAGGTGCAGGCACCTGGCCTGGGGCTGATGGGCTGGGGGTGCTCGGCCATGGGCTACGGAGAGGGGAGCGGGGCCAGGAGGGGTGCTGGGCGGTCGGTGGGGTCAATGTGCTGCTTGAGGAGAGGCCGAGTGCTTGCAGCAGTGAGTCTGGGGGCTCTCAGCACACAGTAAAGGGGGAAAAGGGGCTCCCTCCAAATGTGTGGGTGGCAGGAAGGGGTGGGGGGGAGTGTGGGGGTCCCTGGCCACACCGTCCCCACGGGTGCAGCCTCAGCACCTCCCCACCTCGTGTCCAGCTCCTCCAGGTGCTGCCTGCGCCCACCCTCCACCCAGGCTGGAGCCCCCCATGAAACCCCACCATGGCCCTGGCAGCTCTGCAGGAATCGTCATCGCTTTATTGCGGCGCAGTCGCGGGTCGCGGTCGGCGTTACAGGCGCGTTCAAGCAAAGCCAGTGGCTTGTGCCAAGCGTGGGGGGCTGTGACCCCCCGGCTGGGCCCTGCGCTTCGCGAGGAGAGGCCACGGCCGTGGAGCCCCGTCCCCTGGCTTCTCAGTGGTCCCCCAGCCCAGCCCTCCTCCTGGCACAGCGGACGCTCCAGGAGCAGGTCGCAGCAGTGGTGGGAGCCCCTGGCGCTCAGCGGTGTGGCGTTCCCTGAGCAGCAGCAGCGTGGGCACGCCGGCCGCACCGGCAGCAGCAAGCTGTGGCGTGGAGCCAGCTCCCTGGGGACAGCTCAGCGAGTGTCCCCCTCCCCGGCCGCAGAGGCCATGACGCTGTCGATCCAGGCCGCGTACGGCGCGATGCGGGTGTAGATGGCGGGTTTCTTGTAGTTGCCACAGACGCGGGAGCCAGCCGTCACCACCCCCTCGGCCACCCCGTTGCAGACCAGGGGGCCACCGGAGTCTCCCTGCGGAACCAAGGCTCATCAACGCTGACGAGGACTTGCTGCCCCATCTCCCACCCCGACCCCGGAGCTGGGGGTCTCGCCTGACCCCAGGCTGTGCGAGGGGCAGAGCTTCAGCCCCTGGTGCTCTCAGCCACGGGTTTCACGTGCAGGAGCTGCAGGTTGGGGTCAGTCCTGTCCTCCCTCGCCAGCCCTTGCCCCTCCCCTTGCTCTGCTGACAGCCCAGGCTCTGCCAGACGTGGAGGGCAGGTGGGGGGGTTCAGCGTGGCCCCTGGCGTCCTGGCAGACCCCTGCACTGGGTCATGCCCATGGCCTCCTCCCTGTCTCCAGGCTCACAAGGGCTGCAGCGGCCAGCACCAGGCAAGGAGCCCCGGTCACCCTGGGGACGCAGCCCCATCCTGCCTGCAGCCCCACGCTGCCCACCCCGCTCCCAGACCCCCAAGGGAGCGGCAGCTCCAGCCCGCGGGTCCGGCCGTGATCCCATGTCTGGGAAAGGGGGGCGGGAGGCCGGGGCCAGCAGTACCTTGCAGGTGTCCTTCCTGCGGGAGTCGGTGCACATCATCTTCTCGGTGATGGTGTGGTCGTGGCGGGTGCGGTGGTTGCAGACGTCGCGGCTGATCACCGGCCGCTCCACCTGGTAGAGCTTGTCCGGCCGGCGGCCGCTGTGGCTGATGGTGCCCCAGCCTGCCACCTCACACACCGTGTCGGCCGCCACGTCCCTGTCCTCCCGCTGGAACGGCAGCACCCGTACGTGCGCGTTGAGCTCCGCTTTCTCTTCCAGCTGCCATGAAGCAAGACGGGACCTGGGTCAGCGGGCGCTGGCTTACGGCCTGGGACTCAGCGCAGCACAGCGAGCCCAGCCCCAACGCTGGCGTTGCCCCAGCCTCGGCTCTGCTCGGGGCTTCGCCTTCTGCGGCCGCAGCCGCAAGGACCGGGGCGGGGGGGAGACGGGGGCAGCTGGATGCAGCCCAAAGGTCTTTGGTGGGGGAGGTGGGGACGTTCCCACGGGGCACGGAAGGGGGCACAGAGGGTCCCAGCAGCCCCAAGCCCACCTGGAGGAGCAGGAGGTCGTCCTTGTTGTTGTGGATGTTGCTCCCGGGGTGAGGGATCTGGGCACGCACCCGGTACAGGCGTTTGTGCGGCTCCGGCTCCGTGAGCGAGTGGGCACCCAGGAGCACCTGGAAGACTTTGCCGTCCCTGGAAGGGAGTGAGCGCGTGGGGCGTGGGGGCTCTGCCCACCCCGTGGGGCGTGCGGAGCAGGGCGCGTCGCTCCACCCGGCCACGGAAACGGGGGGCTGCGGGGTGCCGGGAGCTCCCAGGGGGTCCCTGCAGGTGGGAGCAGAGCCCTGGTGCTCTACAGCCAAAGCCGCGGAGCAGGACTGGGCCTGAGGCCAGCAGCCACCCCCCAGCACAGAGCAGCCCCCACGCTGACGCCCACCGCGCCCCGGCACTCACGTCTCCTCGGTGCAGTGGGCAGCGCTCAGCACCCACTGCTCGGCGATGAGGAAGCCCCCGCAGACGTGCTGCCCGTCCAGCTGCAGCGAGGCCATGTGCGGCCTCAGGTGGGGCTCGGCCTCGAAGCCGCCCAGGATGCGTCCCCGGGGCTGCCCTGTTTGAGGGCCGCGTTAGCCGGGCATCGCCCCACCGGCCCGGACGGAGCGTGGGGCTGCGTCACCGCAGCGGGCGCCTCCGCGGGGGCCACGGCAGCACCCCGGCTGGAGGCAGGGGTCGTGGGGCTGGGCAGGACCCCCAGCCCGTGCCGGGGTGCGGGGATGGGGTGCTCACCGTTCACCGCAGCCCCCAGCAGCAGAGCCAGGACGAGGACGGGAGCGGGACGCGGCCCCATGGCTGCAGCGGAGCCCGGCGCTGCCTCTGCCGCGGGGTGCGCGGGGTGCGGGCGCTGCCGGGCCGGCGCTCGCTTTTGTGTCGAGCTTTGGGGCGGCGGGGGGGCAGGAAGGGGCAGCGCAGGGGGAGCCGGGGGGGGGATTTCCGCAGCGTGGGCCGAGTGTTTTTAAAGACGCAGCTTGTGAAAGAGGTCAAGGGTTCCCAGCACAAACGGCGCGGGAGGGAGGAAACAG
>VZSC01018000.1:50845-87052 GCA_013398225.1 Steatornis caripensis | reverse complement strand
CCGAGGGTGGGCGTTGGGGTGGGGGGGGCAGGGTCCAAGGGCTGGCACGGGGGGAGCTGGGGCTGAGCTCCATCCCCAGGAGCAGCAGCCCTGGGCTGGGGACCGAGGACTGGGGGGGCTGGACGGGGGGTCTCCAAGCTGTGAACGTGTCTGTCGGGCAACGCCTGGAACTGCTGTGGTTTGAAAAGCAAATAAACGCGTGGCCGTTCCCCGGCTGGGCTCCTTCGCCAGGGTGGGGGTGCTGCTGGTGCAACGGCTGCTGGGCGGCAGGACTGGGGCTCGCCAGCACCCGCGGGGGCTGCAGAGGGCCAGGAGAGCCCCGGTGCTGCCGAGGGCAGCGGCGTGAGCCGGGGGGCCCTGCCTGCGCCCTGCGCCTGAGCTGTGGCCGAGCAGCCCGGCGGCGAGGGAGGGCTTGATGCTGCCAATGCACCGTGTGACTCCCCCTCTCCCAGGAGAGGCGGCCGGCCGGGGCCCCCAGCCTCCCAAGTGGGCTCAGGCTCCTTCTCCCCCCCTCCATGGGCCAGGTTAAAGCCCCTCTCCCCCCGTTCTGGGCACCCCAACCCATTAACCATTAGGCAAGGACAAGCGATTCTGTTACCACAGCGCGATGCGGGAGCACCTGCCAGCTGCCCCGGGACGAGGAGGGGGCTGCGAGCCGTGCGGGTGCCCCGACGCACCCCGGCGAGCTGGGGGGCTCTGTGGCCCCGGGGCGTCGCTGCTGCATGAATCGTCCTGCAAAGCCCCGGGATGGAGGGGCCCAGCGCACCGCGAGCCCCTCGCCGTCCTCCCGCTGCAGGAGGAAAATGCCGCCGCTGCAGTTTCCCCCTCGTTGCTGTGGCAACGCGGGATCTGGCACTGCACCGGGCTCCCGCGTGTCATCGCCAGCAGTGGCACAACCACGAGGCCACGAGACCCCCCTGGCCGCTGCCCGTCCTCCCGTGAGCGCACCACGGCGGCGCCCCAGCAGCGAGGGTGCTGACCCAAGGGCGCGGGCAGGGACCGGCAGCAAAGACAGCAGCAGCGGTGCAGATGCTCGGAGACGTCATTTGGCGTCCTCCCATGCCGCCACGTCCCCGGACCCATCTCCGTATGGCGGTGGCGGAACCCTGTGCAAGGCGGCCCCGGTGCAGAGGAGCATCTGCTGCCATTTGTCACGGCTTGTAAATCACCCCGGGGAGCGGCGGCCGCCCGCTGCATGCAGCGTTCCCCGGGGAGCGTGGCAGGCAGGGTCGGGGACAGCCGGGAGAGCGGGCAGGGTCAGGCAGAAGAGGTGGAACAGCAGCCAAAGCGCAAGGGAGCAAAGCAGGAATGCCACCGCGTTGCTCCCGTCCGGCGGGCAGAGGCACGGCTGCTCAGAGGGACGCCCGGCAAGGGCACTGGCACGGGGCGGTGGGCAGCTGGGCTGACAGCCCCCCGCTCTGGCTCGCCCGGTGCCGGCAGTGCAGGTGCCGGAGCAGCCCCAAAGCCGTCCTGGTTTGCAGCAGCTCCGGAGCACTGTGGAGTCGAGGCTGGGTTTGCGCTGCAGCCTGCAGGAGCTGCCACCGAGCGGGGGCCGAGCCCCACAGTGCCGTCACCGCAGCCACCCCAGCCCAGGGTGCAGCGGCAGGGGCAGCCGTGTGCCCCCAGAAACAGGGCGATGTGACGATGGCACCAAACTGCCCCTGCCAATTGGATTAACAGTGGATATCCCAAAGCCTCCGCCTTGCAAACATATGGATTATCCAGCGTAACCCTCACTCGCTGATGGAAAAGCCACTGGGGATTAGCGGGAGGACTGCTGGCAGCAGCTCGAGGCGTGGGGGGGCTGCGGCGGGGGCACCAGTGGGTGCCGGTTGACGGGGTGGTGAGCCAGAGGGTCCAGCGCCAGCCGGCAGCAGCTCAAGGGCCCTGGTGCTGCAGGTCACCGCATCCAGCCTTGGTGCAGGTGACCTGGAGCCACCGGCCAGGGCCGAGGCCGGCTGGGGTAGACACCTGGTGCTGGCAGCCCTTGGTGGGGGGAAGGGGCGATGCGGGGGCCTCGCACCCCCCCCCAGGCCGCCGCCACTCTCACGGCTCATTGCTGTGAGCGATGGCGTCACACGTCACACGCCGCTTCCCGCTGCCTCTGACCCAGCGGTTTCCATAGCGACGGCCAGCCCCGCACCGCTCGCAGCCCCCAGCCCTCCTGGCAGCACCCGCAGGCGGGGGTAAGCAGAGGCAGGGTCCCATGGGAGCTGCCAGACCCCATCTCATCAACCCCAGCACCCCTGCTCGGGCAGGGGGCTGGGCACGGCTGGGAGCTGCTGTGGGGGCTCTGCGCGAACACCCTGGCCCCCAGCTTTGAGAGGGGCCGATGCTCGGGGCCGATGCTCCTGGCCCGTTGGCGAGCAGGCAGGGACGGGCGGGTGAACGCCGTGCTGCCAGAGCCCACCTGGGACCCCCTCTGCCGGGAGCCCTGGGCACATCCCCGCGACCCCCCAGGTGCGAGCCAGGACAAGCGCGAGGCTTCGGGACAGGCGAAGGGCTCAGCCCTGCCACCCTGACAGGCACCGCTCACCCCCTCCCCACCCCGTGCTTTATGTGCCCCCCAGGCAGGGGTACCCACTTTGGGACCCCCCCTCCGGCTGCAGGGAGGGAGGAGGTGAGAGGAGAAATCCTCGTTAACCACACTCCAGTCGCTAACTGCTCCCGCAGTGCTGGGCTCCCCCACGACCCGCAAAGCGCCGACACCGGCTCGAAGGGAAGGCACCGGGGCTGCTCAGGGGCCTTGGGGACGAAGCGGGGGGATTCGCTTTCCTAAACCGCGGGCTTTAGGGCGACGCTGCCGCCTGACAGCCATCCCACGGTGTCTGTGCTTGGAAAGGCACAAGGTCGCTTCACTGGAGGGAGCTTCGGGGTGCAGCAGCCCCGGGGGGGGGGTCCGAGGGTCCCCTCCTCCCTCTCCGTGCGGCCGTTAAGCCGGCTCGCACCGCGCTGCTCCCCTTCGCAGGACGCCGCCTGCGCCGCGGGGAAGGCCAGCCTGGGCAACCGCGGGTCGAGGCCCAGCAGCGCGAGCGGGTTCAGAGCAGCCCTGGTGCCCGGGGTGGGCTCCTGCGCAGAGGCACCCTCGGAGCAGCGGCAGTGCCGGGGCCTCGGCCGAGTTCACTGAATTCGCTTTCCGTGCCCAGAGACGCTGAGGACGCGCGGAAGGAGCAGCCGCCCGCAGGGTGTTTGTTCCGCAATGAGCCTCTCCGACCTTGCTCTGGGCAGAGCTCAAGAGCGGTGCGCCCCGCTGTACGCCACCGGCCGGCCACGCGCACGGGCAGGAGCTGGCTCTGCGGTGCAGGAGCACACGGACAATCAGCGCCGGTGTCTTCCCTCCAGCACCCGGACACGGGCTCTGCCACATCCCCCCGCTCACACTGCGGCTACAGGGGCACACAGCATTCGGAGAGCATCCCCGTCCCGCTGCCAGGCAGCACCACAGCTGGCACGCCACCGACCCAGCCACGCTGGGCCCCACGGCAGGGGCACGCCGGGAAGGGATGGGACAGCAGGGCCATGGGCAGGATCCGTCCCCCTACACGCAGCTGCTGCCATCTCCATGGTGACCCAGCCCATCACACGCACCCGCGCCACGATCGATATTTGCTTCGCCTGCAGCGAGAGCCGGGAGGCCGTAATTACTGCACCAGGCAGCTAATTAGCAATTCATTACTTGTCCAAGAGGGACAGGGATGGGCAGGGGATCACGCCTCGCAGGGCAGAGGTCGGTGCTGTGGTCCTCGTGCCTTTCCCAGGGCACCGTTGCCTGGCGTTCCTGCTGCGCGGCCCAGTCTTCACTGGAAGGAGAAATCACCGCAGAAGCCGCCGCCTGCAGCTTCGCCACATTTCCAGGAAGCTCCCGGAGCACCAAGGGCTGCCGGGCTCAGGGCAGCAGCAGGCTGCAGAGCAAGCCCAGCGTAGGGCAGGAGGCGCCATGGAGGCTGGCAGGGCTCAGCCCTTGCGGACACCTTTGGGAAGACCAGGTTGCCACAACTGCCCTGGCATTATCGACCACCAGCCCCGTCTAGACACCCCGACAGGAACAGCAGATGCTGGCTTAAATGGCCCCAGCCTTTGGCCCCCACCCCCTGAGCAAGCACCGCGCTGTCCTGTGGGGCAGCTCGGCATCGCAGTCACACAAGCATGGAGGGAAGAGGCAGCTGTTTCGGATGCCGTTACACTTCCACAGATGGGCAGCAAGCCCTGGGCAGCCCTCGGCTCCTGCCAGACACCTCCGTGACCTTGGGCCCTGAGGTCTGTACCCAGACGCCGATGAAATAAGCCGGTGTTCAGTGCTGATGTGCTCAACCCAAAGTGAACACAGCCAAAGGCCGCAGAACCAACAGCTCAGCACATTTATTCTATCCCCGAGAACATGGGGTGCGTGCACCAGCATTCCCAGCTCCTGGGCACAGCGCTGGGACAGGGTACAGCGCTGCAGCGCTGCACCCGTCACTTCTGAGATCAGCAGCGAGGCCAGCAGCTCTCCCCAGGGACCGACCGGCAGAGCACACTGGCTGCCAGCCTCCGAGGAAGCTGGGCTCTGAGGGAGCACACCCCCTCCTCCCTTACCAAGGGACCCATCCAGCCACCTTCCCCAGGCCCCGGGCAAGCTCTTCATCCTTCCCCTGCAAGCACCTGCTCCCCCCTCCACCCACTTTGGGAGCCCCAGGCCTGTGCCCATGGCCTCCAAGCATGCCAAGGTCTCCAGTCCCATCGGGAAACCTTTGCTTTTGGAAAGGAGTTCCAAGAGCACACACGTAAGAAACCCAGCCTCTGCAAGGAAAAGCCCTGCTCCTGGGGGAGCTAAGGGACACGCAGGCATGCCCAGCGCATCTGGGTATTCACACACCACAGCAACCCATCTGTACACCCAGGAACCCTTCTGCAGGAGCCCACGGGAAGGGTGGGCCCTGCTCCCAGCTAGGCGGAAAGCTTTGACATATCTAAAGCACAAAACTACAGAGAGTATTACGTGTCTGACTCAAAAGGGGGTTATTTCATGGATATTAGCTAGAATATATGGAAAGTTTAGGAACATGGAAGTAAAAAAAAGTGTGGGAGTGTGACAAAGGCAGAGCATCAGTAAAGGCCCTACAACCTCAGCCCCCGGCTTCATTCAAGCCCTGAAGGGCTGGAGCACGAGCAGCTGGAAGGGATCCGCGTCACTGCCCTTCCAGGCTCAGCCCTGGCTCATCAGCACTCACCGCACAGAGACGCTAACGGGGACAAATGCTCCACCAGCCCAGAGGTATGTGAGGAGTCAAAGTTACATAAAATGAGGCAGCTGAAATTACATTAGAAGGAAAAATCAGAAGCAAAACAGGCACAATAAAAAGATAGGAAAATCAGAAGCAAAGAATACAGAAGAAATTTATTGAAAGCACAAGTACAGACTGGCCAATAACTGCTTTCTACAATCTGAACAGTAAATAATGGAGCTACAGAAAGGTACAAAGGTTGTTATAAAATAGTTTTAATTTCATTTCTTTTTGCATTACAAACATTCTTTGAAAGAGGCAATGGAATTCTGATGTTGTGTATGCTTACCCTCCCCACCCCACCTTCCACAATACTGAACCTGTAATAGCTGTTATCAAAATATACAATACATCTGTTCACCATAAAAAACTGGGTTTTGCTGCCCCCTCATGTCTTACAACAGGTATAAAAAAATTATAAATATGTACACCCTTTTGTTACTCACATTCTTTACATGCAAACACAGGGATCCAAAGGAAAAACCCACCACGGCCTGGGTCCCGGGGTTACCTCAACGCATTTTGCGAAATACACCTCGCCTGCGGGCTGACCAAATCGACGGTAACGGCCACCAGACAGGTTTCATTCCACTAAGCCTCTTCCCAGTGTCTGGGGTGAGGTTGATTGAATGCATTTACAAGTTAAACCACAGCTGTTCTGCTTGGGTTGCGCACGGATCTTCACACAGTGGAGTGCTGCCTGCGGCGCGCTCGGAGCAGCTGCCGAGCAGCCGGTGGTCCCTGGCTGCAGGAGGAATGGATTTTTCACTCGGGGAGGGAGACGAGCAGACTAACGCTAGCTCACAACAACTACCGAGACACCTGAATTTGCCCTCCTGAACCTAAGATACTGGCAAGGAGACATGGAGCCTTCCGGAGACGCAGGTCACGGGGCTCCACCAACAGGCTTACCCAGCTTTAGAGGTAACCAAAACCAGTGTCTCCTCCTCAGCCGAACTTTCATCGAAGATGGTTTTGCACTCCTCAGCCACAGACCGAACACTAAGGCAGGCAGGCATCACTGATCTCATGCCAGCAACCCAAGCTGAACCCTCACTCAGACTTCACACGCTTCTCCAGCATAACTCACATCCTCAAGAGTTCAGGGAGGAACTAAGAAAAGTTAAGACTTTTCCAAACTCAGTGCTAGGCAAGTCAAGAGCTCCCACACTAAGCCAGGAAATCGTAACTTGCAACACTAAGACTATTAAAAAACAAACTTTGGTCCACAATTTGCAGAAAAACCCTGAAAAAAAGTACAAGATTCTTGTTATTTTGCATCCGAACAGGTTGCAGGTTAGAGGGAAATGTAAGGCAACATCGGATTACACAAAACAGAAGGCAGAATGGCCTGGGAAAGAGTTGTAAGCCAGAAAAAAAACCCCATATGGTCACATCATTGGGAAAAAAACCCGATCTGCTGCATTCTACTTTTAATAATTTCCCTTCCTATAACTTAAGAGATCTGGGCTTATAGGTTAAAAAGGTAAAAACTTTAGCCTGGGTCCTTTTACTTCAATTCACAAGCCATTTGTGCTTGTCGTCTCGAACGCTTTGCTTTAAAAGTCTGCTTTGCTTAACGTGTTTTATCAGTTTCATTACATTACTCATCCTCAGTCATGACCTCAGCCTGATAACTAAATTCCTGCCCTACAGTTTCACTTACAAAAAATAAAATAAGAAAGTACAGTATACAAGGGTAATAGCACAAAGGAGTAAATTTAGATTACGTTTATACCATCTTACCATTCTATAAAAAGGTACTTAAACTATTTCTTTTGCATATAAAGAGATTAGAATATTTGGTCAACTGGAAATATTGCTAGGCACAGATGACAGCGACGGCATCAAAAAGTATAATACAAGAATTAAAACAAAAAGCTCAAATGCTGAAGACATGCTATAAGAATGACGGCAGAGCTACACTGGTCTTGTTAATCTCAAATTAGGGGCATGAAGGTGACTCACATTAACACCTTTCTAAATGTGGGATATCCAATAATTCTTCAAATCCTAGCCAAGTATTTAGATATATATATATACACACACAATTTCGACAAACTCGTAACGATTCGTCCTCACAAGTGTCCAACAGTGGTTCGTTTCGTATCTTGATCAATGCTCCTGTGAAGGGCAGAGCCCACGGATGCGCTATTGACAAGGGAATGTGATTTGGTCTTGGGAACGCTGCCCCACCCAGACCGTTCTGCTTGGTCTGGACGCTACGCACAAAGGGTCTTAAGTAACTCCCACCTGGCGGTTCGCAGATGGCGATAAACCACAAGCAGATTGGAAGTGGCATGGCGACACGATACTACGCAGGTTGAGACGTTTCACGGACAGTGGGATACAACTGCCTGAAGAGTCAAAGCCCAGTATTTTCTTTATCCACTTTGCCAGCTTCACCTGTCCCTCACTACAACAAGCCAATCCCGCGAGCCACAGCTCACGCGTTCCCTTCAACTCTCCCATCCACTCCCTGCAGTTCAGATGTTTTCCCCAAAGAAGTAAAAGGTTTAAGGCACAGGACAGCAGATGCACAGTTAAGGTAGGATCAATGCAACTTATTTTTGTGCTGGGTGAGTTGGGAGCTCCTGTACACCATGCGCTTTGCAAAATCCTGACTCAAAGGCGCTAAAGTGAATTTACACAGTGGTTTTAGGTCTTTCAAGGCATGGATGGGTAAAGAAAATAAAAAAGGCATCAATGTGAAACCTGATAAACTTGTTAGGATCTGCTTTTTGGGGGAGAAGGAGCAGGAGGGGAGGGGAGTTTCCCAGAGCAGGTTCCAAAGTGTAAACTTTAACTTTTGATTTTTATTTGAACAGTCAAGATTGTTACCCATCACCACAAGGTTAGCAATATGAATTAGACTTAAATTTTTTTTTTTAAAAAACCGGTAAACTGATTTCTCTTTAAAAAAATAAAATCTCTGGTCTTTTAAGGTCACTTCAGCTGCATTTTTAAAGTGGCTTTTTTTCTGGAATGATGGAAGTTGAAACCCTAGTGTTCAGCCTTTTAAGGTCAAGGCTGAACCCAAGAGGTTTTAAGTCAAGTCCATTTTGTCTCACACCTTCCAAAGCTTTAAATGGTGGACTTCGAGAAGGACACACGCAGGTGATGATTCTCACCCAGGTCATGATTATGGAGGTCAATGAGCGATTGAACAGCTTCTTCCACAGAGCCCATCTGGATCAGAGCCATTTTACGGTCCTTCCTGACAAGACAGAAGCTTATCATAGAATCATAGAACGGTAGGGGTTGGAAGGGACCTCTAGAGATCATCTAGTCCAACCCCCCTGCTAAAGCAGGTTAGCCTAGAGCAGGTTGCACAGGAATGCATCCAGGCGGGTTTTGAATATCTCCAGAGAAGGATGTCACATTCCATACAACTGCATGCCAAGGTTCCCCAACTCGATGCGAGTTTTCTTATCCAGCACTCAACAAGGCCAGCAGAAAACTAACTACCCGGGTAACTGCAATACACTTTGGTTTTATATGGAAGAGTGTATGTGTACGACAGACACACATATCCAAACTTCTCCCTCAGCTGCCTTAGTTTTCCTCAACTCATACTCACCATGCACTCAATCCAGTGTTACTCTGGAATTCTTTGTTCCAGAGAGTCAAATACTGCATTAGCGATGGTTCTGCTCACCTTTCACTTAGCCAGAGTTGGAATTCAATCAGGAGTAAGCACTTCTGCCCTTCTCATACTGAAAAGCCCAGTGTAAGGACAGGACATGAGAGAAAACACTTACTGGAAGAATTTGAATCCTTTGACCATCCCACCATTGCTTGAAAATAACATCTTAAGGTCTTCTTCGGTTATTGACGGCCTGAAAGAAATAGTTCTTCCAGTCAAACATATGTTGACAGACTAAATTAATCTCTAAAACCCAATTCACATCAGAGCCCTTTCTAAATTCTCCATCAGTAGCTTCTTGGACTGCGGAAAGGCTATGAGCACAAGGGGAAGGTGGGCAAGCTCTCCTGCTATCAGCAAGAGCTGACCGTATTTACTCTCACATCAAATTTGTAAACATTTTTTTACTCAGCAATAGAGGAACTCTTCATGCGGATACTTACGGAATATTGGACAGATGAAGAGTAGCAGAAGGCGGAAAGATGTTTTGGAAATTTTTGGAGCCTGGTTTCTTGAAACGATGTAGGGGAGAACTTCCATAGTCCTTAGTGAGACCTTGGTCCTCCTGTCCCTCGCGGGGCAGCTGTACTGTCTGATGCTTGGACAGTGTTATACGGATTGGCTTCCCGTGAAGCTTCTGACCATTTAAATGGCTCATGGCTGCAACGGTTGAAGACAGCACTCTCAACAATGGAATGTGACAGTTTTGTTCATTTACATCAAAGCTAGAATTTCGTTCTAGTTCTTCCCTAGCAGAAACCACGTCCTCTGCACGACGGGCATTGCTACTCTGCCTTACCGTATTGTTCTTTCTACTTTCCCCCTAGATTATCTCGCACAAACGAACCATACTTTCTCCAGAGCTGCCCCAAATCCATACCACATACGCAGGCAAGCAGTTCAGAGCATGGACACATTCAGGTTTTGGGGCTTTTTTTGGACAAGAAGAAAGCACTGATATTAAAGCTTTAACTACCCATTAGGTCTCTCAATGCTAACAGTCTGAAACTTTTAAGCTTGCTTACCGAGCTGGGTCTGGTTTCCATCAGCCATCTGAACTAGGGCATTCTCTCTCTTATTAAATAAAATCTTCACCCTCTGCACATCACCATAGACTCCTTCAAAGAGTAAGGAAACAAGAACAGTCTTAGGTAGGAGAAAAAAATGAAGTCTCATTCAACTTACTATTAGCTAATCAATCCAACAGCAAAAACATTCATTCACAACCAGAACTGATCTCATTCCAACCATGGTCACTTATTCTGCTCTAATTAAGGAAAATTCTTATATAGCAGAATAATAATGGAACAATACATTAAAGAAAAGACACTGGGTTTCAGCAAAAAGCAAAATCTTACTGCCAGAAGACTGGACAATTTAGCATGCTATCACAATTTAAAACTCTTATAAAAGACATGCAAAGCAATAAACCATGCATAACTGAACATAAAATAAAGGCAAACTAAATTAAATAGCAAACTAAGTAAACAATGTAAAAATGAAATTATGCATTCAAAAAAATGGCAAACTGCAAACTGTACATTTTTGAAGTATCAAAAAAGTAATCTCAAATAAATGAAAAACAAGGTAATAAAAAGTGTGAATAATAACATACCGAAAAGAATAAAGAGGCATTGGGGTGTAACTCTCTTTAGAGAACAGCAGAGCAAGGCAGCGGAGGGACAGGGAAGAGGTAAGGAATCGAAGGGGAGAGCGAGGTTGCACAAATCGTCCACAACGAGGAAGGGCAGAGTCCCCGCAGGAAATGGCGAAATTGGTTGATGGATGATGAAGTTTTCAAGATGGTTAATATTGAAGGGCAGGTTGGTTTCCGAAGAGCAGGGTTTTTTTTTTTTTTGGAAGGGGAATGTTTTTATTTTTTGTTTCAAGCAACAACAGGAAGCAGAAGTACCGTGCAGTCAGTTGGCAAAGAAATTCCGGATCAGGGGAAGAAAAAAAATTCAGGGATGGGGAGAAAAGAAAAAAGTAGCAAAAAACACAGGTCAGTAAATACATAAGGAAATATGTAGTGTTCCATCAGTCAGATTTATAGAATTCTATATACAATAACTTGTTTACAGAAACAGTTAATAGGTTTTACCTAGTGGAACACAATGATAAAGAAAAGGCATTTTTACTTAAGATATACAAAGACGTAAGAGACAGTATCACAACAGAGTGACTTCTACCGGCTTTAATACCAAATTAAATTGCCATGGTATTCCCTAGAATTTGGCTAAAAATATTTTCTCTGATTACAAGAATTTCTTAGAAGAAATGACTTCATGGACCAAGTCAAAACCACAGCTGCTGCTTCTTCAGGACCAGTGACTACAGGAAGCAACCCACACTGCAATACTTAGCTGTAACGAAACCAGGGAAGTCCAATTAAGAGACCAATCACTGCCTTTAAAGCAAACATCCAGGTGAGCAGCTGTACCACTACAAAAAACCTCCAAGGTCTGCTAGCAGTGCTTGCTATAAAGGAACTCAGCACCTCCTTTGCAACAGAGGTCTATTCCCTTCCATCTCCATGGCTTGGCCTCACAATGCAGAAACCCAAAACTGCCATTACTTATCCAAAAAGGCAGGAAAAAAAATCTCTGCTCCCAGGGACAACGCTAACTTCGCATGCAGACAAGGGCCCGCATTCAAAGTAACAGCCAGTGCAAGCTGAGACACACAGACTTCTTGCACTCATCATGGAAAGGAAAAATGGAGTAATTGTCAGCATCCATGTTTCAGATTCAAAAAACCCTTATACATTATCGCAGAGTAGTCACTCCAGAGAAATACTGTCTCTTGACTAACTGGTTGTGGCACAGGTAAGTTTCTACAACACTGATTATACAGGCAATGGAAAAAGTTTCAGGTCTGTTAGTTCACAGCTTCAGTACAAGTATCAAAGTCTCTCTAGCCCAAAGATAAGCTGGATGGATAGTGAAGAGCTCATCAAAAAATACAAGGCATGAAATAACTGCTTGCTGCTACTTAAACAAGAACCGTGCACACTCTTCAGACCACTCAGAGCTGTGAACACGTGCAAATTACACAGAGGTACAGCACAGTCCTTTGTCCTGTCACTGCCATCCAGACAATGCAGAAGCATCCCAAGAACACACGCTTGACTGTATTGCACTGGTCGGGAGTAATGATGCCAGCTCTTAACGTTTAAGACTCTTGTTTGAACAGCAAGTCATTGGGACCAAGCCAGAGATGGCAGTTCCTGGAATGGCAGAGGAGCTCCTAGTCATAAAGAGTAACTCATCCGAACCAAAGCTGTGTCACAGTCCCTGTCATTATTTCATGCCCTGGAGAAAACAGTAACGACAGATAAAAAGGGTAGTCTGAAATACGGATTCAATTGGTTCATCTCATCAAGAGTTAAACATTTTGACCATTCATCACATCCAGGCTTCCCCTTTGATGCCAAAGAGGTTTTGTGGTTACTCTAACATCACTGGTAAGTTTTATAGCTTTGCAAAGTAGCATTAACTTCTGTGCGCGGTCCCACCAGTTAGAGTGTTTTTCAGCAGAGACTCATCATACTCTACCGCACACACTACACGATTCTACACTTTCAATCCAACAAACAGTCAAAAGCTGACTGAAGAAAAATCCAAGATACCCGTAATCAAATTCTCTTATGATGCTGTCTTTCAATAAACAATTTTTTTGTTCAAGTATCACTTGCTTTATTTTTAAAGAAACAAATATTTCAACTCACTAAGTTAAGTAGAATTGAAAATGTAAACTGTGAGCTGTTAAGCAGTTTAGCCAAGGAAAAACTTCCAGGAACCTTGGAAAGGGAAAATGTGCAAGCACATGGCAGAGGAAATACTGCACAGGTACAAGGTCAAGCTGGCAGGGGTCCAGACACTACACAGAAAGAGCAAAGGTCAGAATGAACTCTCTCTGTAGCTCTGGATTAATGTATTAAAAACTAGAACATGCCAAGGAAAAGGAAGAATGGACATGACTATTCTGTGACCGAAATGACACTATTCCATGGGAATGGCGGGGAGACTCCAAACAGAAGAGGGAGGAAGGGACAGGCATTGTAGTCTTTATGGGACAAGAGCAGGCAGGCAGCATCCTTGGCTTTAAACCAAAGAAGAGCAAGATTTTGAGATGGACTTTCTCATTTCCCTTCAGCAACCAGAGTATTGATCTGCTTTGAGTTTTAGAGCTGGCAGAGCACATCATCTGCTTTTCTAGTTTTGCCGTTTCCTTTAGGATACAGTAAGATTTCACTTTCAATAAGCTTCAGCACAATCTGTGTTCAGAAAGTGAAAGCAGAGGTAACAGGAAGGAGAAAAAAAGTAAAGTTAGGACTCCACTAACCTCAGGATTCAGATTGCTAACCAGCAGAACAGAGTTCCCTGCCCCAGTGAGGCCGGGAATGGCAATCCGTCCTGCTGCAGCCGCCGCAGCTGCTGCTGATGGGATAGCCAAAGGAGCTAGTGCTCCGTGAACATTTGGAACTGTCAGGCCTGGAAATTAAAGAATATTAACCAGTAAAGAAATTAACAGCATGTACTCTAGTGTATTTGCTGCACCAGAAGGGAGAACAGCACGCCTTCCGCAGCATGCAAGGAACCATTCGAAACACAGTGACCATATATTCCACGAGCAACAGGAGCCTCCAATTCTGGTGCTGCAGGAAATGTTATAATTTCTAAAAGTATTTGCTCTTGCAGTGCCTGGTGCTTAACAGGTGCCTCTGGGCACTATCTGGTTGACTACAATATTTTGCATGTTTCACAAGAAGCGGAATCAGCACAAAGCCTCAGCCCTGTCGGTGCAGGAAAGCTTTCACAAACAGTGCATTTGTACAGGTCTTTCCAACCAGTGCATGCCAAAAATGCTTTGTTCTTTAGCCATGCATGTAACAAACAGATGTTGTATGCTACCATCAGCTAATCTCTTCTTGACCAGGGAACATTAAATTATGTACAGGCATTTCTAGGTTGCTCACAGTAACGGCTGGCACCTCACTGTACTAGGGAAGAGCTTTAGAGTTCAAGAAGCAATTGCTAGTAATGAATTCAACACAACTGCTTCTTAAAGTGGCACTGTCCATTTCCCCAACAGGACAGGATATTAACAAAACATTAATGGTTCAACAGTTTATCTGTGCTTCTTTGTCATAAGCAAGGAAACCCCATCGAGTTACAAGAAAGTCAATATAGCTTGGTATGCTATGAAAAACAAAGTAAAAAGTGTTTAGTCTAGCACTCCAGTGAGTGTTTTCAGCACCTAAAGTCTTTGATCTCAGACACTTGGCTGCTTCTGTAAGTAGCAACAACACACCACCTGCAATATGAGCTGTGAACTTCACACCACAACTGTAAGGGTGCATGAGGTTCAAGTCTAAATACTGGCTTTACTCAAAATATGTAGGAAAAATTGGACAAAGACTCCTTGCTTCTGGCCACATTTACAGCTGTCAAAGTGAGTTTCCAACCTCTGCAACCACATGAGGAAATTCAAAGTATGAAAAATTTGATCATTCCCCCATCTCCCCCTATTATTTCCAATAATGCCTTTACCATCTCTCTCCCATCCTGCTACTCCTATTTTCCTCTTGTCACTGGGATACTGCCTAGCCAGAGGTATTCAGGTTATGTACTGAAACACCATTCCCTTCTATGCCTAAATGCCAGCATTTAAAATTTACGTGGCTAACCTCAACAAAAATTGTTACTTTGCTCTAAAACATCAAGATGCTTCAGCAACAGAAAACCTATATAAAATTTCAACTTACGAAATACAGTACCTGCAGCCTGAGGAATTGCAAAGGCAGGAGGAAAGCCAGCTCCCGCATATGGAGAAGCGGAGATTATTCCAGGGGCACCTGGGAAAGACAGACACATTATAGAGACACCCAATAGCAAGAAAACACTAGACTTAGCTGGAATGTCTTTATCTGTTCTTCAACATAAGCATTTAGTTGAAAGCTAAACTCTAAAACATAAACAGTAATTAAAAAATGTCTCTACTGTAACATTGAGTTTCAAGAAATTACAAAAACTACTCCTCCTCTAACTCTGCTGTTCTGAAACAGCTATTAGAATATAGCTGTTGACCAGAACACAAGATAGTAGCTCCTGTAACAGTTTAACCACAACACAGTTTTTGAAGTACTGGTTACAACACCCCAAATTACATCCAGGTCCACACCAGAGGCAAAACAGCAGATGGCACTACAAGAACAGGCAGCTGGAAAACCTGAAACCATCCTCACCCAAGGGAGAAGAGCCTTCAAAGTAGCAGCACACACCCACATCCATGCGCTCCTACTAGTATTCTGCACTAGTATGGTTCAGTGGTTCCCGAACTGTCCTCATTCACACCACATTCCAAAATTTTGTATGACCGAATACAGCAAGGTTACGGCCCCTCCCCTTCCCCAACTGACATGCAGATCAGTTATATTTGTCCTGCTCCCACTTCAAGAATTCTCACCAAAAGCAGCTGCCATGGTCTGATCAAGAGGGTGCTGGTTATCCCCAGAAGGCAGGTCCGGTCGTGTGTAATCTCTGCTCTTATCGTTATTGTATTTTACATTGAGACTTGTGAGCTTTGAGAAATCTATGCGCAGCGTACAGCAGGCATTGTAGATATTCTGTCCATCTAAAGACTGCAAGGAAACAAACCATTCTTCATGCAAGATGCATTTATATTAAGATCACCGCAGCAAATCTCTGAAGCGAGAAGGTGTTACACCATCCCAGGCACCAGTGGGCATCTTCAAATGGAGGAGTTATCTTGCTTTGTGTGGAGAAAGCACTGTTCATTTTATCCCCTTCAGTATTCACCCGAGTTAGCCATACTGCTCTTGGTGTGGAAATTCCCTCCCACTCGCGGGTGTGATCTGCCAGCAGGGCAATGCTCATGTAAACCTCACACAACCACCAAATACTCCTAAATGCTAGTTTTTAACATTGTTCCCAGATAAATAAAAGCAAGCCTGAAAGTTAAAGTAATGCAGGTGTTTAGCACTGCAAGCATACTACTCACCAGTTTGGCATGCTGAGCACTCACTGGGTCAGCATATTGTAACAGGGCCTGAAATTGGTTGTTCTTCGTGAAAGTAATTATTTTCAAGACTGTACCAAATTTGGAAAAAATCTGCAAGATAATATTCGCATATCTTGTTATCTCATTTCCAGTATCGTAATTTCGTTTTGATCTTCATTATTAGAAGCAGAAACAACAAAAGTTATCCTTCCACCTTGTTAGCTTTCCAACGTAAAAATTTATGGTTTTAAACTACACCATGGGCGTTGTTTAACTTGCATCATAGCATCAGACTAGAAAAACATCAGGGTGACTGAACTGCTCCTTTATTAAAAGTTTTTGTTTGTTATGAATTCTTACACAGGAAGATTCACATACACCTTCACAAACTGGAATTTTTCCAAGAATTCAGGGATTCTCAAATGCAGTCAAGCTTGCATTTTAAACACGAATATTACATTAGGCAACCACAGCATACAGCAGGAACTTTCCAAACAGGCTACTGCCTGAACGACTCCTGGACATGGTAACTTATTTCCCTCTGCCCTTGCGCAAGGACACACAGCACCTACTTCTGCTAAACCCTGAACAGAAGTTGTCTGAAGGGCTGTCTTGAAAACGTTAAGTATTTGTCCCTTGCGCTGCATCAGATTGTAATCCAATTAAAATGGACCAGAAATCAAATCTCTGGAAATTAAAGTCTGGCTAGATTGGGAACAGAACCAGAAGAATCTCGTGTAGGTGTCAGGGTCTCCAGGAAGTAGAAATTTGACAGCTATGTTCAGAACTTGAATTACACAGGTAAAAACCACATGCTGTTACAACACAGACATTGCAAATACAACAATTCACTATTTGTTGCTACCCCTTCCTCCAGGACAATTTCAAGAAGCTGCAGTGACAGGTTTTACCTGATGCAGAACATCTAGAGTGACAGGATAGAAGAGATTCTCAACAATGATCCTCAGGACAGGGCTCTGGCCAGCCATCGCCATTCCTGCATCTACTGCTGCAGCAGGGGCTGACAGCGCTAGGTTTCCAGACTGAACAGAATTCACTGCTTGCAGAGCTGCTTGGGCACGCTGCAGAACCAAACATTCTGTTAGACCAACACTTTGCTTGCGAACACACACATTCAGCTTTTCTTGAGCTTCCTATCTGCAAACTAGTAGCAGAACTCAACAGTCAGCAGAACAACAGAAAGCAGTTTACTGTTCCTAAAGCTGGGGGTGCACATTTTAAACATGGACAATACAGACCATCCCAATCAGTAAGAGCAAGGCAAAAATACAAACTAAATAAAATGTGAAGTACTCATGCTACTGCTGGAACTATGCTGAGCATCTGCTGATGCAGCAAAATTATTCCATGGCTTAGAAGAAAGGAAAAACCAGGCTCTTCTGGGGTGAAAAACCACCTCCAGACTACTACAGAAGCTGACAAGACTGAAAGATTAATGCACATCTGCTACAGGGATCCAGGAGAGAAAACTAACTTAGAGTTTTCCTGCAGAGTCCCCCTCACGCATAAAACATTATGTTCTTGCTGTTGTGCGTCAGATTCTGGCTTTGTCAGATGCACCAAATAGTAGCATTTCATCTGCACAGCATTAGGTGCTCTGATCCTGATGAAAGCCTGAAAAGTGAGAGGAGGGAAACTGGATGTACTCTGCAGCCATCCCTGATAAGGAGGCGTAAGTAACTTGAACTTCTTTCCAGTGTTCCTGTCCTGAAAGACTGCCAAGAGCAGCTGGGCCAAAAAAGCAACTTTTTGCCCTATGCAGAGTGCATCTTGCACAGAAACTCTAGACAGCCCAAAGCCTTAGGAATGGCTGTGTTCAGGTGCTGCCTGCCTCAAAGCCAGCACTTACCAGCAACAGACTGTACTCTACTGCAGACACGAGTTCTGCCACATCAGAGCTTTGTTTTACATAAATCTTTCAAGTATTAGAAACTAACGTCCTAAAGCACCAGACGTTAATCAAGTCTTTAGATAGGTATTCAGTTACGGTTTCTAACCGAAGAATCTAAACCACCCCTTCCCATGATCTCATATTCACTCTGCATTTTCTTCCCCTGGCGTTAAGGCAGTTGTAGCAGCTCATTTAACAGCCTGCTGAGACTCTGGATAAAAGCTCTTATAGGAGACCTTAGCCCATAGGCTAGAAGCTAGTGTGCTCTGTTTAGCACTTTGATAGTTAAAACAGATCTTGAAGCCCTCTCAGGCCTACACCAGCAGCACAAATCAGAACAGTAGTTGAGAACCGTCTGTCCCTCCCACCCACACGACCATGTAAAGAACAAAAACTAACTGCTTGGTTTGGAGTGTTGTCTGTCTTAAGCTCCTTGTGGTTGGAGAACTGAATATAGATGGGCTGGCTTCGAAGGACTGGAGTGACTGTGGTGTAGTAGTTTACCATGGTGTTGGCTGTCTCCTCCGTACTCATTTCTATGAAAGCCTGCGCAAAAGACAAACCCAACATTGACATATTAATGAAGCGGCTCGCACTATGAGACAGCACTAACACTCAAGAGCCACATTGCGCGATGGATAACCTTAGGAGGAGCATCCATTTGAACTGTAACCGTATTTGAGTTTCACAACTGCATTTACATGCAAATTTCTGTACACCCAATTGTTTAAGAACCAACTGTAGGTAAAACAAACGAGGATCTTAATTGTCCAGACCAATTCAACGTAATGTTTCAGTCTCATCCTAAGATCTCCATGCTACACACATTTAGGGAACTGGCAGTGACAGAAGTGTCTGCAACAACACAAGAATACAGCAACAATACAGACTCTTCACACTCAGCATATTAAGCAACTTCCTGTACTTCTCCACAGAACAGTAAGCCCACTCACTGTTTTGTACCTTTATGGTCTTCTCTACTTCAAAACAAAACCATAAGTGATTGTAGCAAGTCACTACATTAAGTACTTACACATAATCACAGCACGCAATATATCAGAGGCACATTTTCATAATTAAGATTAAAGACATAGTATTTTAAGCAATGATTAAAGTTGGCTTGCTTTTTTACTCAATTTGTGAGACAATTTTAGTTACCAAATTAGTGCACACCTTCTGCATTACCCAAGAGTGTTTTAGCTTTACCCAGTTAATTTATTGTATCTGTACAGGTGCCCTTAATAAGCAAAGTTACACTGGTGGTTACTCAACCGTCAAGCTAGCTTGAGTGAAAGAGGCCAACTCATGTCACTGCTGTCCAAATAATTCACCTGGTCTGTAATTTAAAAGCCAGGCATAATGCTAATTATAAGTGACAACCTGTAATTATGGACTTAGCTCCTTGTTCAGTCTGAAAATAGTATTTTCTACAGCTCATGGGATAATCATGGAAAAGTAGAATAATAGTATGCAGAAGTTATTGACTCCTAATACATGACAGTTGTTTAAACAACTTGGATCTGGTTTACTGACAACAAACTCATCAAGCCTTTGACATAAACCCTGCTTTCAATTACAGAGACAATACCTGATTTTTTCCTTTCAACATTAGAAGATTGGTGACCTTGCCAAAAGGTAAGCCCAAAGAAATGACCTCTGCCTCCGTGACATCACTGGGGAGTTTACGGACATGGATTACTCGTGATGGGACACCAGCACTTCTAGTATCACCTTTGAATTTTTTGCTGTCATTTCCATTAGCTGTGAAAAGCAAGAGTTACTGCTTGGAGTGGGTTCAAAAGAATATGCACGCACAACTTTTAGAATACAGTTCCTGCTCCCCATCCAGTTATTACTCTCTACTACAGAGAAATTCCACAGCCTAATTTGAAGACACATAGTTTTACTCTTTTTTTTTTTCAAATTACACAATGCAAGTGACACAGCTGAATGCCACTGCAACAGAATCAACTCTCCAGTGGCCATTTTACAGCTTGTTTACAGTACACATCCACCCACATTTCTGCTTTGTGTAGGTCTCAGCCACTAATTCTATACTGCTGCTTGATTCCTTTTCACTTTGACTGGTATTCTTGGCAACAAAGCTGTTTGAAGGGGATATCTTAAAGCAAGTGATATGAAAACAAGTATAAACCAAAATGTACTTTTAGATCAGCTGGATTATACATATGGCAAAGCCTGGCAGCAGCATACCACCAAAGTAATGAGCTGACACAGCCTGGCCGGGAGGCCACTGGCAGAACATGAAGGGATTCAGAAGGCAATGGTACCCCAAAGTAAGGCAATGGTACCCCAAAGTAAGGCAATGGTACCCCAAAGTAAGGCAATTCAAGGCACTGACAAGCACAGCGTGCAAAATTCTGGATTGAGCACCTAAGGACACTGCCTTGGGTGGGGTTAGTAACCTCTAGATGGTATAAGACTCCCAAACAGCACCAAACTACTACACACAACCAAAATAAACCCTACGTGAAATACAATTGTGCTTTAACAGTTTACAGCAAAACCTGCATGTTCTAATTCCGTAAAATCAGTTTAGCAACTGTCCCGCAACAATTGTTCAGCCCAATAATCTTTTAATGGTGTAGGGCAGGAGTTTATTATTACTATTCAGCACTGTCCTACAAGAGGCCTAATAAGCACTAGAAATGAAGAGATTTTAAAATTCATACTAAGCAGGGAAAAAACAGACCTCCTCATAGTATTTGCAATACTTAAATTGCTATTCTTTTTTATAGGCAATATTACCTGCAGAAGAAGAGTTGTTGCTCATGATAAAGGGTCCGTTAGTAACACACGTAGAGAAAAGCTCGTCAGATCCCCGCTGGAAAAGAAAAGACGAAAGGTAAACTGACAACATTTTTACTAAATTCTATTCAGGTACTCCTAAAGCAGAACGATTGAGATTAAGCTGTAGAGAAGCTGAACAGAAGTGTAAATGAAAATATACTGACAGTGGGCAGTTAACCTCACCTCCATAAATTAAATATAAGAAAGATCCAATTTAGTAACCGAGTAGCACCATCCAGTATCTCTTTTCAGGTGAGCATTAGGAATCTTGGGAGTTGAAGCATTGTCGAATTGTCTGAAGCCGCTAAATGCAGTGTTGTGCACTGATACAACAGGAACATGTGAGTATCTAACAAAATAGATTTCTGACTACTCGGATCAGACAAGATTTTCCTTCTTTTAGGTTAAGCTAGAACAATACTGTAGTTGATCAGGAATAGCAAAGCAGGTAAGCCTCCTGGCACTCACTATGAGGACAGATTGTTTTACTGCTGGTTACCAAGTCTTAAGCAAAAGACAAGTTATCAGACTGGCCAAAACTGTTAGTGTACGACTTCGTAATTATGAACCAAAGATGCGTATTTTCCAGTTAAAAGCCAAAGATGCAGCTTTGAGAAATCAAGACCCAAAAGAAATGGATCTCTTCCCCTCCCTACCACAAAAAGGGCAGATCAGGAAAGTTAGGCCACCAGCTAAGAGCTACTTTTTAAATTTTACAGCAGAAGGTCCTCATGTAACAGCCTGGACTCCAGTGCAAAACAGTCTGATCACTGGCTTGTTGTCTTCCAGCCACAATCCCTAGAACAGCAACAGCTTCTAGGATGCAGTACCACAAAGTCTTGGCCAGTGCATTTAAGTTAAAAGAGAGACTAGCATTCTGAAGCAGGGAAACACGAGTACCACAGCACAAAATCTTTGTAATCCTATCCTCTACTGCCTTTCGCACTAGTTGTTCTACGTTGAAGTTAACATGGCTACTCGCAAAACAAAAAGCTGTGAGTAGCAGAGCGTATCCCAACATCTTGATTCTTTGGTTTTTCTTACAGCAGCACCGTGCATTTCAACTCTGTGGAAGAAGTAAACATCTTAAAAAAATCCTGAACTACCTAAACAGGCTGGTATTGCAGAATCACAGAAATGCATTTATTCTAGGCTTTTTAGTAGCTATAATTCTGCCTACTCGCACAAGGTTATTGAATTGCAGGAGCCTGGCACTTCTCCATTCCCTGCAAATAAAGCCAAACACATCTATGGAACATTATTGTACACAATGCGTGTGTTTCAACTCACAAACAGCATTCCCTGGAAAAAGTCACCCAAATTACCTCAACTGACCAAGACTAGTCTGACCCATTCTATGACCCAAGTAGGAGGTATGAAAACACTACTAAGACAAAAGCAAACCAGACTACAAATTACTTCTTAGCACAATCTATACTTGTATACATAATACATCTTACAATCAGTATGGTTTAATTTCAAGTAAGTTACACAGAAGACCTCAAACCCCACTGTAAACAGAGTAAATATTGTAGTGTAAATCTAACATGTAAAATAAGCACTTCCTCGTAATTTTCTGCATTACTCTTGCACAGAAACACCACACTAAAAGGCTTTGATCAACAGAAAAAAACCAGAGCTCATTCCTGCCTTGACAATGGAAACCTACCCTGCTTCACAGTGTGGCCAACAGAAACTCTACCTCCCACCATGTCCCATATCTGGTGGCACCTGCAGAAACAGTATCTGCACAACAACAAAAGCTCTCTGCTCACTCCCCCAGCAAACAGGCTGGAAAAGTAGGTCACACGAGAGCCCCAGAACACCGAATTACGGACACAGGTTTGTGTTTTTTCTTTTCCCCTCAAATCTTGTATTTCTTGTCTGACTACTCACTGCCAGCTCTTCAAAGACAGGCTGAGAGACTTTGATGTCCTGAATGCAAGAAATTAGGCTAGGTTCCAAAGCGCCAGTTCATGTGCTGCTGTTGGTCACCTGCAAGCACTGACCAGGTTCCACAAGGGCTATGGGCACCCAGAGAGGTCTCCTCCTCCTAACAGGGTGCAGCAATTAGGAATCGGCCTTTTAATAGCTGTTCTAATTAGCACTTGAATTCCCGAGTACAGCAAGAGGCAAGCTGGTCTGGGAGGCTATTAGACTGTGATCCCATCCTTTTGATGACTCAAATAAATGCATAATTCCAAGGCCAAAAAAAATCCAACAGTTTACTGTAAAGACGCTCTTATGCCCAAATTGCTGCAAACACTAAAGGTACAGCTTTACCTTCTGCAGCCTGGGATACAACTAGCAGCCATTCACAAGAACCACCCACCAGCAAGCAAACGCCCTACCGATGCAGACAGGAGTTTACTGGCCTCATGAGACCCCTCACATCAGGCATTAATGGGCCTTGAACTTCTAAAAAAGTGTTCTTCAGTAACAACTTGTAAATTTCTGAACATACAGCATGAATCCATGTGCCTGTGCAAGCATACTCGGGCAGCCCTTGCAATCCATCATGGAAACGCCAGAATAACGAGCTGCATATTTGGCTCTGATGGATGTAACACTAGGAAACTATAAACTGGAAAAACAAACATTTATACTATTACGGAAAGAATTTAAATTCCATGAATTTAACTTTCCTAATGGCTTCTTTAAAATAAAGATTTTTCTCACATATTTGAAAATTTACTTCCAAGGCACTTTGACAAGGAATGCTCATTGCTGCTGGTTTCCAGGTCGGTAATGAAAGAGCAATTTCAAATCCGCTCCCCTCTTATCTTGGAGACGGTCTATGCTGCCTGCTGTGACCAGAGCCAGGAGGCAGAGGGGGACAATTGTTCCACATCAAAAGCAGCAGCAGCAGTCAATTTGTAAGCTTCCCAGCTGGAAATACATGCAAATGAAGAGGAGAGACTACAGCAGTCGGAAAACTACAATTATTTCAAGGTTCTTTCCCCTACACAAGAAAGTTTACAGACAGTACATTCATAGTACTGTACAGTTATGCCAAAACTGTTTCACACAGGCTCTAAAAGAATGGCTTTAAAGTACAAGCCCAAGAGGAGCGCACCCAGAGTACCAAGGAGGCACGCTGGTTACACAGTGCTGCCATCCTCACACAGGCACACACACGGGTGCTGGCAAGCTTCCTCGGACAGAAGGAAGTTGCATCAGCTACAGCTTTTCACAAGCATTTGTTCTTTCTCCGTTACCACTGGAGCTGATCTCGGATAACCACAAGAAATCTCTATTGACAGTTGCTTTCTGGAATGACCTAACCTAAGGCAAACTGCAAACAAGCGCTCTGTTAATCTGCACTTGGTACTGGGAACTTCAGCAGGAGCCTCCAACAGCCACCCGTCCTTATGCTTCCAGTGATTGCTATAATCTCTTTCCAGACTCTTAACATCTCTCCTTTCTGTACATGTTAAGCTATGAATAAGCTTTGAAACCATGCTATAAACTCCAATGCTCCATACCAAGTATCCTAACTCAGTAGAGCCAGAGGAACCAAAGCAAGCCTGGTTGTTTCGCAAGTTTTAGAAGAGCTTCTCACCAACAGCATATCCATCCATTGGGTATTTTGAACTATATTGGAAGAGCCAGTACAAAGGCTATTAACTCTGAAGTATTGTATTATTTTATTTGAGTTTAAAACTATGCAAATCCAGGGAAGCGGAGGAGGTGAGCAAACAGGTATGTGGGTGCTCGACTGCTCACCAGCATCAACCCACAACACCACTTTTCTGCCTTTTTTATTCTCCAAGTACCATGGGGAGGCCCAGCCATGCAGCACTTCGTTTGAGACAGTTCTTCAGGTTCTGAAGTTCACATCCCTGCTCACAGGAGGCATTAATTCATGTTGACATTTGTTTAGCTAATTCTTTTGCAGCTGGTATTTTTATGACAAGATTAACAGAAGCAGCAGTGTGCTAGCGATAAAATTGCTCTACAAAAAAAGAAATCTTCATTTGAACTAACAACTGTCCTCTTCCTGTTTATAGAAAGCAAATACCACTTTTGAAGTTGCAGCACCAAATTTTACCCAGACCAGGGTAAGGCTGTTTCCACCACTAAAATCACCAATCAGTACACAGGCTACTACCAGGTAAAACTGCCTGGGAGCGTTTCTATGACAGCAGCCTCCTTTTGTCTGCGACACTCGTGGCTACAAAAGGTGTATTGCTCAAGTTGCATTAATTTAATAAAACACCCATGCTTCAGGTAGTCTTGCTATCAATACTTCTTTAGTCCTCTTTCCTGAATTGGAGAAAGGAGGTCTGCCACAAGGTAGAATGCTAATATTTCATATTTTTCCAAGATACCTTTCCGACCACCTCCCAAACTCTAAGCTTGTTTTTTTGCTTTGAAGTTTTAACAAATAAGTTCTAAGAACTTTGCGTTAGTCTAGGCTTTCAGAGCTTAAAAAGCAACTGCTAATTCATATGAAAACTGTAAATTGTCTCCTTTTCACTAGGATTTTTCCTGAACTTTACCACAGTTTGGAATGAAGCCAGAGACTGTCTCAGCTTCTACCAGCACACCTAGAAATACTGCAGAAATCCTCAAGTGCCCCATATAATCCTTCATCTACTTTTAAGATTCAGTCATTTATTTTATATTGATTACAATAAATCAAATGCATTCTGTCTGTGCAAAAGGCTAGAAACAAATACAAACTAAACGACCACAGAAATAGGAGTCTGGAGACAAACAGGTCATACCACATGGTAATAATCAACTTTCAGAATGCAACAAGCATTACAGGCAGAAAGGAAAATTGAAGCCATGGTAAGAGGACAGGGCATATGGGAAGGAACAGGACAATGACTAGAAAGGCCAGCAAGCTACAGTCTAGCCAAGCTTAAGATCTACAAACACATTTTCTTTGCCTGCCTCACTGAGGAAGCCCTACATAGGAGAAGCATTCTCTGCCTTTGGATATGGAGCACCTTACACCACCCTTACAATTTCTGAACAGACTAAGGACAGCAGCATCCCTCCTCCCTGTGAGGGAAAGGAAGATATAGGAGGCATACAGGCCATCAGCTAGTATGCACTTACAAAAAGCAGAGCAGGTAACACAGCTGCACCTGGAAAATCTCCCTTGAAAGGTAAACCAAGGAAAAAAATCTGTACCATTAGAAATCCTTGGTCTGCTTTTCTTAAGTTCAGACCGAAAATTCTGCCAGAAATCTTGAAACTCTGCCTGGCCAGAGCACGCAAGCATAGTTGTTCTACTCCACTTTCCCTACACTTGTAAAGAGATTTCAGATCCAGTAAGAGACCACCATAATATTTTACACACAAAATGTCACACGACTCATCGAGAACATCACACAAACCCTTTGCTCTGATAAAAGCAACAAAAAAAAAAATCTCTTGGAGCACAGAAAGAACTGAGCTTTCTCTGAAGTGTGCTTTGAGGGCTCTGTATGGGTTCAATCCCAAAGGAACAGAGGAACATACTTTGATACTTCAGTTCACAGCTCCAATCGCTTTGTCAAGAAACTAATAACAGAAATCCAGTCTGATGACATCATCATCCACACTCATGTTACATTCCAGCATTTTTTGCTGAGACAGTCAAGAGCTGGGAACGGAACTACATTTAAACTAAAGGGAAGAAGGATGCCAGTTTTCCTCATCTTCCACAGAAGACTCACTCCCAGCAAGGTTCCACTGTGTTACCCCACGTGCCCCTCTTCTCCCCCCTCCTGCCTCCAACAGTCTTCAGTCATTTAAAGGTAGAGCAGTGTGAAAAACATTTCACTTTGGGTCACAAACAGAAAGCGCGAGTCAACTTTTTCGTGAAAACATGTCTGAAGAACACACAATACAACTGCATCCTCCTTCAGCCCTAGCAAAGTTGGAGAGTTAAGATCAACACAAAGTAACTTAAAGATCCTGAAGACTGGCCTCTGAAGTGGCTGCTAAGCAAAGCATGATGCTGCTGTCCCACCGGCCTGGAAGCAGCAGCTACAAGCTCAACATCACCCCTCCGCTGCACCCTGTCTCAGACACACAACTTACAATGCGAGCAGAACCAACAGCAAGAGGTGCGCAGAGAAACTTTAGCTCACCAAATTGTTCACTGCGCCCCTGTATCATTTACCAAGCTAAATCCAACCCAGTAGCCAGCATATTACATTGATATAATGAATCTGTGACGGAGGCATTAGCCTCTTTGGCAGGCTTAGGGCACACACTTTTTTAAAAACTATGCTCTGTTCAGCTGGGGCCAGCGAACACCCATCACCCACCACTGAAGGCTTTTAAACTGCTAGAACTTCACTCTTGTCTGGACACGACTTAGGCCGACACCCTTTCAAGAGAGCCAGCATGGTAAACTTCCCACTAAGATTCACAATAGCATACTGGGTACGCACACACATTTTCAGCATTTTTGAAACTAGGTTAGCTGGTCAGAGCACTGCAAAGAATTCAGGGTGTTGGAAAATTATTTTCCTTCTGTACAAGCTGCCACCATAGCTGGTACTATTTATGTAGTATGTAGATGGATTCTTGAGTTCCTAAAAGACACCAGAAACTTAAGCGTTACACTAAAGCAATTGCTCACACAACCTGAGATTTTGCATAAGGTGCATTACGAGCTCAAGCACACACCAGCTTTGGAGCGAAGCCGGATCCTCAGCCCACTCACCAGCCCCTCCCTGACTTCCTCAGTCTTTGCTACTATGGAGACACCCTGTGAAACAAACCTGCCCTTTGAGCAAATAAAAGGTGTGGCCACTTTAAATAGCCCAAAATTCCTAAACTCCAGGGCTGCAGTAATGCAGTCATTCTGGCTTTGTAGGGTAGCACACACCCAAGCTTTATGATATACTGTTCCCAAGTTGAAACTTAACTAGTAGTCAACCTTGAGCTTTTTAGATCATCGCAGTGGAGCAGACAGGTCCTTGGTAAAGCTCAATACAAATACTACCAGAAAGAAATACTGCTGGATGAGTCACTTTGGGAAAATGGAACCTACGAAAGCACATTTTGTGACCCAAGCTGCAAAGTGGCAAATGGAACACGCAGGTTTAGAAGCAACTCCACGCTAATTCAATCTTTTCTAAATTGCCATTGTGCAATAACTACAACCTGCTTCGGCATACACTAAGCAATCATTACATTGGGATTACCAAAACATGCTTGCTGAAGTAAGCGCAGTATTCAACCTGCTTCGGCATACACTGAGCAATCATTACATTGGGATTACCAAAACATGCTTGCTGAAGTAAGCGCAGTATTCAACAAGTTTTCATATGAAGCTTGAAAGCCAGCTATAGCGGAACCACGTAGAATTTGAAGTTAATAGTGCTTACTCTTCTTGCTAGCGTGGGATGGTAACAAGTGTGGCACCAGCACATCTACGTTTTCTAGTTTGGCAATACTTGAAACAGAGGTCAGTGACACGGAGACCAGAGTCTATCCCTGCACTTGGGGAATTAAAAAGATAAAGCTGAATAAATCCACGTGTGTTAAATATTTTGATTTTTTTTAAATTATCACAGATTAAGGGCAAAGCACACCTGAGGTTGAAGTAGAATGTTTTCTACACCCACGTTATTAACCGATCATTTTCTAGAAAGTTTTACACCATTTCATTTTCATCCATAACAGGAGTCAGCTTGTTTCCTGTCCAATTTGAACCAGCTTCCACATAAAAAAATTGGTTTAGATGCAATGGAGAAACTGCTTTAAAACATATCTAATAGCTGGTAAGCTTGTGACAGCAGTCTCACTTAGCACCCATGCTTCAACCAATAGCTTAAATTCCTGTGAAACTTAATACAGAATTTGAACAGCTTTCATAATCGAAGCAGAGGGCTTACCAATCGCCCTGTGAAGGACAGTTACCTATAAACTGACAACACACACATAAAACTTGTGTGCAACACCAACACAGATCTGATCAAGCTATTTACCAAATCCAGCTGACACTACACTTGCCAAAAGACATCCATGTCCCTTGCTACCAACACGCAGCTTACATGTGTGATCATGTCTGTTAGAGAGGCCACAAGAGCCAGCTTGTTGCAGCCTCTAACTGAAGCCATAGGAGGGGACTGGAATTTCCTCACAACATTCTTGGCCTGCTGCCGGAAGCCATAATTACTGTTCCCATGGCAAAGATCTTGGCTTGATCACAAATCACTTCTCTGCAGTCAGCCTGTATCACACTCTAGCAAACCCTGTTCTAAAAATTAACTTCTCAAATGCCACAGAGGTGTACTTTTTTCCCCTGGGAGCATCATCTCTCAAAAGAGCCCAACTTAACCAAGAAACTACAAGATTACTCAGCACCTAAACTATTCTGAGACTTCTCAATCACTGAAACACCACTTAAAGAATAATGACATATCATAGCTTATACTCTTTCTACTAAGTCAGTCCTGCTCAAAGACTTTTACAGCTTGAGGAGATAGTGATACCTAGGCAAATTAAAGAAAGGAGATAAGAGTGACCTTGATCAAATTACTTTGAAGAGGCAACTGCAGGGGTCAGAGCCAGCACCTTGGAGTTCAAATACAGTGCCTCCATCTTAAGGCCACATTTTCTTTCTTTTCAGACAGCAACGAAATTATGGGAAGAAATAAGTCCTAAATCATGTGTTTCTAATCCGCAGGACATTCCAGACAGCTGTGCATCAGGAGCCCCATACCAGAATTGCAACGAGCTTCCTAAACAAATTCACACACTTCAAACTGGAGAGCCTGCAGACAAGGCTAAATGTGAAGCCCAGGAATGGCTACTACAATTACCATCCTGATTAAAAACAAGACCATCAGGCAGTACAGTGCTCAAGCAGTAAGCCGTGAGAACATCTGGGTACTTCTTAAGTTACAGAGCCTAAATGTAATTAAGGCCTCAGAACAATTAATCAAAGTGGGTGACAGTACCCTTAATATGTAAATTAAGGATGTGGAAAAAATCCTATAAAAAGGTGCCAGCACCCTGCCTTTAAAACAGTACAGCAAACTGATACATACTTTCACCAAGCCCTAAAAATTTCAAAGCTAGACTTTGCAACTGGAAACACTTGCAGCAGGAAGACAACCAGGAGGCCACTGTAAATGATCTCTGACAATATGCTCTGCAGTGTTTTAAGTTACAGGCGTTTTTCCTACTTGTCCGAGAATTCTCCAACTTTGGGACAGAACACTAAAAGGTCTGCTGGTGTCTCACTAACACACTGCCTCAAGTACGACAAGAGGTGACAGCTTTTGGGGACTCTAACCTTGTAATACCTTGAACTGGAGTGCCATTCCTGCTGTGTTTGTACATACCGTGGCAGGAACAAGTAAGTTTACACCTCAAATTAAGAAGTTTTCCAGCTAAAAGTTTTCATGTCTCATCTAGAAGGTCAGTCAGCAAGCCCTCTTGTGAGCACAGCTTTCTGAACAGACACTAACAAAGTAGTTCTATCTCCACCTGAATCTTGTTTCTACAAATATGTCTTATGAAGAAGCCAGTAGACCACAAAACTACAGTTCCACAGCACTATCAGTTATCAAGCAATTACAAAGAACATCTGCTTCTGAAGGGGGGATCAGTTAATCCTTGAAGTGATTTCAGTGATGCCCCATGGATCAAACAAATGCTCATGGATGAGCAGACCTCCAACACTAGTTAGTTACTTCAGCAAAGACAACACTGAAATGCTTCTGTGGTGTTACAGAAACCTTCTTGCAGTCCCTTCAAACTGGCAGACCAAAGGAGGGTAGACTGAAGTGGAAGCAACACACGAAAGCAACAGCAAAATTTCAGAAGAGCTGCAGCCAATGAGATTTTACACTTACCACAGAGGAAAGTATTTTTAAGAAGCAACTGATACATGATTTGCTTACGCAGCTTTTTGAGACACAGATGCCTGTACCTTTCTCCTTGCAAGAGTCCTGCAGTCAGAGGATCTTAAGTACAGAAGCAGAGTATGGGGAAACTGTCTGCACATAGCTGACCTGCACACAGCCACGTAGAGGATGCAAGCTTAAGAGAAGCCTTCACTTTGCTCCTAGCTGCGCAAACATGATTTTAACTTACCTAAGCAAATCCATGAAATGCATAACATGTTACACCACAACATTAAAGAATGTACTTCTATTACATGATCTACACTGGCATATTCAGTGTCTTATTTACACATAATGTTTAATATAATGCTATGTTGAAAATAATTTTAAAACTTACCTTCATCAAGATGATTCAACTTTCCTTTTTGCTTCTGCCACTCTTTAAATTTTGATTCAACTTTCTCAAAACCTGCCTCATCTGACTTGACACAAGAAACCTCATTTTTCATGCACGCTTTTGCCTCACCACTCCCCACCCTGCAGTACAACTGGCATAATCATGGTTACAGTTCTGTCTTGTGCTAGGAGCACTTGGACAGGATCGCTCCCAGTCCTCGTTCCAGACATCTGACCACCCTGCACTAGGGACTGAAATCACCCCCACAGATGGGAGTGATGAGGCATGCAATACCACATCCTGAAGCATTTCAAGATTTACTAGGGACTACAATTACAGTTTCAGAAGCTTCCCGGTCAAGCTTAGTTATGTAAAACCACTTCTTAAAGCTGCAATTTACACATTATTAAAACCAACTGAGGGGACTTTTACCTAATTAATCTGTTTACTAGAAGATGCTGTATCAAACTGCTCTACAGCAGTCAAGGCATGACTTAGTCCATCTTTTGTAACAGCTATGAACTATTAATCAACCCTACTGCTAGGCTCAAGCCTTTCCTCCTCCTCTGAAGGCAAACTGAACCCTTTGCAGCAGACAGCAGTCTCAAACAGAACCAGACACTACAATGGCACTACGATTACTTCAAATTTCAGATTTGCATACGAGGGAAAGTTAGAATAGCTTTTCCCCTACCGCCATTAAATGGAGCCCCTTCATGTGTTTAATGTTTCTCAGAAGCTCTAGAGCACTAACAGGCATGTCCATGCTTAACAGTAGTCACATCTAATTTTGTACTTTCAATACAAGATCTGTTCACTGTCTAGGAGCAGATTCTCTCTAAAGCTCCTGCTTCACTTACATAGACCTAACAACAGCTCACACCATGCAAGCTCAGCTCTACCTCATGTCAGCCCTATCACACACTGCATCACTGTTGAAGTTGCCACACACAACCATTTCTTAGGTAATAATGAAGACGCTAACGCCACATAATTCGGGCCATTAAAATAGCTGTCAGATTACTACTTTGAGAGCCACTCACACACATAGTATCTAATAAAAAGAACTCGCAGGGCTGAACTCACTGTAATCCTGATCCCAGAGCATTAGCTACAATGTTCACGAAGTAAAATGAAAAACCTTTAATAGATGAAGGAGTGCCAGTCTAGCCTGCACATTCCAGTTTTACATTTCACAGGAATGAGCTTTTATCCTGCAAACACAACAGCCTATTACCACGCACAGCAGATAAGGAGGCTCCTGTCAGCACTTTGAGTTTCAGGGCTAAGTCTGCACTTTCAAAACCTGAGACTAGAAGGGTAAAGGTCATATTTACTGTACTCGCAAGAGATAAAAATCAACAGCTAAACAGTCCATTTTTTGTGGCAGAAGGATTTTTGGCATATAACTGAACAGGAATTCACATAAACAAGGAAATAAAGTTCTCAAAAGAAAAAAAAAGACCAACTTCTCCATGGAGAAGCGTTGTCCGGCACACAAATAACAAGCATGGGTTGACATTTTAGTAGGGGAAACGGCTGTTTCTAAATGCAATGAAGTTCTTTTCTGACAGTTGATAACCAATGTCCAAATGCCAAGAGCTAAATGCTGAGCCATAATAGAAGTTTTAAATGCACATGAAACTAAATTACCTTCTGGTTAAAACCAATTTACATGGTACCAGAAATAACCCTTCAGAGCCAAAGATCTACATTTGGTGAGGCCAAAACTAGGTCAGATGCTGAGCAGTGTAAAAAGAGAGAAAAAGTGAGAAGTGCCTACCTTTGTACCAACTGTTATATCTTGGACAATGCTGTAGAAAAAAGAAAGAAAAGGATTAAAAAAGTTAGATAGGTTTGCCACAAATATCCAGCATAGTTCACAGTAGTAAGAAAAAAGCAAGTCAAAGTGCACAGTTGTCTTTGCAAGTGAGCCAAGGACAGTTCATACAAAGAAAAATTATTAGATGGTGATGGTGGAGACCCAAGACCCAGCAGTGCTAGAAAACTGCAGCTCTTCCAGTTCTTACAGCAGAGCTTGCTCTTTTTGCAAGGGTACCACAGGGGCCTAAGACCAAAATCCCACAGTTAACACAGCCCAGCATTCTTCACAGGAAAGCGATGCGATTCCAACACCACCGCTGACTAAACCAAGAGCAAAAATGACAAGAGTCAACTCCCATCACCAGTATTCACTTCTGCAACTCTTACCAACCTCACATTCAGAGGAGTAACCTCTGCTAGGCTGTAAAGAGGCTACCTCAAGCAAAATTACCGAGTCCATGGGAAGACTACGAACGCCGGTGCTGCAGCAGTACCACAGACAGCACGCTCCACACCGAGTTTGGGCTGTTCTCCCCACCAAGCCAGGAGCCCGTGCCAGGCTTACCGCAGCCCTCCAGCCACACCACCACCACCCGGGCTGGACCAGTGCCAGACTAACGCAGCACAATTAGGAAGAGCAGTGAAGATGTGCAGGCAGCTCCCAGGCTGGGGTGTGCCCATACACAAGACTCCTTTAAGCAGTTCTTTTCTACTCTGAATGAAAAAACAGTTGTTATTAAACTCTACCATATATGCTCAAACCTCCTGAAATGAGACTTCCCAATCAACTAGCATGAAAAATAGCGTTAGGTGTACCTCAAGCAACCCACAATAGCTCTTGTCAGCCGTGATCACTATATATCACAACATACATATACTTGCACCAACTTTTCACAGCATCAGAATGACTTGTCTACGGCTTGGCATGTTGTACCAGAGCATCACAGTACCTACACATTACTCTCTTTTGTGGGAGTGCTCAAGAAAGTCTAAGGATTTCAGTTACACCCTTGCATTGAAGATTTTTTTAATGAACTCCAAACCACTGTAAGCCAGCAACATAAAACCGAGCACAGAAATGATCATTTTAGATTGACATTGTATATGCAGCACTGCCTGTTCCAGCTGCTATCTTTCAAACAGTTGGCCATAATCTGAGAGTGAAGGATCCAAAAGCGGCTGGCCAAGAGCAACTTTAAGGAAACATGGCACAGAAGCAGAAGGCAGGGCAGTCTTTCTTAAAACAGCAATACGGACTCCAAAGTACTCAAGAACAATTCCACAATGTGACATAATGCCCAAGAACTTGCATTAATCAGTTCTTCCTTCCCTACCCTCCTACAGCAATTCGTAACTTTTCAGGGGATTAAATACTGCTCGGTATTATTAAGCCGTTCATGTTTCACCAGCTCCACGAACAAGCTGTAACACAAGCACAAGCCAGCTCAGCTCCTCATACTTCCCCTTCAAAACCAACCTGCCATGTCATCATAACCCAGCACTTCACAGCTGGAGTTACAGTCTGATCCAATGGCTGCTGCCAGGAAGCCACGCGATAGTTTCTTTTTTTTTCAAGTGAACTACTTAAAGAACACTCTGTATGAGAACACCCGGCTTCACAATCCCCTGGTGTCTGGTCACCAATGAAGACAGATGGGGTTTGCTGCACTTTGAGGGCCAGCAGTAATTAACTAATTAAACCCATCTGCACATATCAGTTTAAAGAAACATAATCATTCCATTAGAATAACTAAATATGAGTACACATTTCTTCAGTTACAATACGTACATTAACCCAGTGGTTTTTGTTATCTTGAAAAAAATTATGTCCAACAAAGCATAATGAGAACAGGGAATCTCCCAAGTTTCTACAACTCTCGAACTTACCCCAGAGCAATTTCCCTTACTTCCTGTTCCTCTCCTGGGCCTCACACACAGGAAATATTTTACATAAAGTAGCCTTAACAGGGGCTCGTATTTAAAATTATCCAACAGGAAGGGCTGTGTTATTTGCCAATAATTATCAATTCCTGGAATATTGGTGCAACTCATTTGATAACAAATACTACATGAAACAAGCACCAACAGTACTTAAGAATTTCTATTCAAGAAATACGTGATATCCTTCCAGCTCACAGACACAGCTCACTCAATAACCATCGTACCTTAAGCTTCATTTTCCTCCTTAAGTAGAAGATTAAAACTCCTAATTTCTGAAAGAACAGGCAATAAAGCCCTTCATAAAAATTACTTTTTATATGGAATGGGATAACTCCTACACAATAAGGGGAAAAATTAAGCAGCACCCGTAAAACCTCTAGGTCATTTTCCAAAGCAGCATTTCCCGTATGAACTCCTCACATGCTTAAACAAAGCAACTTATTCAAACGGGATCATTTGAAAAGCAAAGCTACACATTGGTTTAGGTGGGAGCAGCAGCCAGGAGCAGCCAGCAGCCAGAGAGGCCACTCACTGCCAGCTAGGCATAAATGTAAAACCATTTTCAGAAGCGGCTTTTGAAGTTTTAACAGCAGACAGCGTTCACAGGGCAAACAGAACATGCACAAAGACCTTCAAAAGATAATGGATAATTGAGACTCATACGTTATACTAAAACTTCTACAGTAAAGTAACTATTTTAACATATGCAACCAGCTTTCCTAGGAACTATGAAGACAGCCGATAACAAACTCATTTCTGCCATTAGAATGTATGATCTCACATGCTGCAGATTTTTTTATGTACATATCATTCTACATGATGGGCAACTTGTTAAAAGAAGCAAAGCAACCTGACCTGCACACCCTGGGCTGTAAAAATTAGTAAGACACACTTTTTTTATTGTTTTAAGACGAAAACAACACCGCGACGTCACTTTTTCATCGTGTAAAAAACCAGACATGTGACTACGCCTAATTCTCACCAGACTAGCGTTCCGAGGCAAGAAGCGAGGAGGCACTAATTTGGGCTTCCCGGACTTAAGGCTCTGGGAAAACAAACTGCTTCCTCGGGGGCCTTCAGGAGTACTATTAAGTACTGCGCTCAAGAAACAAAAATCAGATCGCTAAAAAAACCCACCCGGGCCATGCGAGACGAGAGAAGACGGAGACCCCATTTCTGGGGGAGTTGCCGTGATAAAGCAGGCCGTTTTAAAAGCAAACGCTTCCGAAGCGAGGCACCAGATGAGGCGGTGACTGCGGGGGACATCACCGCTGCCCACGGCCAGAGCGCTGCGCTCCAGAAACGCGACAGCGCCGAGCGCCCGCGGGGCCTCGCGGGAGCCGGGCAGCGGCCGAGGGCCAGGGCAGGGAGCGCGGAGCCAGCTCAGCTCCGGGCACGGCCGCAACGGCAGCCTGACCCCCGGCCGGCCGCGGCTCCTGGGAAACCGAGGCCGAACTTGCGCGGCCCCAAAAACCGCTCACAAAGAGAAAATCCGGCGAGACACCCCCACCCTCCCCCCGGCTTGCGAAAGCGCCAGACAATAGGAGCAAGGCCCCGGCGTGGATCGCTGCCAGCCCCGGCTG
>VZSC01018000.1:10109-50223 GCA_013398225.1 Steatornis caripensis | reverse complement strand
CATCCCGCACCGCCGGCAACCGCCCCCTCCTCTCCCCGCCTCGCCTCCGCCGGGCGGCCCGGCCGCACCCGCGCCCCCCCCCTCAGGTAACGCCCCAGCCCCCGGCGCGGGTCCCGAAGCTCCGCCGCCTTCTCCCCCTCCTCCGCACCCCGGGAAGGGTCCGGCAACGCTGCTCGCCGGCCCCCGGCACGGTGCCGCCCGTGCCGAGGCCCGTGCCGGCGGGGACTCACCCGTCCATTGCACACGGAGGAGACCCGTCGGGAACGGAGCGGAGGTGCCGGAATAGCAGGAACGAGCCCAACCGCTCCGTGTTATAGACTCACAAAATGGCGGCGCTGCCCGGCCCGCCTCGCCCGCGCCCACGCCCCATTGGCTATCGGAGATGTCATCTTGATAGCAGGGGCGGGGGCCGCCCGCCTCCGAGGGTTGGCGCCCCGGCGCCCCTCGCGAAGCCTATTGGTGGCAGGCGGGATGGGGGGCGGTGCAAAGCGTCGGTGCGCGGCGCGATTCGGTAGGCGAAAGGAGACGGCGGGGAGGAGCCATCTTGAGAGCGGGAAGGATGCCGAAATGCCACACGGAGCCACCATCTTGATTGGGGGCAGAGCTGGGGAGAACCGCGTTGGGCGCCATCTTGAATACGGGCAAGGGCCCCAACGTGCGCATTGTGTTGTCACCCGCCGCGCGGGCCGGGGCCTGCCCAGCGGCCCAACCGCCGCCGCCATGTTGGCTACGGGCAGGGAAGCCGCGCGCTCCTGCCCGTTGCCATCTCGAGTAAGGGAGAGCGAGTTCCTCGCCGAAATGGGTTAATTATTTAGCACTGCCGGTCTTTTAATGGCGCTAGACAGCACTTAAAAAGTTTTATTTAAGATACAGGATAAAGTCTGTTTAATTGCAGTGAATATCTTAAGGCTAATGATTACCCAGTGGGTGAGGGAGAGAGAGAGAGAGACCTTCTGAGGTAAGACATAACACCTACCTGCTCTGCTCACGCATCAGGATAATATTTTTCCTAATTACAGTCCTGACACCGTTTGCTGACCAAAACGACTCTTCTTCCAGTCAGGTGGACCTCAATGGTTAATTAATTAGATAAGTTTGTTTCACTCCTAACATGTGTCATTGCCTGTAGGTCTTTCTTCTGCAGAGGTTCAGGTAAAATCCATGGATTTCCTGTCTTTGGGGGTTTTCAGACCTCTAGAAGATTGCCTTTTCGGGTGCTGGGCCATCTATAGTAAATTTATGCCTACTACAACGGACTTACTTGTGTTGGATACTTTCTGTGGCCCCCTTAAAAGCGAGTGGCGCGCTTGTTCATGTGCCACAAGATGAAGGCCCCTAAAAAAAAATAAGGGAGAAGTGAGCATCCGTGTGTTTCCTGCTGTGGACGGTGCTGGTGCGTCGACTTTGTTCTTGTGTGGGAGCAGCACACGAGGACCAGGATGACTGGGATCTGACGGAGGCCGAGCAGGTCTTTGGATCTTCCTCCCATCACCAGGACATTGCTGGTTCCTCTCCGCTAACATCATTCCACAAAGCAGTTTGCTTCTGTAGATGAAATGCTGCATGTCTCCGTGTAAATACAGACAATATTTGCTCACTGGGAATTCTACTAGCAATTACTCATTTTCTTTGCCTTGCTTGTCATAACCCTATCTGTTGACTGCAGCAGAAGAATTAATTGTCCCAGACCTCGCTACAAGTCCCTTGTGTAGCATTGAATCAAATATCAAATGTCCAGTCCACATTGATCTCGGCTTCATTAGCTACAACCCTGTTTTCAGAGTTTCTAAGCAACATAATGCTGGTCTTGCGGCAGAACGGATCCTTCATACCTCACCAGCACACCCACTTTTGACATTTTTGTGAAAGCATTTGTACCATTCTGCCAATTCACCTCTGTTGTCAGTCGTAAACAGTAAAGCACTAATACAGGTCAGTGCCACTGATGGAAGCACCTGAGCTGTAACACAGCCGTGTTAGGGGTGCATATGTGAAGGTTCAGAACAAGATTTTTGACATACAGTGCAAGTGAAATTCGGAGTCTTATCCTTGGGCAGTGTTTCTGCTTAATGTCAGGTAGCTTTGACAGGTACAGACATGCATTTTCTCATTTCTGAAGCACACTGTAAACACGTGAATATGGAGAAATAAAAGTTACCTATTTACCATCTGTTATTTTCTCCCAAACACATATTACTGTGTTGGTTCCTATGGCCAGATGCCTTTTCTGAGAGAGTGGGGCAATGCTCAGACAGTTTTGAGGCCAGGACTAGACATCGACTTACTGCCTCGCTCTTGTCACCATTTTTGAAATGCAAGAGCTTCCACTGAGCTTGGATCTTAGCATGAGCTGGTAACCCTGATTTCGGTATCTCTGGGTTGTGGGGCTCCCCGGCCATTTGGCCCTTGTTCCAGCAGTGAAGTTTAAAATGGAGAAAAAATATGTTCTTACGTATTGCTACAGGCGACTAAAGGCCCCATCTGAAACCAAAGTTCTTTTACTAGGTACTGCATACGAAAGGCTTGGCTTCTGCCACAGATAAGAGATTTACAACTTAGATGAGGCAAAGAATGGGAAAATGATGGGATTATGCGATCCACTTTAGAGTTGCTGAGCTGAGCACCAGAGATAAAGTGATTTGATCAGAGCAGGAATTCAACTCCCATCTCACAAGCCACAATGCACTTTCTTGAACGATGGCTGTTCTGGGTTTCCCATGAAAGTGCTTCACTTCATCCTCCCTTCAGAATAACCTGTTTTACATACTGTAAATAAGAAATCCCTCTGTAGTAGAGGACGGTATGGAGACAGAATCACTCCTTTTTTTCAATATGGGATATTTCAGTCCACTTGTAAAGAAGTGTACCCTAAAGAAGGGTACCCTGAACATGGCATGATGACTTTGGAAAAAATCATCAGTGCTAGCTACTGATCACTAGCAAGAACAATGTCTGATTTTCTAGGGGCTATTGACATTAGTTTTTTGCATGTGCAGATATCCCAGCTGCTTTCTGGGTATCTTTGGGAAAGCAAACGCAGGTGGATGCCATCAAAGAATTAATGCTTTTCAAAGACCTCTCCTGTGCGATTGCGGTCTAGCTTAAAACATTCTTTTAAGGTTCGTGAGAGCTCACTCAGATTTTCCATAGTTGTAGCAGAAGTGCTGATTATGCAACATTTTATCAGACATTTTCCTGTAATATTAACAGAATTTTTTAGACAGTGTCTTTTCGGATACTGTGGTAGCAAACTGACTAGCGATACTGTTGGGTAATGCACAGTCTTTCTCTGGGCCAAACAGGAAAATGCATTTAAGAACAAAATAATACTTTATACAAAAAAACATCTGGGAGAAAGACCTGCCTCGGTATATCTTTTTGTTTGTTTTGAAAAAGAAACCCACATGAAAATGGTCATGTGGGGAAAAAAAAAAAAGAGGAGGGAGAAGGGAAAAAACATGAATCAGCTTCTTTTGAATAATCCAGCAAAATGATCCCACCCTCGCCCAGCTCGGGTTACTCACTCGCTAGAAAGGCCTTGGCGGGACACACCCAGGTTTTTCTTTTTTTAAACCCTTCCTGCCTATGTTATCTCTTTGGATTTCATTTACCGTGTGGGCAAGGAAAACCCTCTGAAACAAAAAAGACCCTTTTCCTGCCTTTTTTCCTTTGTATTTTTAAAATAGCTCTGAAGCCTGTGCTGTGTTCACAGGACTCTTTTCTACGTATGTTCCTTTGCAAACTAGCAAGTTTTTTTTCCCCTTTCTCCTTCCTCTTCCACCCAACGTTTCCATCAGTGACTTGAAAACAAGAGCCCTCTCCTAAAATACAGTCTCTGTTCAGGAACTCGAACTGCTGTGCAGAATGCTGTATCCTTGATACCGTTTTTAATGACTTCCATGTATAACTTTGCTACCAGTACAGTCCCAATGAAACTTGGGGGGCCAGGGAATGTTTCACATACTTCTGCTTCTTTTTGTTGCTTTCATGTATTTTAAATCCCCTTTCAATTAAGACAGATGTTTTGTTTAAAAGAGGGTTTGCAGCTTTAGCAACATCTTAGGATGCCAGAACATTCTTCTGTGCATCGTTCATGATGCCACATCACAGCTCTGGAAATGGTTAGTCTGGAGCTAGCTGAGGAGGAGCAGACTCACTGCTGCACTTACCAGTCGGTCAGGAAGACGTGTGTGGCTTCTGATCGGCCAGTCGGTTCACACGTGGCTCAGAACTACTGAGAGCACAGGTATCGTCTCACTCGGCTCATCCCCTAGGGAAGGGGAAGGAGAGGGACCAGAAGTACCACAGGCAGAAGTCATGAGCTGCACAGCTAGGGTTACCGGAGGAAGCGGTGTGGGTGCACGAGGATCTCTGGAGAGCCGGCTATGTTAGTTCGGCCGCTTGGGAAAGGCTCGTTTCTTAACTGCAGATGTGTGGTTTTACAAGCAGCACGCGTCGTTAGCAATGGGAGTATTTTTTCCACTGGTCCGTAAGGGTTTGGCAGCGTAAAGTATTACCAAAAAGTCTACCAATCGGTAATTGATAAATAAATTGGATTGGAATTGAGCTTAATCTCCCTTCAGGACTAAATACAAGTAAATGTTTCTAACCAGCTTACAAGTTCCCTAAGCTAGATTTTTATGACGGCTGTGCCACCACAGCAGTTTGTGGCCTCTCTTCCAGGGACAAAGTTGAAAAGCACTCTGCAAGCAATTGTATCTGCACTCGGAACTTGTAGCGTTGCCATGCACATTCTGATTTCACTTTTTAACAGGACTGCCAAACTATATCTACAGGTATTTTTTGTGCTGCAAGTAGTTGTATCAACTTGAAGGTTCAAGTATAATCACAACAGTTTATATTTTACGTTTCTTTCCTTCTTTCTAATCTGTGACAAAAGGAGAGGCTTATCTGTGTGTGCTATTCTGTTGTTATCAGTCCATGTTATTTCAGAACTTCCCTGTCTTTGCTGCTCCTCGCGATGCTTTTGGGTGACTCATTTCCTGTGAAGGATGAACCAGCCACTTCCTGGCTATTCAACGCAGGACCTTTTTTTTTTTTTTTCCAGTCTGTGTTGGAGTGGTGTGGATTAATCTATGGTTTGATTATACCCCCTGCAACTTACACCAGAACTGCAGCTCTTCACGGCAACCTTCTAAGACGATAAACTGTCAGCACGTGTCGCTTAGGGATCGTGGCTTGCCCCTGCTTACCTGGGCCATAGGCTCCGTGGTTTTGGGCTGTGGAATTAAAATAATTACAGTGATGATACAGATTTAACAGTGCCATCCTTCCAGTCATTGCAACCCAGTTCTTAATTCAACCCATTTCAGCTCATAATAAACAGAACGTTACAAAAGCACCATAGGGCAAAGATACTGATCTTACAACACATAGCTAAGCCAGAAATTTTGAATTGTCTAGTAAGTGCTGCCGAGGTTGCATGTTGGCATTTGAGAAATCCAGGTAATACCCACATTGTTTTTTGTGTTAGACACAGCTTACTAGAGGACTGGGTCAGTTTCTGTGTTGATTCTGTGCCCATAATTCCAGCTCTTTCCTCCAACCCGTGTTTCCACATTCCCAAGCCACTATTTATTTGTGCTTTATGATTCTAACTGTTGTGGACAGCTTGCTTCAATAATGCCACCAAGTTAAAAGATTGTCTGGCCATTGTAATGCCAGCCTGAGGTATCTCAACTCTTTCGAGCAGCTTTTTACTGATATCATTTAAATTATTCTTTTACTCTCATTTCCCGTAATTTCATTTGAATATTTAGACTTGTTAGCCTGTCATACATCTGTAACGTTTGGGAAGAAAACCCACACAATAGGGATGCTGCCTCTGGACTCTGAGTGTAGCACATGTAGGGATGATCACTGAATAATTCATACCCTTAATGATTTATTCATGGCCAAAAGCTGGATACCTCCTCTGCGACTTTCCATTATGTCAAAGAGAGTGCAGGTTCCTGTTCAGCTATACTCATCTCAGGAGCCCAGCAGCAGCCCCTGTGTTGGCACACGAAGCGTGGGGTCTGAGGCAAATCGAGAAGGTGTGCGTTAGAAACCACTCGCGTGTGGTGTTTCTGAAACATTTCTGCTCACCAGCACATGGGAGACTCTGGCCATTCCAGTGCCATACATAGCACCCTTGACACAGAAACTGAAACGTAGGTACGTTTTTTTGCAAATTCTTTGGAAAGGAAGGTGGATGAGCAAGCCCATGAAGCTCTGTTCCGGAGGTACACACGTGAAGTGCAATGCTGCAGTCACAATGCAGGATGTTCTGAGCATGGAAAACAGACGAACAGGCCGCAACTCTGCGATTTGATACCGTAGGGCTGATCTTGCTCTCCATGAGAAATTTCAGTTTTATTTTCCATTGTAAAGTTACAGATTCTGCGACGATTGATATAACAAGATTGTTTCCTACCCTCACAGGAAACCTTGCAGGAAAGCCTGGACAAATAGCAGCATTCACACTAATCTCTTTCCTGTCTGATGTGGGCTATCAAAAGATAGGCCTTTGGTAAAAGTTTGTAAGACCATGACCTGACTCTCCTGACCTAGGTGGAGATTTTGCAAGACATTCAAATTCCATCTGTCCAGAAAGTATGAAAGATGATTCTGTGTTTCTGCAAAGCCTCCCGTCCCACAGGCAACACTACCCCTGTCCGGCTGGTATGAAATTTCCTAATTGTTTATCCTTTAATCCTGACTTCTTTTGTCCTTGGAATAGGCTCTACATCAGCATAATTAAAAATGTCAAACATGCTTGAGAAACTCTCCAAGTTGCTAAAAATGAATGTGAGTTTCCTCCCCACAACCTCGCTTCATCCTTCCCTTACTCTGGCCTCAGCTTTACAAAGTGGTCTGTTTCCAGCCCTTCAGCATAGTTTGCATTCCACTGCCAAGAATGAACATTTATTTATACAAACAACCCTCCTTACAAGCACATCTCCCCATGCTGTCCTGGGGCAGGGAAATAAACATGGTTTCTGTTCCCTTCTGTAGCTGCAGTTCTGCATTTCTTTTTTTTTTTTTTTAATTCGGGGCGGTTTTGGCAATGGAGGATTAGTGCAGTTCAGTCACTTTCCCGTGTTACAAATCTGCTCAGAAGTGGACTGGAATGTTCTTTCACTTCCTTAACAATGATTTTATTTTATTACCCTCTAATGATGGTGCCAGTTTCCTGATAAACCACTTAGGGGGTCTTGATGGCTCAGCAAGCAGGTTTTCAAAGAGGACTCGCTCGCGCTGGAACCTTGAGGGCTCTGCGTAACTCACGGATACAGAAAGTCCTAGTGCCTGTTTCTCTCAAAAGCACCCCAGTAACCCGGTTTTCCCAAGTCCATTATCGGGCTGCTGCATTATGCTAATTCTTCCAGCGGCGCAGCTGACCTTGTAGGAGAGCTCAACGGCAAATGAAACGGCAGGTACCAGGTGAGCCGCCGTGTAACAGCCGCGTGTGGACGGCGAGCCTGAAGCTCATGCATTATTTCTGAGGCTTCTCCATTGCTCACCTGTCAGGCTGAGGTATTGTTCGCAGAAATGCTAGCTCATCACCTATGTCCTCTTTCGTCTGGTTGTCTCCCATTGCATCTGCCGTTTAAATGGATATTACACAGATGCTAGATGACTCCAGACAGGGGAATTTCATAGTCTGAGCACAGTTCATTTACATGAAGAAAAGGGGCCCTAAAAGAGATCGAGATACACACGCAGAGCATCTAGAAATCCTCCTTTACATGTGTGTGTGCACGCTGCTCGCTCTCTCACTGTAAGAATGTCGGGTTTTGCTGTGTGCGAGCCAGCTTCCATTTCTCAGTTGATATAATTGTTTATTATATCAATAATATTATTAAATATAATACAGTAGCAATAATATTATTAAATATTATAATGTAATATTTAGATTGATAATTATTACAATTACCTCCACCAGTGAATAAGATAAAGTGGTTTTGTTGGGAACTCTCTTACTTGTATTTCTAAAGCAACCTTCTAAGAAACAAAGCACTTAAGTAGTTTCTGAAGGATCCAGGGGGCTTCTTTTTCAAAAAATAAGAGCAAGATGATGTTTTAGAATGGAGTCGTCTTAGGATGCTGTCTTTTTAGGAGGAAAACACAGACAGCTTCCTGAACTATACTGCCAAACCAAAGTCAATGAACTACTGCAAATAACGAATTAGGAGTTTTTAGTGACTACTTTCCATGAATCATTACTGAATATTTTGTGGATCTTACTGCCTTCTTGGTAAGCTTTGTGTTGCAAAGTTTGCAAAGGTACATTCACTTTTGCCTCAGTATAAGGTGTCAGTCGTCTTTACTGTGATGCACAACAAAGGGCTGATGTCCTTTAATAATACCTCTGTAACGTGCCTGGGTCTGTACTCAGGTCTAAACAGAGATTGCTATATTCAGGAAGAGGAGCACAATTATAATTAGGCCTTGCACTGATTAGCTCGCAAGTAATATAAAGCAGGAGAGAAAAACCTCACATAGAACTTGCAGCTGGCAACATACCACTACCTCCTCCTCACTAGGCTTCCATTCAGAGCAGGATTTATTCTAATCTTGCAGGGTATAATATGCATGCCTGGAGCACACCAGACTGTGTCCTTACTGGATTCTTCATATGGCTTTTTTAAAAAGTATTTTTCATTAAATTATATCAGTGAGTGTACTGGTAGAAGTTTCAGCGACATTTGAAGGACTCCTCCAATCCAGAGGTGTGTGTGCACACACAGGGATGTACACAGGCACAACATGGGCCACATATATTCCTCTGTGTTTGCGTATGCAACACCCTGATGAGTGCAGTAATTCCCCTGGAGATGGGGGCAGAACAAGTGACCCCAAAATGGCATGAAGCAGCACGAGGACAGAAACGCAGAGGCATACCAGCTCTGTTTTGGAACAGGCAAAATTGTGCTCCCTCTCCCCCTTCCCGAACACTTCTTTTTGATGTCGTGCATGCAGTTTGTAGGCGCTTCATCAGCGCGGCTGAACTGAAGTCCTTGTTTCCACATCTATTCAAGACCAGATATGTCCAAATACATCTGAAGAAGTAAGAGGACTGACACACCAAGCCGCTGTGTGCCTGCCATGAGGCCCGCATTGTCATACAGGCTAATAAAGACATCATTTTCCCAGGGCTTCAGCTCTATTAAACACAAAGCTCCAAATGATTTCCTACTTGGATCAAAGATGTGTTTGTTCCAGTGCCACTTAAGTTTAAAAGGCAATACTGGGAATGAATGAAGTCTCCCCAGTGGCAGCTGCCGAGGTTCAATTGGTTTGTCAGTGCCATAATTATGCAGCGGACGTCTTGTGTTTGCTGGCCCATATGTTCCTGAAGGATGTTATGCAATGGAAACAGTGCAGGGAAGCCTTGCTCCCGAAGCTAAGGAGCTTTTGCTTTTCTGGTATGAAGACTTGCTTGTGTCTCAGATGGTGAAAATGTTAAGAATCTTATCTCACATTCTGATTTCAGACTTAAAACCAGAGTTGCTCTTACTTGATCAGACTGGGTGGATTGTATGAAAACAAACAGCGGCTTGCGTCCAGTATCCTAGAACTGGTGTTTTAATACAGGGACCAGCTTCTTCTAAATATTACTTATATAGTTGCAGCTGGCCTCTGAAAGCGAGCGCTCCCCTCGACAAACGGAAGGAGCTGTCACTGTGATCAGTGGCGGGGTTTGGTGTGTCCCTTGGTACTAAGAATAAACGTGGCTTCTCATCCAGCCAGCCACCGCTGCGCAGCCCGTCCACCTCTTCCCTGCAGCGCTTCCCATGTTGTAGGTTAGGGTCTGGATGCTGATGGGAAATGCCTGCTCATTAAATAGCCGTCTCCTTGTCTGGTAGGTTGTACACCAAACTTTGTGTGTGAGAGACGTGAGTGTGTGGTAAGAACTCCAGGGTATTAAATTAAGCATTAAAAGAACATTAAGACATGAACCTGCAAAATGTGAAGTCAGGGAGAATTGAGAGCACTCGAGATCTCAGTTGCCAGAGGAACAAAAGAAACACAATATCCTTTAGAAGGTTTAATATTTAATTTGGTAAGATGCTCAGATACCAGGGCAGCGCATGCAGAGGGCGATGACAGCGCGCACCGTGCGAGGGGTGCTTTATGTCAGCCACGGGGCCTGAACGGGTGCGCCAGAACACAGAGGCACAAAAGGCTCCTTGTTTGCAGAACTGCGCACAGCTACCTGGTCTGCACGCACACGGTGCGTTTTCTAAACGCCATTTAATTCATATGTGTTCCTGTTAAAAACACAGCATCAACACTGTACAATGGAGCGAGTTAGAAAGGAAAGAACCAGCGGTACATCTTGAATGCTGGACATGTGTTGCTGGCTGACCTCCTGCTAGTCATGTACTGCCCACACCTAAAGCCTGCAGGGTGATTTTCGTGAACTGAAACAGTCTTCTTACAGAGCTAAGGTTAATTCAGGGGGGCATCTTTAGCTATGTTTTCTAGCTTTAAGGTCAGGGCTTTGAAAATATGTAACTGGTGCTTCATTTATGGAGCTGTGAGTTGACCAGTTACTTCTGCAATAACTGAAGTCAGCTAGCAAGGTTCTTCCCTCTTAAGTTTTGTCATGAGGACTTAAGTACACAGCTGGTCACCAAAGGAACAAAAAGGATCTTGTGTAAACAGAGTGGCACAGCTGTGGCTGCGACCAAGTCCTCTAATGGCCAGGTCTGCGTTCCGGAGAGCTTGGCCATGCACTGACAGCTATTTTGAGGTACCTGTTTAGGCTTCAGGAGCCAGCAGCCCAGGTGATTTTCTCAGAAGCACTCAGTGATGCCTCAGTGATCTGAGAGCGCCTGCTGGAAGATCCAGTAAGAGACAGACGTGTTTGTGGTGCAGGCTTGAAGAAGGTTTCCAAAGTGTCTTTTCAGAAGTGTCTTTTGTGCGCTCAGGGTAATTTCAGCAGAGAACTCCAGATCAAAACCCATTGCTCGCTCAAGTTTTGCTTGAATCTGTAGAGTGGGCTTACCGGTTTGCTCTTGCTCACACTTTGGCAAGTGTGTTATCACTGCTGTAGGACAAGGGTTGGCAACCTCTTATGGATACTATGCCAGAGTGTATTTTTGTTTTCCAAATTAGCAGCTCGGTGTGCCAGTGCTGGGTTTTGCTGCCTCTCCAAGAGGCAAGATGCCATCCATCTGTGGTGTTTTTCATCTGTGAGGCTCTCAGCTCCTGCTGGATGCAGCACTGAAGAAGCGGGAGGCAGACGCTGGGAGCCACTGCCTCTTACCGGTGCCTCTGCAGATAGTGCTGATCCCAGCTCCTGCCTCAAGCGCGTGGTTCAGAACCTGTAAAAATTGAGTGCAGGCTCAGCTCTCGGGGCAGAGCCTTTTGCTTATTGCTTCCATCCCACGCAAGGGATCTTCAGCTTGTTTTCAGATCACTTTTCTAAATAACTAATACCCTCTCTCTCCCTCCTTTCCTAGGCTTCCCTGTCCCCTAGGTGCCAGTGAGATTCCTGCACTTCTACAGACTGCGTGCTGCATAGGAGGCTTGCCAAAGCATCTTGCGTGACCTTGGAGGAGGTAAGGGAGGGAGTGGCACTTCAAAACAAGGACAATAGTAGAAGATTAAATAGGAGCAAAGGCTCCAATGGTGGGAAGCCTGCAAGGCTCCCAAATGTCCTATCAGCACAGCCAGATACCATGAACTAATGAAACTGCGTGCAGCTAAAAAGCTTGGGTGCTGCTTGGGGAGATGTGTTTTGTGAAGGACAAGCACCTTTCCTTCACACGGGCACCACGCCCTGCGTTTCCCTGTGCTCTCCTCATGCTAGCTGTGGGCATCTGCACCTGCCTGAGAGACCCCAGCGGAGGCTGTAAAAAGTAATCCCCCACAGCGGGAACTTTCCCTCCTCTTTGTTTACGAACAAAGTTATTTCTTCTACCTCCACGAGCCATTTCCCATCACATCCTCAGCAAACCTTCATAAACACTCGAGATGTAAAAATGAGAGCTAGCTCTTTGCCTGTTGCTAGCGAGACTGGCTTCTACATACAGCCCGAGACTGAGTCACCCCAGATTTAAAGTGCTTCTAAAAAGGTGAAATCCTCAAGCCTGGGAACGAGTTGAGGTGTCAGTCATTAAAATTGTTCTGTATTGTAAAAAAGGAGGCTACTACATCTCATGGGGAAAAATTACATCTAATTACAAGTCACAGATTCACCGCTAATACTATTTAATAACAAATTTCTACCATGCTTCATCCAGAGCATGTTATGAAGTAACGCGTGGCCTCTGGTTTGCGGATAGGTAACGCATGATGCAGAATGGAAGGAAAGAGCATTTTGGCTCAGATCAAACAAAGAGGAATGGCTGCGAGGCCGCGACTCACAGTTCAGTGTTTGAAACTTGGGGTGATGTGTCCTCCAGCTTACGGCGCTGGTTATTTCATTTTAGTTTAGCAAATGGTAGAAAAAGCGGCCCGTGCCACAATAGGATTTTAGTTAAACTTTAAAAGGCTGCTCAGAAAGATATAAAACTGCAATAAACACTGTGACCATAAAATTAAACAGGTAAGATTTGCAACTTCCCCTTAACATGCCAGCTCCCAAACGGGATGTTAACTTGTGCTGTTTGATACGAAAAAGATTCCATCAATAGAACAGAAATCGAAAGAACCGAAGATACGGTAACACCCCAATCCCTGCTGCAAGGACTGGGAATGGAGAAGTTTCTGTACTTGGCGAAGGCAGCGTTATCGGTCAGCATTTTTATGCTGTATTTTTAGCAGTAAGATAGTGCGTTTCCTATGAAGCCGGCACACGGAGAGGTCAGTAAATACAGTGAGAGCTTTGCACTGAATTCTCGCTGTTTCCTTTCTCTGGAGCTCCAGGTGCAAAGGTTCTTTGGCAGGGATAAGGCAGCGCACTGGGATGGTGCCCTCACCCTAAATGGCCGCGCAGGGGGACTCGGCCCTGCATTAATAATGATATTTATTCAGCGTCGCAGCCGGGGGCGGCCGCGCCTGGCCGGCGGCCGAGCCCCCTCTGCCGGGGAGCGAGAAAAAACGAGCGGAAGGACCCGCGTTTCCAGCGTTCCCGTCTACTGGGTGCGCCCGCTGCAGCCCAGCGCCGCGGCACCGCGGCGGCCGAAAGCAGCTCGTGGAGCAGCAGCCGGGGGTGTTCTCCACGCCCGGCGTAGCTCGTGCGTTGTGAAAGCGCCGCAAACGGCGAGGGGAGCAACTAAAAGAGCAGCAGATGCTCCTACAGGTGCCTTCTTGCCAACAGACATCGTCTTCCGTTAGTTAAGTGAAAAAAGATCGTTTTAATACAAATGGCTGCTGGGGAGCAAAGCTCCCACAGTCAGTTCGGTGCTGGTGCCGCTATGTACTCGCCCACAGCGCAAAGCCGAAAATGAAAAATCCGGGGAAAGGTAGAACAGCCGGCATGCAGAATCGTTGCGGAGGATAACAGCCCCGGCAGCACTGACCCTACATGTGGCAGCGTTAACAGGGTACCTAGCACCATTATTATCGACACTAGCATTTTCTGCCCAAGTGACAGATTTGCCCTTCACTAATGTCAGCTTTCCCACTCCTTCCTGGGGAAACAAAATGTTAGGTCCTATTTATAGCAGTTCATGGGTTTGAATTAATTTTTTCCTTTACTACAGCTGGTTTTAGTCGTTGATTACCGTTTGTTGGACCAGGCAATCCTTTGCCAGCTGGCTGCGGCTTTTATTAGCTCTTCTAAGAAGACTTGATTTAGAGCTCACAGTTACGTTACAAGCACAGCAGCTCTGTAACGCAGACCCTCAAGAGAAGAGATAATTAGGACTCATGAAAAAAACCTGTGTCCGATTCTTTGAACAAAAACGCTGTTGTTTGAGGAATGTGGGGCTGTAGGCTAATATTTAACAGCAGTCTCTCTCGTCTCGCTCAGAACTGGTGCACGCAATTGGACGCTGCCCTCCATCAGATACACTGGGTATTATTTTTGAGGAGCATCTCTCAAAATGGAGGAATGCCGCCCTGTAGCAAGTACAGAATGTATCTTGGGAGTTGTATTTCTGCAAGTAGGGCAGGAGGTACTGGTGGAAGGACATGGGGAAGCAGGAAAAGAGCTGAAGAGGTGCTGAGAAGGCTCTTGTACAGGGGAGGGGGAGGAGAGAAACAAACACTGCAGAGAACAGGAAAAACGATGTGCTGGGAAATGATTAATCCACCCCAAAGGCCCTTGCTAAGAAGTTGCAGGACAAGCTCAATGATTTTTGGCAGCCATGAGCTACTTCTGCTCTGCTCTCAACTCCCGTCTTGCAACCAGATGTGTTTAAGTACAGCTCCATCCCAGCCACCACGTCCCCCCGTCAGTGTCCTTCGCTCCACTCCTGGCAGCTCTCGGGCAATCCGCCCCTCCTGTTTGTGTATTTTATGGCTGTCCCATGTCCCTCCACCTCCAGTAAGTGTTTCTCAAGTGAGCGGGAGCACACAATCTGTGCCGGGGAAGGGGGTGGCAGTCAAGTTTAAGAACTGCTGTTCTGTATCCTGTTGTTTTCCTACCGGGATTGTTCCAGTTTCCTGCACTGTCTTATCTGGGGCTGAAAAGCCAAGCCTCTCATATTTACTTGCTTTGTGTGTGCCTCAGGTTCCTAATCTGCGAAATAGACGTTACAAGACTTAAGAGAACCATATCTAGGACTATTGCAGGATGGAGGGGCAGGAACAAAGCGGTTAAAGAGCTTTCAGTGCCTATACAATTAGTTTCTGTATTTAGTTGTCCTGCTTGCCTAAGCCCTGCATATGTCACAGAGGGTTTCAGAGACCCTTCAGCGTACTGTAATGCTGCACAGAGTCCACCGAAACTTGATGGCTTGATGTCCACCGAAAGAAAGTCCACTTTCTTGAATACAGAGGTAAAATAAGCATACACTGTGCTGACGTCTTGAAAGCTTACTACGGAGACCAGACACATGAGAAACCAAAATCTTGTAGATTTTTTAAAATTTTTTTTTTCCTCTAGTAAGCATGAATTCACTTAACTATAGGTTATACTAGTGCACTAAATTCCCTATGGGTTAAAAAAAACCCCAAACTTTTACCGTATGGCTTTGGAATGTCCTGTTTTTGTGCACAAAGGTGTGGGTCCTGCATACACAGGGTCCGTTATCAGATGGGAGCCTCTCCTGCAAAGCTAATTAAACTGCTGCATCACTCACAGCCAGGCAGATACTCAACCAGACACCGCGTTCCAGAGCAAAACTCAACCCCCAGACTCCAGCCAGCCCCAGACCCCTCCCCATAGGGATCCTGGTTTTGTTGGAAGCAGGTAAAAACTGTGGCAATGATCAAGATGAATTTTTATTAACTGAAGAGATGAGAAGTACGTCAGCTCAGCCTTTGTGGGTTAATATGTATTTCATTTTTTTCCGCTCAGTTGTAACTGTAAATTCAGACTCGTTCCGCTTGACGGTTTCTTTGGAGGTACTCTCAGCTGATGTTGATGTACTCTCAAATGTGAGAGCAGGAGTGGGCTGAAGAAGTATCCATAGCTGATTACCAGAGCCGTTATTTGGAACTGAGTATCAAGAGAAAAAAGGCTTTTTTCCAGAGAGATCAGGAAAAGGAAGACATGTGTGCTTGGAGATAAGGGAAGATAAAAGCATTCCATTTAAAGATGCCTGTGATTGATAGAAATCAAGATGTTCATCTGCCAAGTCAGTCATTTCACGGCCTTATGACCGTGCAGAGCTTCCGTTTCTGTTACCTTTTCCCACACTAACTGTGAGCACCGGATTGTTGGCATGGAAGTTCCTTTTAGTTTGTCCAAGCAGCTCAGCCCATTAGGGAGGAATTACACGGGTTGAACTTGAAGGTAAAACTCTCTTTGACTTCAGAAGGGGAAAAACGGTTCTCCCGAAAGTTTACGTCGATCTTTCTGAGGCACAGCAAGGCCCAGGAATCGGCTGTGAATTCCTGCTCTTGGAAGGTTTGAAGGGGGTTAGTTAGACACCTCTCAGGACAAGTTTGGGCAGAGCTCATTGCTCTGTGAGGATGGCTGAAATGGCCATTTGAGGTGACTTCCAACCCCGTTTCCTGTGATTTGTTAGGAGTGAGATCACGGTGACAGTAGATCCTATACAACGCCTAGATTAACAGGTCAAGAGCTCAAAATGCATTTGCTGCTTTACAGCAGGGGCTTTTAGTCTGTCTTTTGTTTAAAGCAGGCAGCGAATTTCAGTAAAAAAGTCTTTGAAGATCCTAGCTCTGCATTTTCACAAGGGAGCACGTGCAAACAGCAAAGCATTCTGGGCTAAAACAATCCGTACTCTCCTTAGCAGGCCGTCAGAAGGAACACGGGGATCGATACTGGCGTCAGTGCAGAGGGGCCTTCCGGGGCTGTGCTGCCGGGCAGCAGTTTCACCCCCAAACGGAGCGGTTCTCATGCCTGCTGTTCGTTCCCCGTCGCGGGGCACCACTGACACGCTGGAGAGATTTGACCTGTGCTCTTCTCTTTGGAAGGGACATTTAGTTCCCTGAGCTGTCTCCTGAGGTTAGAAAGGGCTCTTCTTGCAGGCTTCCCTTTTATTTGTTTCCTTTCCTCTTTGGGTTGTGCTTTGCCTAACTCCCAAACACTTGTTAATCGTTCTGCGGGTGTTTGTCACTGTAGTCAGCAGACAGGCTCCCTGTGCTGGGCAGCGTGGAAGCCCATGCCACCTTCACGGCTTTTTGGTTTTTCCCCTTCCTGCTTAGAACAATTAAACAATTAAACCCTGACGATTTTGCCTGCTTACTCGCTTTGGCTTCGCATCCAGCAAAGCAAAGGTTAGCTTTGACATCAGCAGATCGAAGCATTCACTGAAAATTAAGCAGATGGGTAAGCGCCTGGCTGGCCGCAGCCTCGGAGCTGAGCAGCTCCCGTGACTCTGCCACCCCTCGGTTTCTGCAAGTTTGGGGGGGGACAGAGCAGGGCCCATGTGAGCGCGCTGCCAGAGGGCTCCTCCTCAGTGCAGGAGCTTGGCCGAGAGGCGTTTCACAATCACTGAGTTTTGTTTGGCTCTGGTTGGTTTCAATCCTGCTCTGGGGGCCCCAGCTGCTGGATGGCGAGGACGGGGGTACGGGAAGGGGGAAGGCAGCTGCCCCTACCCACAGGCAGCCAGGCTCCTTCGCGTGCCCCTGGGCCCCCTCGGGCCGGCACTGCTGGCAGTGAGGGGCTTTGTGTTAGGGCAGGTGGCCTCGGGGAACCCCAGGTGACCCTGTCCTGCACCAGGCCAGGGAGGGAGAGGTACGGGCCTTCCCCCACGTGGTGTCCGCATCCCCACCTCACATCACAGATGCTGGCCAAGCCCCACAGCAGCCACCATGCTTCACCCTGCGCACGGGGATGGTGGCCGCCCCTGGGCAGCCTGGCCGGTCACCCTCTCACTCCCCTTCTTCCAGGGAGGGCTCTTCGTCCTCACCCAGGTCCCTCCTTGCCCTGCCGACTCGCACGGAGCCGGTAAGCAGGGCCGGTGGAGGTAGTGGCACTGAAGGCAGTGGGTGCAGCCTCTGCCTTGGATGCTGGTGCACAAAAATGTTTCTGCAATACAGCAGTTTCCTGCCAGAGCACGGACAGGCTTTCCCTCAGTTTAACTGGCATGCTCCTGAAACAAATCCCTGCAGGCAAACACCGCATTCACAGATTACAGAGCAGCCCTGCATCTGTCAGCCGGGATGAGCTTCTCCTGTCTTCCACAGCTTCCTCGGAGAATAGGAGCACGCGGAGCAGGAGACCCGGAGGCTCGAGCTCACGTCCCCGGCGAGGACGCGTGCTCGTGGTGTGCTGGGCTGCGTGCACGTGAGTGCTCACCTTCAAAGCCAACAAGGGCCTGTTCTCACTGGGAAGCCACATCACATTTAGGCCAGAGCTGCTCAGAGAACCAGTTTAGGCAAGATTCCTGTGTCCAGTGTTTTCAGTCTGGCATCTTTTACCACCACTACATGCAAACCTTTTAATTAATAATAGACTAAGATGCCTGGAGCAAAGACTGCCATTATGAACTGTAAATGCATGCGGTGTCAGTCACATGGCATCGTAAGGCTTCTTGGCTCTCTCGCGATATATATGCTGATGGTAAGTTACGTGACCGACTGTTCTTTAACCTGTTACACAGAAGTGATGATGACTTTCTGGACTACTACATACAACTTTTCAGAACAGATGGGAGAATTTAAGATTTAGTCCTTAATAAATATGAGTAACATATGCAAATAATTCTTTGGTTAGGAGACTTCCTCGTCTTTTTACTATTTGAAAAGTCAGATAATGTCAGAATCTGAACTAGCTTCACTATTTCTGGTACTTCTGTTTCTGCAGTTCCCTCTATTTGGAGAAGTAAAGATTGCTAACCACAGCCTGTGTTCAGGGTGCCAGTGCTGAAAGGAACATCTCTCAGAGTCTGGCTTTTAAAATTCTATTTTCAATATTTATATTTTGTTTCAGCTTTGATGGGTACGCTGTGGAGGCTAATGCTGCAAATATTTACACAAGTCAAGCTTCCTATATATAGTTCACTTCAGCTCAATGGGAGCTCACCTTAATAAAGGCACGTGTTCTGCAGGAGCATTTATTTTGGACTGTGCATTGAAAAATTTAGTTGCATCTGCTAGCCAGATTTTTTAAAAATATACACACACCCCCCTATAGACACACACACACACACATGTATGATGATTATTTTAGGTTCTGAGAAAGAAAGACTATTCAGACAGTCACTTACTGATCTCCACGTGAGAGAAGGCTCAGTGAGATAGAAAACAGCAGCATGGTGAGTATTAAACGATACAAACAATACCACAGACAATTGTTTAACAGAATCAATTATAGCATTAAAAAGTGTAGATTTTTTTAAAAATGAGTTTTAGATATGTGGATACAAGGTCCATTTTTTAGTTTCTGAAAAGCATCCCACGAACAACTTCATATATCCAACTTCCCTTTGAGGCAAGTAGTGCGGCCATTTTGACAGATGAAGAAAGTACGAGCCCTGTGGCCCTGGGGAGGTGGGAGACGGAGAAGCTCGCTCCTGACACTTTCCCCTTGTTCTTTTCCCTAAGTCAGTACAGAATTGTCTGTGGGTAGAAGCTTGCTCGGTCACAGGACTCAGATTTGCAAACAGAGCACTACACTTCAGCAAGTTACGCTTCCGTTAGCTGGGCTGTGGTCGCTGCTGGGGTGGTTTGGGGAGAGTGGTGATCTCAGTTATGCCGTGGATTTAGAACACGCACGTGAACAGCTGCTGTGGCTCAGCTGAGGTATGATAAATTCTTAAGCTGAGCTACTTGATCAGGACTCAGAGCCCATAGGTACACATAAATTATATCTATAATAAATTCATCACTCCAGGACCATGCCCACAAACTACCCTCCAGGTCTTCAAAGTGGACAAATGTATTTATTTTAAAGAATGAGCAAATTGTTTTTTAAAAAGAATCATTAGAGGAATCCCTGATCTACAATTACTGCTCTATTGAGATGGGGCTAGAAACAGTCCCCAGGTCTGCTGTTTTATGCATATCCCCTTTAACTTATCTATCTCCAACACGTTTTTACAGAATCAGAGTGTCGGTGACGGAAGGTGCAGCAATGCCAGTTCACTTCACATGGATCTCTGCAATCTTGTGACCTGGGCACACAGTCATGGGACCATATGCAATCAAATCCCAGCCTTGGAAATTGTGCAGAACGTGGGTCATCCTAGCAAGGACAATTCCGTTCTGTGGAAATGTGGAGTTGGACACGCCTATCACTGGCAGTGTGAAACATTATGCGTCAGCGGCAGAGAAGAGAGTGAAGCTGTAGAAAAGAGAAAGAGGTCAATGTCTTCTGGAGCTTCATCAAGGGAAGCTAATTTAGATGAAAAGCGGTTCAGGATGACCCCATCTTTTGAGAGGGCTAAAGCAGGCGCTGTTAGCACAGGGTCATGTAGCAGATCTCCAGGGAAAGACGACACAGTCTACGCAATACATAATGAACCATCACCCAGCAAAAATTGGAAAAATAGCAAATCCATGACTTTATGCTTTGCAGCAGAGCAGCATTTGTCAACATCTGGTGGTGAAGTCAAAACTGACAGTCACAAGGTGAAGCTAGAAAGAAACGAAGATCCAGAAATCATCTCCGATGAAGAACAGTGTATATTGGGTGAGGACAACCAAGGGCACAGAATCAACCCGAATATTCTGTCAGAATCAGCAGTTAAAGGTGTAACTGCTGAGGTAGATTTGCAAATGCATCGCAGTCAGAAGATGGCATTCAACAAGCTGACAGCCATCCAAACATCTGGCTTTGCCCCCACAAGAAAGCCACCCCTAACTCTTGCCTGCATTCTAAAATCCCCCGTCAGCAATCAAGAGAGCCTGGACAGCAGCTTCTTGAAGTTAGGTCCTCTTAATCCTGCAGGGTCCTTAACTGAAACTTCTAGAGCAAGAAATTCCCCTGGGACAGCAACACTGGAAGAACACTTAAAATCTGTTCCCATCTCGAACGTTGAAGCAAAGGCCCAACTTGAGTCACCTGCCTCCATGACATTCTGTGAGTTTGAAACCTCTGTAGATGTCCAGCAGCAACTCCAGCTGAGCCCTCCTGAGCATGGCACACCAAGAGGAGGCTTAAGTGGGAACGTTACTGAAAACCCCGCTGAGGAGAGTGAACCGTCAGGGTCTGGGCACGCACCTCATCTTTCAGCCTCACTGAGTCCACAGAGCAAGGATGCAGACCATCCAACTGCATCTTCAAACAAAAGTAAGAGAGTCGGGAGTTTCATTCCTGGAGGGGTCTGTGGGTCCATTCTATTAATCACTTTCCCAAAATACTAAAGGAGGGTGAGTTCATACAGCTGCCAAAATCTGTGTGGTAGCATCTAAGTAAACGCCTCTGATTTGGGGCACTCGGTTTCTACTAAACGGGACAAAAAAGGTTCCTACCTGAAGCAGTCAGCACTTCCATAGATAATGCTGTTCACCGAGGTACCCAAAGGCGAGCTTGGCTGTGGGCCAGCCTTAACTACACAGTTTGAATACCGTGGTCTTTCATTTTGCTTAGTAGCACCACACTGTGTTGGCTGTACTTAAGAGAGAGTACTTGTGAGAAACCAGAGCCAGAGTTGGGAACTTGGGTCTCAAGAGGAAGTAACTTTTAAAGCAGGTAAACAGAGAAATTGTGGCTGAAAACTCTGGTTGCACCGAAGTCGATGGCAAAGATGACAGAGATTGCAGAGTTTCAATCCTACATATCAAATGACATGAGCTAAACAAATTGCTTCAGCACTTTTAAGAATTTTAAGATTTCCATACATGCTGTCTTTGGAATCCTACGGGAGTGGGGAGAGTTATAACTGCTCAAACATTAACTTGCAAGATACACTGCTTACTAGGGAACTTTAAGTACTAAGGTTGAGCCATGCACAGAGCATATTTTCAATGATTCCGTGCCATAAGAACGTGCTGTTTGACAAAGATCTTAGAAGCCTAGCTCGCGGCTGTTTTAATACTGCTACAGAGCAGACACCGTCCGCTCAAGAAGGAAGAGCTGACCTACAGCGTGTGGACGTTACCACAATTACGCTAGCCTCTTGCAAATAGTAGGGAAGCCGTCAATGAAATGGATTTAAGTCATTTAATATACGATCACATTTTAGGATAGATGTGTATAATACACCAGAGCCTTAACGCCAAGTACATACGTACCTTTTAATCTAATGATCAAGTACCTCAAGTAAAATGCAAATGTCCAGGTTTTTAAAGATGTTCTAGTAAAGCCACAAAATTTGCATCTGTAATGATTTGAGTGCTGCAGGTGCTGTTTCACATTAATTCCGAGTAAACTGCTGTCTGGTCAGCTTTATGGCTTTGTCTGCTAGTGTCTCAGTGTAAACATTGAGGCAAGTTTTAAAAATTTAATTCAATGAGTACGAGTATGTTTTCCATCCAGTGGCTTAACGCCTTGGCTCCATCTGACTGAGAAGCAGCCCCCGACAGCATGCCTCTCCCACGCGCCCAGTCTGAGAATCCCACTTCGCGGTCCCTGAAACCTGGCCCATTCCCGCAGTCAGTCCGGCCCCATGGCCTTGTCCGTGGCACGCCGGGGACCCGTCCTGGCAGGCTGCTGTGGCACTGCACCGGGGCCGCGCAGGATGCCTCCCAACTGACTGCATCTCCCGGGCTGCGGCCGCTCTGCCCCCGTCCCACTGCACCAGACGTTTAACACCTGTTTCTCTGCTGAAATAATGGCCTTTCTCAGCTAGCCGTAGCATTGAAGAGCAACAGCCTCCTGCAGGTTTCTGGGACTGGAGAGCATCCTTCAAAAGGAAAGAGATTACTGAAATAGTATTTTGGGGTTTGTCCGTAACACAACGGTGTTCGCTTAAAGCACCGTTCGTATTCCTGAGTAGACTCGGGGTTACATTCATTGTCCTTATGGAGCCACATCCGTACAAACTGGCACAGTTGGTTTTTGTGACCATTATTTGACTATTCTTGTGATTGACAACATACATCATCAGAAGGGACTGGGAATTCATCTGGGAATGTCCGTGTAGGAGCCATTTCTGCCAAGATAAATGGCTTGTGGCTCAAGCGAGGCCTCTGCATGTGTTGATTTACAAGCCATTCCTCTCCTCACATAGAGCAGTCAGTAACAAAACAAGCAAAAAACCCAGAACAGCAGCACAGGGATCAGCAGAATCCGCCTCAGTCCAGCCACAGCTTTTTAAGATAGCAGCTGAGCGCGTACAAAGTAACTTGGCGCAAGAAGGGGAATCTGTAGGTGTTGGCCCTAGAACCCTTTTCTGTCTACCCCTCTACAGCCCTGGAAAAGGCAAAGGCGAGCAGATGGAGCTTTTCAGCAATCCAAAGAATTAATTTCTCATGCTACATCGAACTAGGTAGATGTGGTATTGCCATAGCAACTTGAGAGAGAACCCAACCGGAATCCTGGCAATCCTACTCATCTTTTTGTTCTTCCTTACTATCTGCCTCTGACTTTTGGTTAATGTTTTTATTTCACAATGAGAATTCTGCTGCCTGAAGAGACTTTTTTAAAGAATAATGCTTTGAAATAGATTTTGCATAATGCAAGCTATATTGTACAACACTTTGAACACATGAAATGGATGCTGCTTAGTCCTGAGGCAGATCACAAGGTCCACGTGGAGGCCAGCTCCCATCTATTTTAGCAGAGTGGAGTTTGGCCCCTGCACTCCCCATAAAACACACGCCAGAGCAGTTGCAAATTGGTGAAAGTATCTCAAGTCCATTTGGGGTTGCTTGGGCTTCATCGCCAGCACTGCAGGCTGTGGGCTGCAGCCGCCGGTGACGTGGCTGGTCCCATGAGTGTGGTCCTAGGAGCACACTCGGTCTCGGCTCCAGAATCAGCCAGGGTGAAGGTCAGTGTGGAGCCAAGGCACCAGCGACAGGTCCAGTCTCCAGTCCTGTGCTGCTGTCTGAGAAGGCCCACAGAACCTGCACCAGTGCTTCCGCACACGCACCCCGCAGTGACCTGCAGTGATTAAATCTCATTAGGAACCCATTCTCCCCCATTCACACATAGTTCAAAAACAATATCTTAAATTTACCGATGTGGTAGTACGCAGATTCACCAGCCACGTGAGAAGGGGCAAGAAAGGAGACAGTGCCTTCCCTGCCTGGGCTGGTGCTGCCGGGTGCTGCTGGCTGGCTTGTTGAGAACACGGGCCTAAAGCAAAGCTTTAAAGGAAGTTAAAGTGCTGTGGTCTCTGAATTGCATTTAGAAGGAAGGTGAACGTTATACTGCATCTCCTTATATTTATTTCACTGATGTCCTTGTAAGTTCCTGCTGTCCACAAAGCTCTGTCTTGTCTTTCAGATGTGTTGAAGAAGTTGGAGAAAAAGAGAAACCATAATGCTGGTGATATAAAAATTTTCAAAAACTGGCTGGTTTTAAATTGCCCTTCCGAAACACGCGAGATCTGTAAGCTGCCGCCCAAAGACCTCGATAATTACCTGGCCTCGTTCTACAGCTCTGCAAAGAGACAGAACGGCACAGACTTTTCCGCCAATTCTTTGCACTTCTTTCAGAGCAGCATAGAGCGATACCTCAAGGATCACAACTATGAGTACAGCGTGGTTAAAGGGCCGGAGTTCAGAGCGTCTCAGGAAGCCTTGAAACTAAAGCATCAGCACCTGTTGCAGAGAGAGAGAGATGTAGAGTGGAGTATTTTGGAGAACCTGACAGATGAAGATGTGGAAGGTCTTTGTAAGAAGGGACTTTTAAGTAAGACGCACCCTCAGGGCTTTTTGCACCTCATGTTCACAAATATCATTAGGGGGTTTGGAGCAAGTACGCACAGTCGGAGACACAATCTGTACTGGGGACAGCTCGTGCTAAAAAAGAACAAGGGAGAGCTGGAGTACTTGGAGTGGAAGGATGATCTGAGCGCAGAGGTAAATACAGGGGAATCGGGTCCACGTCTCTTTGCCAAGCCTGACAACCCGGGTAACTGTCCAGTCACGAATTATAAGGAGTATGCTAGGAGGAGGCCACTGGACATGCTTCATGACTACGATCCACTTTATCTAGCTCCCAAGCCTCTGTGCTCCCTCTGGGACCAAATATGGTACTGTAGGAAGTCCCTGACCAAAGGCAAAATGGAAAAGATCTTGAAAGTCATTATCCAGCAAGTCAAAGGACCTGTAAAGAAGTCCAAGAACTAAAGGTATCCCTTTAGTTTCTGCTGTGCCCCTTTTTGATAGGGGCGTGTTTCGAAGCAGCCTTTGGAAGGCGGCGATATTTAGTGTAGGTCGAGGAGAACTCGCTTTTCAGTTTCACCTTAGAGCACCAACGTTACACATTAGCATCGCCGTAGCGTTCAGCTTAAGAGAAAAACTTACATTATTCTTTCTATTAATGGAATTGATAGTTCAGGAAGTTAAATAAACATGAGGATCTTTGGTTTCACATTTGTAAAACAAGTTAATACTCTACTGTATTATTAATGACACGATAAAATAGCTGATGTTAACACCGAGAGGAATTGGTAGCCAGGTAACTCCGCAAGGCGTTGAAGCTGCACTCGTATTGAGGGAGCTGACACTTGCAAACAGTGTTTAGTCCACAGCATAAGCCTGTCGTGAGAAGATAAGTAACACGAGTTAGTTCTGGGCTGGAAGGAGATGAAATGCCCTGTTTGCCAGCGCCTAATCCATGTCTCACGGGAACGCTTTCAACAAGGTTTATGTCATTTCTCTTAGCGAACAACAAGAAGTTGTGACTGTGTTTCAAAAAGTTATTTAAAATGGCTGACAGTGTTGAAAGGTTTTACGTGTGTGTTTTCCCCAGAGCGCTAAACATAGCTACATAAATACATGTTGGTAGACATAGTTAGCTTTTTTCAGCTGTTCAAGTACGATTCAGTCGGTATATTGTCCTACAGTCCAGTCAAGTTGTTGGTTGCGTTGTTGACATAACCAAATAAACCAAGGTTTTACTCAGCCCTCTTTGTCCGGTCTGTTTGTTCTACAACAATGAAGCCAGTCACCCCAAACCAGGAGGTGACGGTTTCCTGAACGGCAGCGTGTTCCCTTCTCGTGCTCGGGTTTCTCCTGCTCAGAGCCATCGTTGTTCAGCGTCACGGAGCTGACCCCGAGGAGGGTTTGGGCTGTTTGAAATCCCATGGAGCTCACATCCCTGGTTTCTTAATGAGGTCTTTGTGGCCAAACCCTTTGCCAGAACTGGTCCCGTTCAGGCAAGATTTAGTATCACCAAATAACTTACAGATGTTTAAAGAGTCATAAAAAAAGGACAAACTCAATCAAATGCTCAGAGGCCACCTTCCAGCTTTCCTGGTGCTGCCGAGCACCGACAGTGTTAAGACTGTTGCAGCCACGCTGAAGGACCTGGTCCAGCCCAGCCACGCGCACAACTCTGTGCCCAGAAGCCAGGCTTTACTCGCCCTGTCTGAAGGTAATGACCAGATCGGGCTTTTCTTTCCTCTGAGCCGATCTGTTTAGTCCACACCCCAAAGCTCGTTAGTGAACGGCTGCTGCCTTCACAATCAGGTGGCACAATCAGCCGGCAGCTGTCACTCAATGCGGTCTGGAGCACACGGGCACCTCCTGGTTCTCTGGGTGGCTGCAGGAGAGAACAGTGAACAAGGGGACAGGCAAATGACTGCCAACAGAAAGCAAACCCCCCAGGAATAACAGATTATCCAGCAAACCCAGGATCACCGTGGCTGTCCCGCACCGTTGCCTGGCCCCAAACCTTGGGCTGCGCTCGCAGGGCTGAGCCACGAGCGGGGCTGCGCTGGCCGGGTCGGGCTCAGGGGCTTTGCAAAGGAGAACAGAATTCAGCAGCATGGTGCGTGCTAAGGATCGCTGCACGACGGTCCTACCCTGCGGAGAGCCGAGGAGGGAGAGCAGCCCTCCCGCCGCTGAGAAACCTGGCCTTTCCCAAGGCTGCACACTGCTCGGGGAGTCGCTTCCCTCTGTGTAGCCACGGATCCCGTGTGTTCGTGTCTTACGGCGGTTTTAAGGTACATCTCCAGTTAACTGCACTTCGTACAAGTGAGTAGCATCCTGGGCAATGTGCTAAATCAGACCTCATCAAGGGCCCAACCGCTGCTCACAAAAGAAATCAGCCAGAGAAGCGTTTCATTTCGTAAAAGCAAGGGCGCAGAATCCTCAGAAATCCTGAGTAACTGTCCCAGGGCATGCCTTCGCAGCTCAAACCGTGGCCCACATTTCCAATAATTAGGAAATTACCAACAGTGGGCTGTGGCCAGGAGCAGCGCCTGCGGCAAAAAGGCTGTTCAAAGATTGTGGTCGGGGCACTTGGAGTACACTTCTACTCTGAGAAAGGGGCAGGAGGACTCAGTGCCCAGCCTCCGTTTGTACTGCGTGTTGGCGACGTCCAGTTAAAACAGCCTCCGTTTATCAGCTAGAAGATGCCTCATTAACCTCCTACAGAAAAAATTCCATGAGCGACCTTAGAACTGAATGTTTATGGCCGAAGTCAGGATGAAGATACTTGTGAAAGTTTACTTTTTAATTAAATGCATTTGTGTATATATTTGGTGGAAAAGGGTTCCGAGGAATGTCCTTTTCTGCAAGAAGTGAGACCAAACGCTCTTGGCTCACCAGCCGTCCGCCCTCCAGCCCTCAGCGCCAGCAGAGCTGCTGGCCGGGCCAGCACCCTCCTGTGGGTGGGCAGCCCAGCCCCGGGACGACGGGGGCTGTCGTGGTCCTGCCGCAGCCCTCGCTTTTCACCCGTCCCTGTGCTGCATCGTGGGGCTCGAGGGGAAGGGAGAAACGCTGGCGACCCTCTGAGGGTTACACACGTGCTCCTCATCTTTGCGTCGCGAAAAAAACGACTGGTTTGGGCGGAGACCGAGACTCGACGCCAAGCCATTCGATCGAGGCCGCTCAGCAGGCCGGGAGCCGTGCTGCTTTGGGGCAGCGGGAACGTGGCCGTCGCCCCGCTCCTGCGGCTCTGCCCGCTGCGCTGGAGCAGGCCGCGGGCGGCCCTGGCACCCACGCGCTGGCGGCCTCCCTGGGCCACCGCTGCGGAGCGGGAGCGCCCAGAGCCTTCTGCAGCACCGGTTTCTCTTCCTCCTTTCGCGCGGAGGGCGTTGGACCCCCCCTCCGCCGGCCGCTGAGGGACCGGGGCACGCGGCGGCCGAACCCCCCGGGCCCTGCCCTCACCCCCCGCGCTTCTGCTCCGGGCAGCGCCCGAGCCCAGCCCAGCCCAGCCCGGGGCTCGCCCCTCCTTGCCCAGGCGCCGCCGGTCTCGGCCCGGGGTGCTCGGGGCTCGCGCTGCCTGCGCGCTGCCCNATCGCGGTCCAGCCCCGTCCCCCGGCCGCGGCCCCTCGAAGCGCCGGCTGCAAAACCCGGGGCGCCGGCAGAACGGGCCGGGAAGGACGAGGGAGCGCAAGGACTCTTTAATAAATTAGCCAAGTAAACAGCGTGGATACGTCCGCGTGTACGCGCCACATCGCCGCATCTCAGCAGAGCACCCGGGTGAAGCGGAAACGTTGATTTCCCCGTTTGACGCCGATGCTGAGCCGAGGGGGGCAGCCGTCCGGGCACCCTCCCCGCGGCGCCTGACGTCGCGGCACTCAAAACCCTAAACCCGCTCAGAAACAAAACGGCTTTTTTGTGTGCCAGAGACACAGCGTCCAGCGGGAAAGAACTTAAATTACCGTATGATTGCATCTGGCTGTCTCCTTGCAGAAGTGATTAAAAGAAAGTGATCCAGTTTTTCAAGAAAAAAAGTGTTACCTCGCGGCAAAGGGAAGGGGCCGCGAACGAGCGCGCCTAACGCACTGGAGGGACCGTCTGACGCCTCAGAAACCGGCGCGATTTGCGGTGTGCGGGTCTCTGAGCCGATGACCCGCGCGAGCTGAGCGGATCAGGCGTTTCCGTCGCGCGTCAGCTCCTCCCGACCAGGGCAAGCACACGGCGAAGGCCAGCGGCCCCGGCCCCGGCGGCTCCCTCAGTCGTCCCCCCTGACGTACTGCCCGGCCTCCCAGCGCTGGGCCATGGCGCTCTTGTGACGAACCACTCGGGTGCTCTCCACAACCTAAAGAAACCACCAGGCACAGTACGTTCTCACAAAGATCCGTTGATAACCAATATCTGCTTTGCACAACTTGCCCTCCCAGCCAGAAGCCCCCCCCCGCTTCAGGTTAAATACCCCTGGCAGCGGCCACGACACGCTGTGCCCAACGCGAAGCCCACCCGAGCGGTGCCCGTGCCCCTGCCAGAGCCGAGACCCCCGCCCGGCCCCCCATGAGCCTCCAGGAGCGGGGAGCGAGGGGAGCGCAGTGAAGTCAGGGCGGCGCAAGCAGAGCCCTCGAGCGTGTGAAGGACTTTACCTCGGTGTTGATCTTGTCGACAGGTTCGATTCCCGCGTACTGTGGAAAGGGCAGGAGAGGGTTCAGACAACAGCAGCCTCGCATGGACGCCGGGTGCGGGGGGGTCAGGCTGCCGCGCAGGGGGAGGCGACGTGAGACGGCACGTGCGCTCGTGCCCTCACACCTTCCCCAGAGCGGGGGGACAGTTCAGGCCGGGACCCCCCCCAGGAGGAAGCTGCTGCTCCCCTGCAGCCTCAGCCAGCGCTGGCACCATCGAGCAGCCGGGCACGGCCCTGGGCTGGTGCCACCACCACTGAACCTCCCACCGAGCTGAGCAGCTGGACCTCCGGCTCCGGGTGGGAGCCAGGCACGACTGCCTCCGGCCCCCGAGCCACCAGCCTTCTCCCAGGCCCCAGCCCCCCAAGCGCACAGGATGAGTGCATTCACCTTTCCGTCCTCCTTTACCCTCCTTCTCCGCTCCTCGAAGGGGCTGGAACGAGCTGAGTCAGGGGTGAGGGTCTCCGTGCTGCCCTGGGAGGGACTGGCCACTCTCAGCGGGGTGAAGGACGACATCAGCGCCAGGACCCCCCCCTGGGGCAAGGCCGGGCTGGAGGCTGGAGACCCGGACACCGAGTAGCTGCCGCTGACACCTGAGGCAGCTTCAAGAGAAAGAGACACCGGGGGCTGAGGGAGGTGAGGAACGCTCCCGGGGCTGGGCTGCCCGCAGCAGGGCAAGGCTCCTGCCCCAGACCAGCATCCGCGGCAGGTCCAGAGGGTTTGGTCATGGCTGGGACCCCGTGTCTGGGTGCCAGACGGGGATTGTCAGGAGCAAGGGAAGGGGAATGCACGAGCTGGGCACTTCTGGGCCCTTCCAGCACTGTGTCATGTTACCGCAGAAAACAAAGTCATCGGAATCTGAGCAGCTCTGGCATGAAAAGCCATGCCGCTCTCGCGGAGCCGGTCCCTCAGCAGCAGCAGTTCCCTGTGCCTGCTCCCCCAGCTGGCTCCAGGGAATTCACATCAAGCGCTTCGACTTGCTGACCACAGAATCCCCTCCAAGGAGAACTGTTTCTCCCGGGACAGCTTGCTGCCAACTCACAGGAGTCCTTACCGGCAGCTCAGCAAATCCTTGCAGGGGGGAGCTTGGACCCCTCACCCACAGGCAGACTCTGCCAGGCCCAGACTTCACGCTTTCCACCCGTAACTCTGTCCCCCTCGGTCCCTGCCGTGGCCACTCTCGCTCTCACGGAGAGCAAGGCCTCACGCGGCCTGCAGACAGCGCCTGCAAGGGCCGCACGCGAGGGTCCCTTGCGACGGGCACCCCACGGTGCCACTCGGCCCGCTCCCAAGGCTCCCGCTGAGACTCAGAGCCACGAGGAACAGGCGGGCAGGAGCAATGCCAGTGGTAGCTCTGCCCCCGGGACTGACCCCTGCCCTGTCCCAGCCCACCATTCCTCTCCTGCCCTTACCGGAGCTGTGCCGTGAGCGGGAGCCGTCCTGGGGAAAGCTGTCGCTGCCGACCAGGGAGTGGCCGTCTATCAGCCGCCGCCGCCGCCGCTGCTCCTGCAGCTCCTCTTCCCTCTGCAAGTCGCTCCGGATCTCCTCCTCGATCAGCGCCGACGTCTGGGGCTTCCAGGTCCTCAGCTTGTACTGCTCCTCCCGGCCGTCCTCCCTCCTTAGCGGGCTCTGTGTCCCCATGTCGTCCACGAAGGAGACCTTGGGCTTCCAGAAGGAGAAGGAGAAGTACTCTCTGGGCAGGACGGTCGTGCCGGCGGGGCTCAGGGTGGAGCCGGGAAGCCTTCCGCCCCGGGAATCCTCGCTCCCCCGTTTGCTGGCGCTGGCGGAAACGCGCTGGGACAGGGGCTGGTCCTGGCCCTTCTCGCTGGCGGCGACGTGCAGCTGGAAGTGTGTGGTGCTCGAGGTGTAGCTGGGAAGGCTTCTCCCACCCTCGGTGTCTCCTGCGGGGCAGGGGCCGTGGCTCGTGGGCTGCTCCGCCGCAAACTCATTAACCCAGCTCCTCCGCTCGTCTGCCTTCCTCGTGGGGGTGGGCCTCTGCGGGGGGGCTTCCTCCTGCTCAAACACCCTCCTGCGCTCGTCCAGCTCCTGCTGCGTCCCCCTGTCATACGTCCCCAGCAGCCTCCCTTGCTTCTTCAGATCTTCCTCGCGCTTGGTTTCCTGCTCGATTTCCCTCTGGAGGTAAAGGGAAGCGCGGCCTTTGTCCTTCACTTTCCTGCCTGGGCTGGGAGAGGCGTGCATGGAGAGGAGAGGCTTCGTCTGGATCTCCACCAGCTCGCTGCTGGAGGTCAGCCGCTGGATCCCCCTCTCCTTCCAGAGGTTCTCCTCCCTCTCCATCGCCATGCGGATCTCCCGCTCAATGGGTGTCTCGTTGCTGATCTTCGTCTCCTTGTCCAGGCCGTTGGTGGCAGCCCTCAGATCCACAAGGCCATTGAAGATCTCGTTGGATGCGCTTCTGTTGCTGGCGTAGCCTGCATTGGCTTTGTTATACATCTCACCCAAGCCGGAGTCCAGGTCCTCTCTGGAGGAAGCTTTAGTCAAGCTGGTCGTTTTCCCGGTGGGATATGGTCTTTCGGTATCAGCCCTTCTTGGAGCATAAACCTCCTCCTTCACAGGTGTCTTGTAGGACACACTATAAACCTGATAAATGCTCTTGTCCGTCCTGCTCTGGCTGGATGCGCCGGCATTACCGTAACCTCTCTCAGTCTTCGTGGCCATCTCAGGACTATGCCACTCTTGCCTAGAGACTTTTGTCATCGACTCTAGCTTTGGAGACATGGGCTGTTGCCCTGGGCTGAAAAAAGAGCCCGGGTTGGTCTTCTCCAGCATGAGGAACTGCTGCCGAGCAGCAGAGAAGTTGATCTGCTCCGTGTCGATATTTTCAGGGTCGACGGGTGTCGCAGCCCTCCCTGAGGAAGGCTTGTCAAAGCACATGGCGAAGCTGGTGGTGAAGCTGCCTGTGTGCCTGCCTTCTCCATGGCTGCCCACGCTGGTGTTTATGGAGCTCAGCTCATCCATGGAGCTCCACCTCTCGGCCATGGTGGAGCTCTTCCTCATCACCTGGCTCTGGATGACCTCCCTCCGCTCGTCCTCAAGCTCCCTGGCTTTCTCGGGTGAGATGTGCGGTGGAGGGACCCTGTACTGTTCCTGCTCGTCCTCTTCGTAGAGCTTTGAGGGTTTCCTCTCGCCTCGGTAAGCCCTGAGGTCGTACAGGCTTCCTGACTTCACCACCTCCAGCTTGGACTCCCTGTCCGGGGACGGGGTCCAGACATCTTTTCCGCCATCCAGGAAATACGAGGGTGACTTCGACCTCCCTTTCCAGCCATGGCCGTTTTCCACCCTCTGGCTGCTGTGCTGAGCGGAGCCAAACACGTCGTCGTCGCTGTCGGCCCTCTGCTCCGCAAACGAGCCAGCTTGGTGGGCATCGTTATAGTCATGCTTGTGCGAGGTCTGCGGGAGCTGGAAGACCAGGTGTCTGGTAACTCTGTCCATCTCCATCAACCCTCTGCCAACCTCGCCCTGGACCGGGGACGCTGCTCAGCTTCGAGGTCGCCTTCGGGCTCTCAGCTTGCCCGAGGATAAGGGGCAGAACGTGGCTGGCCCTGCAAGCAGGAGGGGAGAGCGGCCGTTAAGAGCAGCAGCAGGAGCAGAGGTCAGGGGCGTGCGGCTCCCTCTCCCAGCCCAGGGACCGACACCGCCAACCCCAGCCGGCCGTGTCCCAGCAGTCACTTGCTCCATTTACCCAGAGACGCCAGGGCTCAGACAGAAGCAGCCAGAGCACAAAGTGCGATCCCCAACAGGATCTGCCCCAAAGCCGATGTCCCCCTCCCGCTTCTGTCCCCCAGCCTGGCTGCATCCCGAGCTGAGCCGCGAGTGAGCAAAGCCAAACCTGCCGCGGGCAGCCAGCATCGCCCGCCCCACCAGGAGGGCAGCGAGCCTGCGGGGCCTTGGGCGATGACACGTCTGGCTCGGCCGCGCCAGCCTCCACCTCTGCCACTGCCCTGGGCCCGCACACACCGGGAGCATCAGCTCGCGCCAGGGAGAGGCGGCGGCGGCGCCGGGTCCACCTCTGCCTGGAATTTCTCCTTGCCTGTTTGCGGGAAGGAGGCTCCAAATAGCCAAGCTATTGAAACAGCAGGGGTCATAAAAGTGGTTTCACAGCTCATAAAAAGGAGAGGACTTTAACCTCTGTATCACGAAAGCGGGAATAAACTGCACCGACCTTGGTGTCGATCCTCCCACACTACCTGGGCCAGAGCTGGATGGGACAGCGGGTGCCCGGGAGGGAGGGGCGGCACAGGTGGGTCCCTGCAAGACAGCAGATCTCACCACATTGCAAACGCTGTCCCCGGCCCAGCCGCCATGCCAGTGAGACACGCGTAACCCCTGGGCGAGCCGGGTGTGCCCGTGGGTGAGTGGCAGATCCTCTCCCTCTGTTTGCCGAGGCGTAGCCACAACCCCACTTTCACTGCTCCCGGCTGGGCTCGCATGACCCTGAGCAAGTCAGGGGTGCGTCAGCGCTGGGCACCACTCCCCAGGTGCTCGCAGCCCCCTCGGAGCACATGGCAAAGCCGGGATCAAGGTTACGGCAGTGCCCGGGGCAGCCCAGGGCCCAGGTGCTGCGGTACCAGCAAGCACGGCTCGGGGCGAGGCTCCCCCGGACGCAGGCCGGCGGCCATGCATCCCTGCGACCCAGCCCAGCTCATCCCCAGGGCCGGTGCCGAGTGCCCGGTGGTGCCTCCCTCCCTCCCTCCCTGCGGCGATGCTGGCGACAGAGCCCCCTCCACTCGCCGCCCAGCCCCTTCCTCCTGCGGGACGAGGGGCCAGCCCTGCGCCTCAGGAGCCTTTCAAGCCTTTCCTGGGGCAGCAGCACCTGGGTGTCGTCAGGGGCAGCCAGGGCATCCCAGGGCGATGCCCCCGACCCCGGTGCTGCTGCCCAGCACCATGCCCCCTGCAGCAGCAGCTGGGCTGGGGCTGCCGGAGCTGCCGTTCCCAGTGCGCCATGCCCAGCTGAATTCCCGTAACCTCTTCGTGTTCCTGCCCGTAATTCACCATCGCTCTTTTACAGCCCCCGATGACCTGGAGAATGAAAACTCTGCCCACACCTCTTCCCGTGCGTGGAGCGGTCAGAGGTCCCTGCCGGGAGGGGACTCCTCCCCGGGGAGCGCTGGCGGCGGCACAGGAGGGAGCCGGGAGGGGGACACCAGCAGGGTTGGTGTTGGGGCTCCCGGCCGGCCCCGCGCCGAGCAGCATGGCCCCTCCCGAAGCAGCACCCAAAACCACCCGACGGTCTCGGCTCGGCCCCGGCCGCCAGCGCTGTGGGAGCGTGGGGGTGTGGGGGTCCTGGGCTCATCCCCACTGTGCCAGGCTGCCCCCGGCCCAGCCAGGCGCCATGGGGAGACGATGGGCAGAGCAGGCGGCCCTGTAGCACCCGCCAGCCTGGCCCCCCACCATGAAGAGACATCCAGGGAGTTTTCCAGGGTCCCCCTGCCCTGGGAGTCCTGCAGGGGGCTGCGGCCCCCCCCCCCCCCGCCCCGTGCCAACAGCCACATGCACTGCCAGACCTGCCGACGTGCAAGACGTGCACGAGTGTGCCACCGGCGGCCCCCCCGCATGCCCACCGCAGATAGAGCCGGCACGCACACGCACGCCCTCGCTGTGGCCAGACCCTGTGCGGGGACCAGACCCTCTGAGGTCGGAGGGGAACGGCTGCCCCGGCGCTGCCCTTGCCCCCAACCACGCTGCACTTACTGTCCGGGGGAGCCGTCGGGGCGGGGGTCCCCATGCCCCGGGAGGCCGGCGGGGCACCCAGCTGAGCCGTGTCTGCCAGGGCGTGGCCGTGCGGGCGGCGCTGGGGCGTGGGGGCCGCGGGGCCGCAGGGCTGCAGGGCCCTGATAAACTCAGCACGAGCCCACGGGGAATTCCAAGAACCGTGCCGGGCTCAGCGCTGGCCGGGGTTCAATGATGCGGTCCCAACCCCCCGGCGCCTCCGTCACCCCTGCCGCAGCTGGCTCCCACGCCCGGAGGGCTGACCTTGGCCCCCGGCCTGCGGCACGCACCGATGTGCCGCCGGGCCAACGCACCAGGGCACCAACGCACCGGCGCAGCGGTGCGCCCGCACGCCTTTGGGCAGGCACGCGCTGCCGCTCCACGGGCACTACAGCACCGAGGCGGCCTGAAACTCAGAGCAGAGCTGGGGCGTCTGGCTGTCCTCCACCCCGCGCCCCAGGGCGGCCTGTGCCCCAGTCCATTCTCCCTATGGAGGAGCGTGAGCGGCTCCCCCGGGCAGGGGGCAGCCGGGGGGCGCACAGCCAGTCTGCACCAGTGTCCTTGCAGGCCCCGGAGCCCACGCCGGGCAGCCCAGGGAAGGGTCCCCAGCCCCAGGGGCCACGGCGGTGCTGGATGGGAGTGTGCGGAAGAGCCTGTGGGCCTGAGCGAACACGGCGGCGGCAGCCGTGCCAGCAGCCTGCACTCTTCTGTCCGCGCCACGGGGCCTCTCCTGGCCTGGCTCCCTGATAACCCCGTGTTTGCGCAGGCAGGGCTGGGGCGGGTGCCCTCGCTGCTGTGGCAGCCCTGGCTCTGCCGGCCACGGCTCTGCCAGCCCCACCACCCCAGCAGCCCTGGGTGCCTCCTGGTGTGGGTTTGCCCAGACCCTGCTCCCCACCAGCCCCTCGCAGCGGCAGCTCCCTCCTTCCCTGGGGATGAAAGCAGCCCCCTCCCCGCAGGGACAAACCCCAGCACCAGGTCCGAAAACCTTGGGCACCCTGTACCCGCCAGGCCGAGGGCCAGACCGCAGTACAGCGGCCACGATGCCCTCGGTGCCCGTGGCCACGGCTGCTGGACCCCGGCAGAGCAGGCAGCATTGCCGGCACCCAGAGCCACCCTCCCTCCTGGCACAGGGTGGCACAGCTGAGCGTGCGATGCTGCACCAAGATGCTCAGCGCCTGTGTCTGGGGCAGGAGGTCCCTGTCCTCGTCCTCTCTGCCCCACCACAACAGCTCTGCCTCCCACCCGAGCCCCGTCCTGCTGGAAATGCCCTCCTGGCCCTGCCGCCGCCTGCGATGGCCCCAGCACAGCGGTGGTGTCAGACCGCGGTTTGCCTCAGCTGCCCCTGCCCGGACGCAGGGGGCCCGGGCGGTCCCACTTACCCCCTGCCCAGCCCCTCGGTGCCCCTGGCACCACTCTCTGGGCTGCCGGCTCCGGCACTGGCTGGCCCAGGGACCGCGGCTTCGGTGCGGCTGCCAGGTGGCTCTGCGTTTCCGGGCAGGAGAGCGGAGCCTGTTTTACCGCGGGGCTGAGACAAAGTCCACAGGCGATGGCTGGGGAGCCCGGGAGCGCACCACGCCCGCGGCAGGGTGTGTGCTCGGCTCCCCGCGCTGGCACCGGGCTCAGCCGGCGCCCCATCGCTCCAGGAACGAGCCCTGGCATCCCAGCCCGGGGCTGAAGTAGGACCCGCACCAGCCCGGGGTGGGCAGAGACCCACGGCCACGTGGTGACGGGACCTGGGGGGCCCTGACCCCGGTGCTGCCCCTTGGGGCGAGCAGGAAACTGGGCTGCCATGTCCCCTTCACCGGGGCACGCCTGCCAGCATCACGCCTGCATCCCTTTCCTGCCAGCATCCTGGTTCCCATCCGCCTCGTCCTCCCCACTCCTCTGGCATGGCCACGTGCCCATCACCCCAGCACTGGGGCTGGCAACGCGGTCGTGCCAGGATGGCATCCCAACCGCGCTGCCCTTACCTGTGCCCTGCGCTCCAGGGTGGCACGGAGGACCTGCCACGGCGAGGTGCACCTGAACGTTTCCCGTGCCCGGTGTCACCGTCGGTCTGGGGACAGGCACCTCTGGGGCAGCGTCGGGGCCCAGACACATGCAGGGATGTGAAAGCGCCGTGCCCTGCCCCTGCCCCTGCCCGGCTGGCCATCACCGCGGCCAGGCCCCGCTAGCTGCCGGCAGGAAGAACCAAGGCGATTTATTTGCTGGGAGAGACTTGTCCAGGCGGATCCCAGCCAGCCCCCAGCTCCTGCCTCTGCCCCATGCCGGTGGGCTCCGGTGCTGCCAGGGGGGAACAGGGTGCTCTGTGACGGTAGTGGCGGGCGAGTGTGGGCACTGCGGGGAGGCAGCAAGGATCCCCCATGTGCTGCCTGCTGTGCCGCTGCGCTGGCATCGGCTGTGCCGGAGATTGTGGGTGATGAAGCTGAGGCTGGAGCACCGCGTGGCCCCAACAGCACAGGCAAGCCGCCCAGCAGAGGATGGGCTCCATCACCCCCAGCGACAGCACGAACGCTCCCACGTGTGGCTCTTGCACCCGTGAAGCGGCTGAAGGGGAGGGCTTGTTGGGAGCCTCTGGGCAGGGATGAGGGGAGCCACAGCCCAGGCAACGAAGGGGCAGTGGGGCCCATCCCCAGCATCCCCATCCCCAGCATCCCCATCCCCATTTGCAGCATCCCCAGCATCCCTGTCCCCAGCATCCCCATCCCCAGCATTCTTGGCATCCCCTTCATCCTCAGCATCCCCATCCCCATCATCCCCATCCCCATCCCCAGGATCCCGTCTCCATCCCAGCCCCTCCCCACCCGTCAGGGTGCTGGGCGTGGGTGCCAGGCGCTGGCGTGCAGAGGGCGGAGGCGCAGGGCTGGTTGGTCACACAGTTTATTTGCTCGGTTCGGGTGTCTTACAAACAACGGGGAGGGCCGGGGAGGGGGAAAACTTCAAACGGCTTCGGCACAAGTGGAAAGCACGGGAGCGCGGGAAGTGCACTTCAGCGGAGGCAGGCGGGGGTCGGCGGGGGCTGCCGGGATGGGGCTGGGGCGCGCGGCCGGGCTCCTCCGCCTCTGCTGCTCGGCCCCTGCCAGCCCCAGCCCCGCGGGGGCCCGATCCCGCTCCCTGCTGCCGCGGGGGCCGGATGGGGCCGGGGGCTGGTGCCGGGCCCGAAGCCAGCCGAGGGGCAGGGGGTGCCGACGGTGGGAAGGGGCCCCGGCTTGGGCTTGGGTGGCATTGCGGGACCCGGGGTGGGATGGGGCGAGCAGCGCTGGCCCCCGGCGAGGGGGTGGCGGGAGGTGGCGTGCATGCCCGCTGGGGACCTATCCCTAACCCAGCCCCCCAGGACCCACGGGGCGCCCGGCCGCAGCCCCCCACTCTGCGGCACGGCAGTGGTGGGGCTCCAGCGGTGCCGTCTGCGGGAGGGGCAGGAGAGGCTCCCCCTTCCCCTGCCAGCCTCGACCCCCTCCCCTGCTTCCCCCTGGGCTGCCTCTCCCAGAGGCTTTCAGTGCCGGCCGGGGCTCGGGGCCAGGCCCCCCACGGGAGGTCAGGCACGGCAGCACCACGAGCCCCCGCAGCCCCCTGGCCTCAGCCCCCGAGCCCTCCGCTAGCCCTGCAGTGACTCCATTGGGGGTAAAAATGCAGCCTGGGTGGTAACTGGGGGCAATGGGGATGTCACGGGGGGTCACTGCTCGCACACGAGGGGTGGGAGGCCTTGGGAGACTGACCCCATCCCTGGCTGCTCTACAACCGGTGCCCGGTGGGCTGGGCACCGAGTCCCTCTGGGGGCTCACCCGGCCACGCTCGGCAGCAGGGACCCGCTCGCACTCGGACAAGGACCCCCGTGCTGACGGTGGCTGGGCCACGCTCTGGCCGGCTGCGCCCTGCCCAAAGCTCCCGTGCCCCCGGGCGCAGGGACCGGCACTGCCAGCCCAGCTGCCGCCGGCTCAGGGGCAGCTGGCGTGGGGCACCGCGCACCGAAAGCAACCCCAGCACAGGGCTGGCACACGGCGCTCCAAGCCCCAGCGTGTTTGGGACGGGGTGGGTGGGAGATGGGACCCCCCAGCTGGCAGCCCCCGTGCCCAGGGCAGGACTGTGCCCCCAGCCCACCGGACCCATGGGGTGGCAACGGGGGGCTCAGCAGGGGCCACACACCCGATGCCACGAGACGTGTTGGCTGCTGCGGCAGGAGCGCCAGGGGTTGGGCAGGGCACAGCACCCATGGGTGCTGCCATGGGCCCCCCGCCCTCCCCGCCTGCCCCAGCGCGTCTCAGTGGGGAGGAAACGCTGGTGCTGGTGGTGAAATCCCCGCTGGAGGGCTGGGGCACAGGTGCGGGAGCGGGGAAGGCCACTGACTCGCGCGGCACGGACACAGTGTCCCGGGAATGCCCTCCACGGGACCCCCGGCTGCTCCCACTCCCAGTACTGGGCTGCTCCGCTCGCCGGGGGGCCCTGAGGCCGCAGCCCAGGGCGGCTCTGCAAAGCTGCCATCGCCAGCAGCAGGGGCAGGAGGGGGACACGGCCCTGGGCCACCCTCCCGCTGCCCGAGGAGGCACAGGAGCTCCTGCCCCATCCGCGTGGGGCTGGGCCCCCCCAGCTCCCCCTCCCTCACTGCCATTGCCGCTCGTGTCGCCCAGGAGGACACGGGCACCCGGCCGCAGCACCGCTCAGCCCCTTCGGCTGGTAGAGCCCAGCCCCGTGGCAGCTGAGACAGAGCACTGGCCCTGCGGCATTGGTACCCGGATGGTGGCAGCCACGGGGAGCCGGGTGCAGGGGAGCAGAGCGGGGTCTCCCGCCTGCAGCCCTGGGGACAGGCTGGGGCCAACCCTGCAGGAGCCGTGCATGGCCCCCGGCCAGCTCCCACCCGTGGCCGAGCATCGCGGCGTGGACACCGCCCTCAACACCCTGCCCTCGCCTGGACGCGCTCCCGGCCGGGGGCGCAGGGATGAGGACGTGGGATGGAGCGGGGCCGACCGTGGGCAGCTGGGGGGGCAGCCCAGGGCCTTTCCCCGCCGGAGAAGCGGATGATGGAGGCGCAGAAAGAAGGGTTGGCGTGGGGCTGGCTCCGTGCTTGGCCCTGCTGGCCGCCGGCTCCCCGGGAGTCATCTACGGATGCAGCGGCGTCCTCCGATCCCCCAGCCCGGCTGGCTCCATCCTCTGACGGTGGGTGGGAAGCTGCCAGTGAGAGGAGGGAAAGGCTCTGGCGTCGGCGGCAGGAGGGCTCCGGCACAGGGTGAGGCCAGGCCGTGGACGGGGGCGAGTGCGCCGTGGGGCAGGGGGGTCTCTAATAAATATCACAGGCAGCGCTGGTGGGGTGCGGCGCAGGGCGGGCATCGGGCAGCCGGGGCGAGCGGTGTCGCGGCCGTGGTTCGCTGCTGCCTGCTGGGGCTTCGCAGGCACCACGTTGGATCTCCCCGGTTCTGCAGAGAGAGGGTCCGTGTCCGGTGGGGGAGGGAGCCCAGCGTGCCGGGGCGGTGGGCCTGGCGGGC